>JAYDZK010000169.1:91667413-91684279 GCA_034509185.1 Euphonia xanthogaster
ATCACACTACAAAAAAAAAAAAAAAAAAAAAGTGTAATTCTAGAAACTGTAAAAAGTAGATATTTTTATTTTTGAAAAAAACTGTATTAACTTTCCACTGTCTTGGTATCTGACTACACATGATGGATCCTTCTTCTGCCTAACATTCTGGTTTGATCCTTAGGTTGGAAGCACAGTCTATTTCAGATGCAGAAAAGGTTATCATATTCAGGGATCCACCACTCGTTCTTGTCTTGCTAACCTAACTTGGAGTGGCATACAATCTGAATGCATTCGTAAGTCTGGTTTCTATTCTAATGACTTAGAACAGTGTACAATTTTAAGAGTTGCAAAGTGATATATGTGGAAATTTGTGACAAATTATTTGCTACAAGGATGGGTAGCTTTATTTAAAAACTTATTTTTAAATTTTTCTTTGTTGTTGTTCCCTATTCAAAGAGCAAAGATGTATTTGGAGTGTTAATTTGAAGGAAGATTTTGCAGATTTTTTTTAATGAAGTTCACAATAATTCTATCAGTTTTACTCAAAAAATCTGTTATAGTTAACCTACTGCATTAGCTACTTTAATTAAGCTAGAAATATTTTTGTGTGTGTAATGGATTAATAAAAAATGGAAAGTGACCTGAAATATGCATGGAACTATTTTGTTGCCTAGTATTTTGTGAATCATAAACTAGAACTCAGCAAAACCCATCTTTTCTGGGCTATGCATGGTTATGCAAATTACTTATAGCTCTGTGTGAGTTGGAGGACATCAAATAACTATTGTATTAAAGTACACTGACCTAAGCTAAAAGTAATTCATTACAATGACCTTAGATTCTTATCCTGTTTTTAATTATCTTTGGGTTGTTATAATTTAGCACCATATGGTACAAAGAAAGAAGCCTACTGAGTAACCAAGTCTGTTGTAGTCAATGCCCTATGACAAAACATTCTTGTGGAACCTTTATTTCATTTGAATTGCATTTATTTATCACAGTAACCACTCTAATTTTCAGAACACAGAGTGGAATTGACGCTTGAAACTGTTACAGTAGAGTAATTCACAGGACCAATCACTGCATCATGTACAATGTCATGTGCTCATTTCCCCTCATTTTAACTGTTTTCTGATTCCTAGCATGATTTGATTTTGGTTTATTCTTTAAAAATACATGATAGTGTCATTTCCATCCCACAATAATATTACTATACACTCTGAGTGTTACTTTTACAAGTAATAGCTAATTGACATTGATAAAAATCATCCAGAGTTGCCATGCATTTATTTCAAATTGGATTGTCTAATTCTATGGAAACTGCTTACCACTACGTTTTCTAACTGTAAAACCCCCTTTGCAGCTCATGCTTGCAGGCAGCCAGAAACACCAGCCCATGTAGATGTGAAAGCAATAGATCTTCCTACTTTAGGGTATACTTTGGTGTATACCTGTCAGCCAGGATTTTTTCTTGCTGGTGGATCAGAGCATCGGACATGTAAGCCAGATATGAAATGGACAGGAAAATCACCTATTTGTAAAAGTAAGTCATTACTCAAGTGATTTCTTGGATCCTACTGGGTTTGAATTAATTATCCCTGAAATTTTTTGTTTTATTTAGTAGTATTAATTTTTTCCACTTACTATTCAATGACACACATGGAACAACAGCTTTTATTTTGTGAAAGAAATAGTGAAGAAATCTAAGTGAACATAACATCTAGAACTCATGGAAGAGGAAAAGGTGTGCAAGTGCACAGACACACATACATGTTTACCCTTAATAACAGCAAACACAACCTAAACAATATTAAGTACTACTTTAGCTGCATTTATTTATATGTCAGTTTTAAATAGTATTTCAATGTATTCAGTGCTTAATATATGATTTTCTATAAGAACAAGAAAAGTTATTTAATATCCTAGCTTTTAGATTCATGCAGGTATACTTTTAGTCTGAGGAAATCTTATAAATTAACAATTAACCAAAAAATAAGAAAAAAATTCTCTGCACTATAATCCACTTTTATATCAGTGTAACTTTCGTATAGTTTTCTAGAGTAAATCCAAGTATACAGTTATGAGGTCTGAATTTGCTCTTCACATGCAAATCGACATGGCTGTTAGTTCTCAATTCATAAAAATAAAATAAAATTATATTTAGAATATGAATAGAGGAAAAATAGATGCCAAGGGAAAGTTTTTGCAGTATGATTTTTAATTTTAATATATCAAATGTCCTGAATAGTTTTGATGTTTGAGCAATAGTTATTTTTCTTTAATGTAAGGGCAGACTTCCTTGATTCAGCATTATCATTTGATCTACATGTTAGAACTTACTTTTATTCTGTGTGTCTAAAGGATGATTTTTCATAGATACTCTATCATTAGTAATTTGTGAAAAAATATCTTTTTGGGGTTTTTTTTGGTTATTTTATTTATTGAAGATAAAATGCACTAAAAATTTCTATAAGATTGGGTTACAGTCTTTAGGTGCAATTTTCATAGAGTGTCCTACACTTTTGGTGCTTTCTTAGCATGTGATCAGTCTAATTAGTGTGTTTCTGCTCATAAAGAGAAAAAAAAAACAACAATATGCAATACCAAGTCTTCCAATGGGACACTATCCTTTCTAATGTGCCAAATGATGAGTCCTAAACTTGATCAGAATCAATGGACATAACTTTGCTGAGTGTACCAGAAATATAGCAAATTGCACCTTTTTAATTCAAAAATTTTGACTCTTTCCCATGGTATCTGATCCTGTTATATGAATCAAGCTATCTGGCTCTTGCTGGTTTGTGTCACAAATGCATCAGTCTTTCCCAAACCAATTTTTACTATGTTGAAAATATTATTATTCATAATTAGATATGGAATTTGTCCCTTCTATAAGGCTCTCTTTTATAGCACTGGGACTGATATAATCATTTTAGCCCTAAATGTATGAGATACTTAGCTAGCCAGACAACTTTCCACAGTAAAAATGTTAATTACCTACATTATTCACTGATATTTTTGTGCAAGTGGATAGGTTTAAAAATGTAAAGTATTCAAGACAAGTTATTTCTGTTTTAAAAGTGACTCTATTGGATAAAAGATGATTGCATCCAACAGGTATTGTTTTAACATTTTATTAAAGACTACGAAAACCACACAAATATGTTCATTAAAATGATAATTTGTCTTTTTACTTGTAGGTAAAGGAGTGAGAGAAGTTAATGAAACAATAACTAAAACTCCAGGTTTGTATACAAGAAGAGCTTTAGATCTAAATAAATTAAATTGATTTTCACCCAAGATTGTTATGGATAATAAAACTCTTTCCAATATTTTAGTGAAGTATTTGTTACTAATTTCCAAGGAATATAAATGTTGAGGTCTTTCATAATAACAGGTGACATGTGAAACCTAGTCAATGAAATTCTTTCTCAAAGAAATTTTTTAAAGTTTCTATAGTGCCAATTTTGTGAATTGCACAAAATCTGTTCTCAAACAGATGAAGTTTATATACACAAACCTCAGATTTGATGTTTTATATCAGACAGGTTGCTATAATGGAGAGCCTTATAATGAGTATACTATAATTGCAGGGATTAGTTTCAGTCAAAGTTCTGCCCTTCACATTGCACGTGTTGTAAGACATATAAAAAAGCCCACCCCAAAACCAGTTTTGGAAATATTCTTGGCCATCACTTCACATAAATTCTCCATGTACTCCAATATAAGGTTTCCAAAACAGTGTGGACCAGCAGACAGATGGCAGGGCAGGCAAACATTACTGTTACTTTTCTATGCCACTTCATGAACATCTATGCAATTAACCTATTCCTCCTGCCAGTGGCAAAATAGACAAATGCATCTAAGAGATCCTCATTCAGACAATGAAACTCCTCATTTTGTTTATTAATTCATTCCACAATAAGCAGAGTCGTCACAAAATAAATGAGATTGCAATTCTATATTTTGATTTTTAGCAAAGCTGCAGGGAAAATAAGATTAATGGTTCACACTCATGGCAATTCACAGAAGGACTCTGTAGAGAAGATGGGATAAAAAGGTATTTCTGCTAATAATTAACCTTCCTGGAGAGTTTATTAGTGAGAGTGTCAGGTCAATCCATAAATGGGTTCTTCTGAAGCACATTACTTCTACAGACTCACAATAAAGCAGGATATAGTGTTCATTTATTATAATCAATATACAGTCTTCATTTTTTGGAGGCTTCACCTCACGAAACAGCTAAGGTATGCATTAATCTGCTACCACACAAATTTTGAAGTTTCAATGCCAAATTAAAATGTAGACCTAGTTTCCAAATATATTCACTATGCAGAGTGCAGTATCAATTCACACAATATCATGTCCTTTGTAACTAGTTTTTATAGCTACTATTTAAAAGCTATTAAAAATAATTAAATGCTATTTTTGAAAGTACCAATAATAGTAAACAGAAAAGTGAAACTGTAAAAAATAACAGTAATTAAGAAGAAAAAGTTTTAAGTGGTTTTCAAAAAACAGCTCTGCACTATTATTATGTGTTTTAAAAATGTTAATTCTCTTTGTTATAGAACATTAGGTATTTTGAAATATTTCCTTTACCTTGTTATGTTGACTTTTGATAGAATTTGATTTGCTGCTGTCTGTATTTTGAACATAATTAAGTAAATATTAGTAAACTACAGGTTCTGTAACAGAATAGATTCGTGTTCTGGTTTTTCGCCTTTAGACAACTGAATGCAAGTTATATTTATTAGTTTGTTGGATTTGTTTGTTTGTTTGTTTATTTGGGGTTTTTTGGTGGAGTTAATACCTTCATAAGCAAGAGTAAACATTTTTACGTGACTAAGTTGCAACAAAAGTATATTTACAGTATCCATGTGAGAATTAAGAACTGTATTACTCTGGTTTCTACTGTCCTCACTGCTCTGTGTAGTCTTCAAAATAATAGTTAGGAAGCTGTTTTAATGAGTAGCCATGGATTTCCCAATTATCATGTCCTGAGAACAATCAGTGCAGTCAGTGCAGTACTGGAATGCTAATAGCCAGTTCATGCTACTCTTCTGCATTTGCCCACAGGGGTGAACCTTGTAAGTGCTCAGCACAATCTTCTCAGAGGCTCTCCAAAGCAACATCACTGGGAACTGCAGCACTTGCTCTTTAACATTTAAAAAACATGGCTGGGGAAGCAGTAATACAATTTTTCCCCCACTGCTGATTCTGTTCATCTGCAAATGCAAACTCTGTAAATACTGAGTCAGTGGTACTATTTTGCAAAGCTTAACAGCTATTATTGAGTCATTAGACAGACTATCTACTGAAGATGCTGGAATATGGTGAAAGTGCATTCCAGCATCTTCAGTACATAGTCCTTTATAAAACTATAGTGTCCTTTATAAAAGTCTTACATAGTTCCTCTCTGGGTGATACCACTAATACTAGATGTTCACCTTCATGGGAATAAGTCAGACACACAATTTTGATTAAAAATATAGACAAATAAAAATAATTGTAATATTTATTTTTAGAATACCAAGTTTCTAATTTAGCGGTGTCACTATTGTAGCAAAAAATAAGAAATGAGTAGGAAGAAGAGTCTGAAAGACCCTTCACAGAATCCACATATTTGCAGAAATTATACAAATTCTAAGGACCGTGACATACCAATTGAAACAAAATGCTACAGATTTTTGGTAGTAAATTGAGGTAACATTTTGTAAAGCCCCACTGACTTTTGCTTTGGAAATGGAACACTTCCAGTTATTCAAAGCTGTTACACTCAAAGCCATTTAATAGGCCTCCGCTCATCTGGAATCCAGTGATAGAACTAATAACATGCTAATGATGTTTTCAAATCATTCCACACTGAGCTTGAACATTTCCTTGTGACTTTTGCACACTTAAGGCAAAAGACGTGGAAGAAATTATTTATCCTGTAGTCAACAGCTAATCAGCTCTCTGATTTTCAGATGTCTTGCATGCCAAGTATTATTGCCCTGGGTTTCCTTCTTGATTCAGTTTTGCAATACATGATTGGGTAGAGGAGGAAATAGCCATGGAATTTTTAAAAATGGGCATGGAGAATACCTGCTGATAAATTTCCTTCAGTAGAGACAGCTGCCTTTATATGTGCTCAGAGTTTGACAAAATGCAAAAAAAACCCCGATTAATTAATTTTAGATTTTAATAAGAGTGTGAAAACACTTCCAATGTCAGTCTTTAGTTATTTATAAAGTAACATTTGTAGTGGTCATGGATAGTAAGAGTGAATTTTAATACTTGCTAGGGCTGTCATTTTGTTAAGATATGATGTGGTTAGTTAAAGAATTTAAAATACGACATCTAATACCTAAATAATGTTTTTCTGTATAGAGGAAACACACCAATCACATAAAATAAATAATCCAAGTGTATATGCTTCTTCCGATAATTCATGCTTAATTTTGTAGGAATTTTACTTCAGATATTTCCAACTGCAGTTGCTGAGAAATGGCAGTTTATTTTAAATTAAAAAAGTTTCATTCTTTGAAAATGTCACTGTTCATAGGTGCAGTAATATTGTATGGAAAAAAGCTTTGAAGTCTAAAAAAGACTGATAAAACTGTACCAGAAATTCAGTTAATGCAGTTGAATATTCATTCATACTCAGTTCAAAATCACACAGTGCTGCTTCAATAGAGCCGTGAAACAAAAGGAACGGCCTAAGGCAGTGTTTCCTTGCAGGAATCTCTGGTTTTGGAATACTTTTTTTTTCTCCTCATACCTTAAAGGTACAGGGCTTTAAGGGAAGAGTCCATTGTTTTTCATAGTCTTGAGGACATGGCTGAATCACACAAGCTATAAGTGTGAGGTTATTTGAGAATGTATATCATGATGGACAGGTGTAGTATATTATAGGCAATTGTATGGAAAGGTTATTAGATATATTGTCTGTATTGTTGTTCAAATTTTTGCTACAATACCTCCTTAGAACAGTGTATTGATTGTCTTAAAAAAATTACGAGCATAAGTATGGCTAGAAAGATTGTTATTTCATTATAGTTTACTTCTTCCTTTGTTTCTCTCCCCCCCTACCCCACTTTTTTTAGTTCCTTCAGATGTGTTTTTTATAAATTCACTATGGAAAGGGTTTTATGAATATTTAGGAAAAAGACAGCCTGCTACTCTCACTGTTGATTGGTTCAATACTACAAGCAGCAAAGTGAATGCCACATTCATTGAGGCATCGAACATACAGCTCAAACTATCAGGTAGGTTCAGAATTTGGTGTTAAAGAAGTTCTTATAATATGTTTTTTTTTATCTGTTCAATTTTGATGCATTTTCATTCAAATGGAAAATGAAACAAAAACTTTATATTTTTGCTACAAATTACTTTCTTTTGCAAAAGGAAAGGTTTTAACAAAATGGTCTGCACGGATTTCTGTCTCTTCATGTGCAGTCACCCATCTATTTAAGCCATTATATTTCAAATGGATATTGAGGTAGTGTTTATTTATCTCAGACTGTTGGATAGCATTGGTGTGTTGAACTCACAGGAAATACTGAAGTGGCAGACAAATTGTATATAGGCATATTAAGAATTGTAAAGCTGGAAAGATCAATTAATCAATATGGAATAATATCTACCTTAAAAATGTGGTATTAATAATTGCATAGCATAATATATAGACACAGATAATTCACAATGTAAAGACATACCTTATAATGAGCATCATGCATTCCTTTTTGCTAATCTAACCAAAGTTCAGAATTAGTTCATCACAGTTGTATTGAAAAGAACATTATCAGCTATCACTATATTTTAAGGTCAAGAGTTCAGAGAGAACTGCAGTAGTTGGCTGCCAAACAGGAATTTTCTTTTACTGCACTACTGATATCTACTGTAGCAATATACTGTTGTGATGTCAGTAAAATCCATTTATTTCCAGATCAAGGCAATTCCAGGAAAGGAGTTCTGTCTGAATTCCTGAAATACGGTGTAAAAATACAACTGTTCTTTCCCTATTCTCTATAAAATTAAATAATACAAACCTATCTTTGCATACTCTTATCAAGTCTCATGAGGCAAAAGATCAGTTAAATAAGATACAGCCATTACAGTACTTTAAATTTGAGGTTTTTCACATTATGAAATTCTTTTATTACAGAATGTTTTCTACAAACTGTTCTAGTTCTAAAGTGATATAATGAGATTTTAAAGGATATTTGAACAAACTGATTGAAAATTTGTTTAAAAGGTATGTCTTGCCTCCTTTATTTTCATAGGTGTTTATAAGAAGGAAGAAGCCCATTTGCTCTTGAAAGCTTTTCAAATTAAAGGACCAAGTGACATTTTTGTAAGCAAGTATGAAAATGACAACTGGGCACTAGATGGTTATGTAAGTACCCATGGATAAAGATGGCTGAGATTAAATTCTGAAGTAATTTTTGATTATCTATGTAAATATTTAATTTTTTTTGTCTTACAAATATGTAATCCAGCACTCTGGATGTCAGTGTAGAGATTGGATTACCATTCTCTTTCGAAAATATGTATACAAACTTCTATCTACTGTACTCTGATTAGAATTTTTAGTATATGAACAGGAAAGAGGAATAAATCAGCATATGTTGCTATGGTTTTGCCTTGTTTTCTTACATGGGAGTGGAATTTTACCTTTAGTAATATTGTCCTTTTTTGGTTTGGTAAATAGTTCACTGTAATAAAAGTACGCCTAATCTTGAAGGAAAATGGTGTTGTTTTATGTTTTGCATTTCTTCTTTCTGCCTCATGATATTTTCTATGGAAGAAAGTTTTAAATCTCACAATTCATCAGGCTTCTATATCTGCATACTAATGCATTTATGAGTATGGCATTTCAAGAATTTTAAAACGCAGCTATATACATTAGGTTTTTTTAAAACATTCCAGGTGTTATTTTGAATACCATTGCAAATAAATAAATAAAATAAAATATTTGACGTAATAAATATTGTATCAGCATAGAAAAGTTGCTACTTTTTTAAAAGCTAAGTGTGAAAATCTGTGCTCCATATTAAGTAGTCTGAGTCAGAAAAAATGGCTAAATGTTATTTATTAATTTCAGAAATCCTTTTTTCTCTTTTAACATATTATAGGTATCCTCAGGGCTTGAAAGAGGAGTTTTTACTTATCAAGGTGATATCCATGGAAAAGACTTTGGAAAATTTATGCTCCAAAGACAAGGTACATACTTTCATAGATCTTTAATATGTATCATCTTTTGGGGTCTTGCAGGAATGATTTCAAAGAATCACTCAGCTATTTAGATGAAGTAGGCAGGTTTATTTTACACTACTCCTATTACCAATCATAACCCATATGCATATTTGAAATATACAGTTCAAATTTAACTCTGCTTAACATGTTACTATCACGGGTTTTCTAGTGTAGCAACCTAATAAGTACAGGATGCTCCTAAAGAGAATGCCATTGCAAGCACCTGCATTTTTTTTTTAAAGCAACAGGGATGTCATGCAACGCACAAACATTTCCTGCTTAAATATATAAATTGTAGTCAGCATGATACAAGAAAGTAAAAGGACAGAATCAACCCTAACTTTGACAGTGTCATTTGGAGAGTGCCAGTTGCTGATGGATGTTTTCAGAATGTATGTGTACTCGGACAGAATTTTACTTTAATGTCAAAAATATTAAATAAGTGTCTGAGGTATGTATTACAGCTATGGTCTCAAGTGCTCTAGCAGCTGGTATAAGACTAGTTATTTTTCTCATAAAATAGTTTTATCATAAAAACTGAAGTATTTACTTATGAAATATTCACTCATAAAACATTTTTGGCAAATACTAAGTGTAGGCATCTTCATTTTCTGATCCTGGAACTCCTGCAAAATGGTCAAAGCACAGTGTATACACAGAAGAGTACTGGTCTAGGAAGAGGAGACAGCCTAGCCAATATCTCTATGACAGACTGTATGTATATTTTATAAATTGCCTTTGTCCCATTAGCTTCACTGCTGCTGTACCCAGTGCTCTTTAGAGTTCTGTTAAATCTCTTTTGTACTTCTTTGGTCTATTAAGTACTGTAATAGCAGCTATGCTGCGGATTTGCTCGTCTTGGCCATCTCTTAAATTGCTAAGTATGTTTAGTGGCTAGGGGCAGAAATCCATCTCTTCAGAGTCCCAGCCTAAGAACTGCCAAATATTGAAGCCAAATATAAATTCCATCTTCAGAATAAACTTCTTGTGTAGGACAGATTATGTATCTGCCTCTACTTTCACATAATCTTTACTGCTGTAATATCTAAGCTGCTTTTGCCTTCTGATTTTAGCTATCATACTGTAAAAGTAGAGCCTCAACATTTGTTCAAACACGTATGTTAAGCAGCCTTTGGTATCTTGAAACAGTAAGAATGTGGTTTGTTGTTTTTGTTTGGAAGGGGAAGTATATTTGTATTTGCTATTATGTTAAGGAAGATCAAAAAATATATCCATGGTTTGCCAGCTACCAAAAATGAAAGTTTGATTCTATGTGAAATTAATAACTCATAGTGGTAATTGAAGAATAAGCACAAAGTTAAACAGTTAGAGAATTCTCCAGTGGATGTATTCTACAGTAGTGGAAAATATTGTCCATATCACCCTTTAGAGCTGTGATATAAGAGATCAGTTTGTATAAGGCTAGTAAGGAGCTGGAGTATCCTAGTTAATCCTGCATTCCTGGACTGAGGACCTCTCATCCTCAGCTTTTACATCTCAGTAGAGAGCTTGCTGCAAATGCAAACACCATCTCTTTTACAAGATTGCTAAATAGGCACTGATTTTCTATAAATTGATTATTTTCTGCTGAAACTAACAGCTAAAAGGAAACAGCAAATTTCCATCCAATACAGGTCATATTTGTCAATACCCTCTTATATTCAAGGATCATTTGCTTTCTTTTTTAAATCTATTCTACTTATGAATATTTTGCTGAGATGATGATCTCATATATCCTCTGTCTGAAGACTTAACATATTTCTGGTTTTTAAGTTTAATTATTTACTGCCTGTACAGTAAGCCAAAAGTGTACATAAACTGGTGCATACATAAAGCAATATGAAATTCTCCATCTGCAAGCATATTTCAAAGACAGCATTTATGGAGAACTACTTGGTCAAGTGGGAAAGACCAATGTATTTTATGAATAATTTTCTATAAAACAATACTAGAAAAACACTGGGGTCAGTGGGTATCGCAGAATCACAGAATATTCTGGGTTGGAAGGGACCCGCAAGGAAAATCATGTCCAGCTCTTAAATGAATGACTCATATAGCAATCAAACCCACAGTGTTGGCATTATTAGAACTATGCTCAAACAACTGAGTATGCTCAATCTTCAAACTTAATGACATGAAAACAGAAAGAACTTTTCTTTCTTAGTACTTTTTATCCTCTCTCAGAAGCAATTTTGGTTGTAGCCTTAGAAAACAATCCAAAGGACAAAGAGATCTGTTATAAGTCTGTTTAGAGAACTAGAACTGTACCTGAGCCTTCTTAAAAGCCCCAAGTTGTGGCAACAAATTATTTACCCTCTTTTGCCCAGTAATCTAATTTTTGAGGGCTTTTTGTCTGTTAGGTTATAGCAACTTGGTTTTTAAAGGATGTGAGTCTGTGGCTAAGTTCAGTTTCAGCAATTGCTGAGTGCCTATGCCTCAACATTAAATTTCTAGAAGATGTTTATTCTAAAATCTTGTTCATTCCAGCCTGGACACTTCTTTTAAAAATGTGTAAAAAGGTTGGTTTGTGAGAAGAGAAACGTTATTTGCCAAATTATTATTTTCCTGTATTTATTTTCTCTGGAGAAATAAAATGACCCACCTTTTTTTCTTTCCTCTAAGTACTTTTTGACTTGTCTAGATTGACATAACATATTAACAAAAAATGAAATATGCATAATTAATTTGCATCTGTGTTATATTAGATCAATGGCTGTGGAATACACATCCATTACTGGAAATTAATCAACTCTTAAAAGTGTTGAATATCATGAGATATGAATTTTAAATTTCATTCTATAAATGATCCTTCCTCTCCAGATAATTTCACACAACTTCATCATTCACAAGAAAAATCTACATCTAAACAGGGTACTGAAAGAGTACTCTGAGAGCTCCAGAGAGAGCTCCACAAGAGCTCCAGAGTACAGAGCTGTTGTTTATTAACTAAAGTACGGATATCTGGAGTAATGAGCTATGAAAATATTTGGTAATACATGTCTACACCCAGTGAGGCACCTATCCAAAGAGTCTTTACTGTCCAGCAGGTTCAGTCAGGTGAAGAAGCTCCAGCCTCTGTTGTTCCTTGGAAGCTGCTGATTTTCTTTCTGTGATGGTATTTTTTCTCTTAAATCTTTGACCTGCTAAGCATCCTTCTCTCAGAAATTACTCTTAGGCATGTAATTCTACTTAATCTTGCATGGCTTTTGCTGTCACATTTTCTCTGACTTGAACAGCATTTCTCTTAGTAAAACAGAGCTATGCTGTACAGATGCCAGTCAACTGAATCCCCAAGCTAGGAGACAAAGGAGAAGCGCATATGATACATCCACACAATGATAATAAAATGTTCTTAATTACAGAATCATGGAATGGCTTGGGTTAGAAGGGCAGGGTTGCCACCATGAGATCAGGTTGCACAGTATTTACGTTAAAAATATTATTTTCTGTTAGGTATAAATGGCAACACTTTTCAATAACCTCAAGAAGAAAAGTACACACTTGTACATTAATGAATTCACTGTGTGTTATCAAAATTTGAATTCACCTGACTGCTGCTGTTTTAGGAGGCTAAAGCCCTGTTATGTGAACTGTTAAAAAAACCCCAAAACATTTATAATCTTACTGAACATCCCTCTTTTAACTAACACATTTCCCAGTGACAAAATATGGCTGTTTTAATGAAAATTAAATCAAATTACCTTTTGCATACAATTTTTGTGTATATTTAGGTATTTCCACTTTTCTGTTTTTAGGTATGGTAGCAATTACTACCCTAGTTTGGGCAGTACAATAATAATGCTGTCAGGAGAATGACAAAATTCACATCAGGATATGTTTAATCACAAACAGATCTGAAAATTATTATAATGAGTAGACCAGACCATGTTGAAATTATACTGAGTTTCATACATGACTGAAATTCAGATTATGCAAAACTGCAGTGAAGGTTTTTTCCCTAATGAAAAGCACACGCAACACACAGCTGGAACCTGGTCAACTCAAGGTTGAGACTCTCCAATTAAAGCTTGTAAACTTCAGTCAAAAATTTCTAGTTTCGTTACCTAAGTGTGGTACATCAAAAACTGTAGAGATATAGAATATGTGATTACCTCCACTAGAAGTCTTGTGTAAAGTATTAAATCTGAATCGGTTATCCAACATAGATAACTTAAAATAAACTCTTTAAGTGTAAATTTGTGACTGATTTAAAATCTTGAGCTACACAACACTTTTTTTAAAATAACTAAATAAACAAAAACTCAAACAAAAACTATTTTAACTATATAAACAAAAAAGCTCATACTAAAAATGTTTTTTATTAATTTTATAGGTTTTTCTGCTGCTTGTACATTAAAATATATATATTATATGTGGTATAATGATAGCTTTGAGATAGAATTTAAGACTTCATTGATCACACATATTTCTATTTGAAATTTGTATAAGAATTTGAATATTAATTCTAGATTTTTGTTGGTGTAATTTGACTTCAATGAATTTGATAATTTCCTTATTCTTTATTAATTACTCCAAATAATTGAAAAAAACTGCTGAGATTGTGGTGGTATAGGATGAAGAAAGTGATAACTGAATGTGTTTGTTTGGTTGGGTTTTTTTTAGAGTCTGTCACTTCTTCTAACCACTGAAAAACATTTAAATCAGTAGTTCTGAAACTTCTCTTATCTGTTTGACCTACCATAGTTTGTCTGTCTTTAATTTAGATAAGTTAGAGGATATCCAGTACATGTGCAATGCAGTACAAATACATAAATTTACGTCAAATGTATTTCCACCGCTTGAGTTTTGGGACAAGTACTGTATTAGGAAATCCCAAGATTTTTGTAAAATGGTTGTATTTTAAAACAGTTCAATGTTAAGAGTAGTGTGATGGAGCTCATAACATGATTCCATCTACCACAATAATAGGTTTATTAATTTGAAAAGGTTTTCCTTCACCAGTTCTGCAGAGAAATATGTAGAGAAGTCTAAAACATGACAGAAGATTAAGACAGTGAAAAATATTGTAGTGCAATATTTTGTCATATTTTAAGTGATCAAATATAGCAATACTGAAATTCCTAGGGAGGTTGGCTTCATTTTAAAGGCCACTTAGTTACTTCCTAAAATTTAGTACATTTTTTAAAATTAAATGTGCCAAAGCTCTTTTAATATTGACACTTGAAATACCTGTGGTTTAAAGATATCTCACGGAAAAAAAACCAAAAACATCTAATTTGCCTTTTCCATTGAGCTTGAACTGCAAGAAATCATAGAATGGTAGAATGATTTCAGTTGGAAGAGACCTTAGAGATAATTTAGTTCTAAACCACCTGCTGTGGGCAGGAGTACTATTCACTAAATCAGGTTCGCAGTGTCCCGTCCAGTCTGACCCTGAACACTTCCTGGGATCATAGGAGAATTATTACTTTTCTCTCTATTTTTTTTTTTTTTTTTTGGTTTTGTCAGTTTTTGAACTTATTTAGATGTTTTAGTAGACTGGTGAAATTAGCATAGTGGCCATGTCTCTGCTGTATAACTGGTTTGCACTAGAGTCCTAAAAAGACTGATTGATGCTGCTGCTGCCAATGAGGGAGTTGTGGTGTTTGAAACACCCTGTACTGGTGGTTTGGAGCATTTCAGAGAGGTAAACAGCAGTGTCTCCTGTTCTTCTCCACTCTCAATAGCGATAATACCACAGAATATCAAGCACAGATACTTGTCTAAACCCGATCCTCTCTATACATTCCCTTTATCCTGGTCTTTCTTTCTTGAATGGGACCTATATTGCTGTCTGAAGAGCTGTGAGTTCAAAATGGCCACATGGAGTTGGATCTCAAAACACATTTTTTTCCTCTAAAATTTTCTGTATTATTCATCATTAAATTGTCTTTCATCCTTCACAATTTGAATTACTGAGGTGGTCAACTATTTAAGCAACTTAGTGATGTGTCTCTTTATGCTGATGAAAAAATGTGTTCTGCAAAATGCTTTACAGTCCAGGTTTTCTTCCTGTCCACAATAGGAGCCCGGCGAGGCCATGCCACTGGCCACTGCATTTGCATTCTCTGCACTGTTTTATCCACAGCTGCTGGAGGGACATGGACACAGGTGCAGACATGGGAGGGCTACTGAGTCGAGCAGAAGCACTGTTTCATTTCAGTCCCCTCAGTTTTTCCTTCCTTGTTCTTGTTTGTTGTGGTCTTGCATTGCTTGTTGTTTCCAAGTTGCTGGCATACAGTACTTTTGCAGAATTACTTTGTTTTTTAGAAGTTATATGGTTTATCTTTATTAAATTGAGTCATCATCAGATTAATATGTCAATAAGCATAATTATTTTACTTGCTGAATAGTATTTTCAAATAATTTTGATAGTTATTGGTTTATCATGAAGTGGTATTAACAACATTTATACTATGATTCTGCATGCTATTTATGTCAAGTTTTTAAATATAATATTTGATCAAGATATCATCTTCTTTAACTCTTGAATAAAAAGAACATCATTAGCTAGATAACATGGGGATTTTATTTCTCCCCGTAGATAATATGGAAATTTTATTCATGCCCATTTTGTTTCATTTCAGGTCCTCTAAGTGCAGACACAGACCTTTCAAATCACTATTATGGTACAAACAGCAGTTCAGTTGCAGCTGCCATCCTGGTACCATTCTTTGCTCTAATATTATCAGGGTTTGCATTTTACCTCTACAAACACAGGTATTGTAAATGTATTTATTCAATAATTTAATAAGCTTTTTGGTTTGATTTTGATGGGTAACTAGAGAACACAGTGCTAAAAGCTTTTAAGAACATCTTTGCTCTAGAAAGACAAATATTTCTAGGTATTCCTATGAAGGAGTTCAGTGCAGGGCAGCTCTTAATGGTGTACATTTTGAAAAATGAGTTGTTCCGTTAAGGAGCACAGACCTTTCAACCTTCTTGGTTCGTTAGGCTGAATCAGATTGAAATCTGAGGTCACATGTTCTATTTTTTCATTTTAATGCCTTATTAAATTAAATGTAGGCTGCTTTTTTCAAAAAGCTTATTAGTATTAATTATGCAAGCTGAAAAATCCATAAATCCCATGAGGGAACAGGCCATAAGGCAACTACTTATAGTATGTGCTGAGTCAGCTAGTGATTACTATAAAAATTGGCACCACTTCAGGTCATATGAATCTTTTATATGTCACTAGATAATAGAATAAATCCATCAATGTTGTCTGAAATCTGATTTGAAGGCTGATATCTATGTATCTTCTGAAAATTTGTTCATTCTGAGAACTGTTTGCAAAATAGTATATAACAGGAACATGCTTTTTAAACTTCTGTTCTATAATCATGATACTGAGAGTATTTTGTGATTGCAAGAAATCACACAGACAATCCGAGGTCCACCAGTACCCTAGGATGCAATAGACTGTCTGCCCTCCTCAGCATTAGATGGTTTGGGAAAAACAAATTGCTGTGGGGCTTGAACTTGGGAACTGCAGTTAAAATGATCCATGTCCTGAAATCTAGTATAGCCTTTTGTTGACAAAAACTGCTCAGGAAGAGCTGTCAACTATGTCTTCAAACTTGATATTGTAAGACGCTTTTCTGATGCCTACAGGTCTACATTTTCAGACAGCTCCTGTTCTTC
>JAYDZK010000169.1:91684379-91694494 GCA_034509185.1 Euphonia xanthogaster
CGATCTAGCTCCTGTTCTTCAGTGGTGTGGGGGAGCTTTAAGAGCATCATGTATGCCCAGGCATTTGGATCTGGAGAAGAGATAGAATGAAAAGGGAATATTGCTTAGAAAGAGGAGGCAAACTCATAAAAAAATTATTTTGTGACATAGAGGGACATCTTGTAGTTTATCCTGTGAAATTTTTAATGCCCTACATTAGTGGTAGAAATATGTATTTAAGAGAGATAAAACTCATTCTTTAGACAAGCAGCTATAATCCCTCTGTTAGTGCAGCATTGCATTTCTGCCTGAATTTGAATTATATTTGAGATAGGAGATGTTTCTCATAACTTAATATTTCAAATAATATTTTTCCATTTCTTCTATTTTTCAGTGAATTTCTTGCACTAAACTGCAGGTTTTAGAGAGGTTATCAGTCTCATATTGCCATCAAAAAATTTAGAAGTTGATTAGTGTGGTAAATTAATTTTAGGTCAAACTTTATTCTTTTCAAAAGAAAGGATGTTCCAATGGAAAGAGAACAGAATCTATAAGTTTTGAAGGGTCTTTCTTGAAATTACATTAATGATCAGAACAACAACATGGAACTTTCAAAATGATGCGATGGTAGTTATGTCCCTAGGGGCTCTCTGTAACAGAGAATTTGAAGGTCTTAGGGTACAATTTTATGGATGTTTCTGCTGTGCCTATCTCACACAAACACCATCTAATTAGAACCAGGGTTGTTAAATCTTTTTTACACAGTGGTACCTTTTATCTGGCTGACAGGGATTACTTCAGGAATGAAGACTGCATCCTAATCTTTCTGAGCAAAATTAAAATATATTTCATTACTTGTACTTAGGAAAGGTCCTAATTAGCTTCTAAGATTGTTTAGTAGTTATAAAATTAAAATAGGCATAAAAAAATATTTATTTGTAACAGAAGTATTTCCATACTGTCAATTTCCACTAGTGATAGCTTTCAGTGATAGCTTTCCCTATTTGTTATCCAAAACAGAATAATTTTATAAGAAGAACCTGACTTTCAAGAACCGTTTTCTGAAGTTATATAATGAGACTATAAATTCTTTTATTAAGCACCAAGCACTTACATTTTGCCTTCTTTTGTCTTCTTTCTTGCCTTATTACAATTATATGTATAAAACAATATACTGAACTTATTGTATTTTATGAGATACTTCTAGATATTAAGAGATTTAAGTTTAAAATATTAATATATAATATCATAGGATATCACTTTGCTAGATGTATCAGAAAATCTGCATAATTCTCATTTATTTTCATTTAATTATTGGCTTGATATGTTCTAACAGTACTTTGCATAAAAATGTGAATGTTCTTAAAATTTTGATAAATCTTTCATGGTGAGAAAACACTATCAAAAATAAAAGATTGGTTAGTTTCAGTATCATTTGATTCTGAATTGTCAACATTTAGGTGAATATCAGTCAGGATTTGATGAATCTGATTACAGGTGTTTGGACAAGGTGTTTAGCAGTGTTTATTGTTGGTATGGAAGTAGAAAGACATGCTGTGGGAGACCTACTTGGAATAACTGGAATTGCAGGCACTTACCTGGAGTTTACTACCAGTAGGACTAGAAGATATTCCAGACACTTGCTTTAGTATGTAGACAGAGTGGAAATATTAGAATGTATATTATTGCTAATGATAATTTCTTGTCTTTTTTCCCCAGAACAAGACCAAAAGTACAGTACAATGGATATGCTGGACATGAAAACAGTAATGGACAAGCTTCATTTGAAAATCCCATGTATGACACAAACTTAAAACCCACAGAGGCAAAGGCTGTGCGGTTTGATACAACTCTGAACACAGTTTGTACAGTGGTATAGCCTTCAGTGCCCAATATGACTGATTCATAGCCATACCTCTGATGGACAAGCAGTAATTCCTTTGGTGCCATATACCAGTTTCCCTTCTCTTGGCTTTGCTGCTGTAATCTTTAACATCTTCTGTCAGCCTACATGCAGCTAAATTTTCTGGTAAAAATGTGTCAGTCTTCGGGGGATCAGACAAAGAATATTTTTTCATCTTAAAGTTGGATCAAAATGCCTGGCTGCATCTGCTTCAAACCAAGGCACACTTTAAGGAAGACTGCCAAGTCATGCCAATTTGTCATATTTAATGCCTCAGACTCTCATATTTGTATGCGGCTGAATGCCTTTCAATGTGTTCTTCTGGGCACTTGGATAAATCCTTTGAGTACTGTGACAAATGATAGCACCACAGATTATCCCCGGGAATATTCTGGAGAAATAAAGCTCTCTTGAAGGAGGAGACAGCCTTCCTTGAGGTTGCATACACTTTCAAATGCTTTACCATTGAAATCATGCTAAAGTTAGGAAAACTTACAGTATATTTTATTCGTAGGGCAGTTTTGCCAATTCCCCAATCAGCCGTTAATATCGCAAAATATTAATGCACAAATTTTTTTTTGCACTAGGGTGTAATGGCTGACTGAGTAAGATACTGGTAAAAATATACAGGGTTTCTACACACTGTTCATTGTATATAGACATTCACTCACTCTTTGCCAAGCAAAACATTCCACAATAAATTTACTTGGAGTATTAAATTGACTTCCATGTTTAGCACCAGTTAAAACCTTGTGCTATAGAAGATAATGTTTATTTTGTCAATTTTTGACTAAATTTCATTGTAAACATGATAACAAGTCACTAGAGACTTTCAGCCAGAACAAGAGCCCATTTCTAAGAAATTTTCATTGCCACCGTTGTTTTCCTCTGAAATTGGTCATCAGTCACCACTGTCAGTATCATACTATTTAACAGCAGGGGGGTTAGCAGCTATTGCTGCTTGCCATGTACAAATGTGAATAGTAATTTATTTTAGATAGCTCATAAAGCCTGTGAGCCTGTGCTCATAATACAGTCTTCCCCTTTGCATTTTTTCCCTTTTTCATTTAATATGACATCATTTTCTGATGTTACATGGAACTAAAATATATTACAGTAGCATAGGAAAAACCAGGGCAAATTGTCCATAAAAAGTGGTCATTCCGTTTCTACTTTGAACAAAGAGAAATATTCAACTATTTTTGCTTTCTGTTTATTTTAAATTTTTTTAAACACATTGCTTACTGCTTTTGTACTTAGAGTTTGACAGAGATATTTATACATATAAAAGTTGAGTAATCATTAGTGTTTACATAGAATTAGAGGTTTTATTTAATGAAAATAAACAAAAACGCCATTGGGCAGATTAACTAAGTTGAGTTTTAAAATTAGGAAATCATAGAAAATAATGAAGCAAAATCTGGTTTTAGTCATACACATTGAGTTCAAAAAAAACAGGAATGATGTTTTGCTTTTCTTCTAATTCAGGGCTGGTTTTCTGATGCCGGCTTTTTTTTTGTTTTAGTTTTCTGAATTTCAAAATGTCCTATGGTCCTATTGCTATCTAAGCCTGTTGAAAAGTTTTTTCTGAACTCCATATGTGTGTAGATCTGGATGTTATACACAAACAAAAAGGTAATATAAGACCAGTAACAGGTTTTTCAGCTAATGCTGCAGAATGCAACAAAAATTTCAAAGGTAATTCTTGGTCAGCTTAACAACTACATCTGTTAGATGAAAAACACCAGCAATATAATACATAATAATTGTAGGGCCTGCAGCTGTTATGTTCTTCATATGAGCAAGAAACTCTGAAGAAAATTTAATAAATAATCCTTTCCAGTCAGTTCCTTGTTCATTTTGTTTGTAGTTTTTTGCTTTCTTTTTTTTTTTTTTCCCAAAGTTATTGTGCAGTAAGTTTCATTTAGCTGTCCCATCTCAGAGCCCTTCATATTTTCTGAGAAAAAAGTCATCAGAAAAATGTTGTCTTGATCCTCCCCTGCACAGAGGAAGTTGCTTGGCAAATGAAGAGCTTCTGTAGGAACAGTGGGCCAGGAAGGAGGATATTGTCTGAGTAAAGTTTCTGACAGGTGTTAAAAATTGACATTACTGCATTGAAAGTCTTTCTGTAGTGGCAATGAAAGAAAAAAAATTGAGTTCTGAAAACAAAATACACATCTTTTATTGATCAGTTCTAGTCCTGTCATTACAGTGTATGCTTCAGTGCCCTGTCTCACTATGACCACCAAGGAATGTGTTGGAAGATAAAAGAGAATAATTAAATGGTTTGGTCTTTTGTATTAGAGCACCCAGATTCCATGAATCCATTATTTAGTGGTTCATTTTGGGAGGTAATGTAATGATTTCTTATCCTGAGTGGGTTCTCTTTGATCATGGACACTCAAAACGACCACACTAACAAATTATCCTAAGTTTGCTTGGAGTGTTAATTAAAACAGCAGCTTCACACCGGAAGCCAAGCAAAACCAAAGTATTGCAGTTTAATCAGTTATACCCACACCTTTCAAATTCCTCTCCTTCTCCACTATGTTTGAGTCTTCTGTTCAGGTTGGATCTCCTTCTCCTGAAGTTATTATACAGAGGGCTGTGTATGCATGCACTTAGATATGGTGCTATTTCAGAGTGAGGCTCTTAAGATGATGGGCAGTGGCTGGGTAATGGCAGCCAGGAAATCTTTTTTTTTTTCATATAAATGAAGAAGAAGACTTTTCCCCCAGCGTTGACTAGATCATTATGACAGGCTAATAATACATGCTATATTTTTTTTAAAAAACAGGTTATGTGCTTCAAAGCTGTTAAAAACTGCTGCTTGTATCACACATCTTGCCTTTCTCCAGGCTAGCTGCAATAATTTTTTTTCTTGTGTAAAATATTTTGTAAACAAAAAAAGTTGTTATTAAAAAAATAAAAAAAAAGTGGGAGGTTGGGGGTGGGGGGACTGGGGAGAACGCCCGCATAATTGACCAAGTCAATCTAATTTTCATTCCCACTATTCCATTCTGCCATTTCACTACATGCTGCTGTGACATGAAGTAGGTGCAAAAGAACTTTTTGTACAGAGATATATTTTTTATGAAGAATTTGTAAAATTATTAAATATGATGTACTTTTTTGATTAATGTAGGTAAATTGTTAAAAATAAATGTTTTTACAATACAAAAAGAAATTGTAATTTTCCCAATAATGTAAATTTTACCATCTTTAGCTGATTTTCAGTTCTGATCCTATTACACTTGTATTAATATTAAAGTGGCCTGTTAAAAATAAACAGTATTCTCTTTGGAAAAAAAAAAAGAAACAAACATAAAAGACTGTAATATAGCCTGTGCAATGCCACCTACCTTGAAAACAAAATCAGAGTTCTAATTAAATATTTAATTTTAGATTTTCATCTTTTGTGTGACCTCTTCTTAACAACTTTGTTCTATCTATTTCCTTTTATGCTTTTAAATCTCAGATACTGGTTTTTCATTATGTAATGCTTCAACAGAATCTTACTCTCGTGATCTTATGTTCCCAAGCATTTTGTAACTTGGGAAAAAAATTCAAGCGCTCTCTAGTGAGGTGGGATTTACCTCCTGTTATGTTACAGATTCAGATTTTAACATGTGACTTAAGCTTTTTGGTTATTTATAAAAAATAACTGGTTTATTCTTCCACAAGCCTGCATCCTACCCACAGAATTGATGGATCACATGGAGCCAGAGGTATTTCCAGCTTTAACATTTGAGAGCTAGTTCTTTAAATGTACATACTTTGAATGAAATAAAAAGGCTTTTCAAAATGCTTTTATACATAAACTCAGCCATATATATTACTGTTTTCAGAATCAATATATGAAATTCTGAACATTTAAAAAATATTTTAGTGTGTATTAATGTTAAAAAAAATGAATTTATTTACTTGCTAACAGGTTAACAAGGAGTCAGTCTTCAAGAGTATTCTACCCATTATTCCTTTGGGAATCAGTGGTAGTATATGAGTGTGGTTCACTTTTAGAAAAAACTAAGATATATGCATGTCCTTGCTGCCTTTCTCATCCTCGCAATCAATCCTTCTGGTAATATGATATCTTATAAAGAGGTGTTAAAAGTTCCCATCTCTCACAATGATCTGACTATCCTGACACTAAGCTGTAAACTGTAATCACTGACACTATCAGAGCAGATATTGAGGCTCTATCTGACAGGGAGTCATGATTTTTACCTCTTTCACAAACAGGAGTCTAAACATGCTAAACAAATGAGCTATTGTTCTTTTCACTTTTGTCAAATTGCAGTGACAGCTTTAAAAAATTATTTCCCCTTATGATCTATTGGAAAACACAGCATAGTATATCTAATTTCAGATTCTACAGAAATCATTCATAGAAATAAGATATTTTCTGGGTGTTGAGGATACAGTTATGTAAGAGCCACTCTCAGTTGAGTCTGTAAAGAATGAGCATACTCGTTTTTCAGCTGGCATCTACTATCTTTGTAGCAGCAGTGAGTTCATAATCAGTATCAAAGCATAACAATTGGTATGATTTTCTCAAAATGGAAAATGCTTTTTTAAAAGCTGCATTTAATTTTAAAATCTAATAAATTGCATTTGATATGCTGCTGCCTGCTCCAGCATGGTTACTAACTCCAAACCACAGGACCTTGACATCATATGGCTCAATGCTTGAGGGAGCTAGGATTGAAAGGTGAAAGAAGAAGGTCTGCAGGATATTGCCTTTAAATAAGTCAAATAAATTTCTTTTAAGCATGCATCTGCAATACACCAAAAGAGAACAAGAAAGAAGTCATAATTAATAAAAGGGCCTCGGTTGGAAGGGCCCTTAAAGAACATCTCCTCCCTGCCATATGTGGGGACGCCTTATATGCTTGAGGGATTCAATCCAAAGGACTTAAATTTTTTTAGAGTAAACCATTATTACAGTTTCAAAACCTTATTGATGACAGTTTCAAATACAAAATGGTTTCCACCACAGAGCACAGAATTATAGTCTGAACCTCACCAAAAAAAAAAAAAAAAATCAAAAAATGGTTAATATATGCCCATACATATGCCTAGTGATTAGTTATCAGAACTTAGTTATATATATATATGATATGAGGAATTAGAAGGTCCTTCTAAGGAGTTATACATTTTTAAATATATATTAAATTATACCAAATTATGGATATATGTAGTAAGTATATAGAAGTGTGAATAAGCTTGGAGCCTAATCTACTGGGGATTTTGGGCTCAGTTTTTCGGTGTTTAGCTTCCAGGAATGTTTGCTCCTTGACAGAAGCTTCAGCAACAAGTTGTGTACCTACAGTCCATGAAAAAATGAGAGCTATAAGATTTTGCATATAATTTCCACAGAGCTCAGCAAGCTGAATAGAGCCAGCTGAACTAAACAGTAGGAAATACTAAGGCAAGAGGAATGTTTAAGCATCTCAGCTTTTGCCTGAGTAGCATACATATTTTCACTGGGATTCAGAAATGACAGAAATTTCACTGACAGAAATGACTCAAATCTGGGCAGATTAGTCATATCAGTAGGGGATTTTTTTTTGCCTGAAAGCCCCAAAACACAATGGAAAGTTGGTGTTCCTTTTCCCCTTCACACCCAAGAGTGTACTGGTTAAAGTGATCAAATTGGGCATTTAGGGTCAGAGATAAAAACTTCTTTAGCTTGAGGAGAAATGCAGAGTTGTTAATCATAACTAAGACTGCTATAAGCACTCAGCTATTAAAAGCAAGTCCTGGGAAATTATCAGTACCTCTTTCTCCCTGCAATGCAGTAAAAATTTTGAAGAATTCCTTTTGGATTGAGCCTTTCAGACAAAATATGTAGGGGGAAGAATCCTTTTAACCATGATGTAGGTAAATTAGCATGAAGAATAAAATTGTGTGACTGGTGGTCTACACAGGAAGAAACGATGATTGGGTTAAATATCAAAACACCTTCAAAACAAAGGGTTTTGAGGATATATATTTTGAATTTAGGATATAAATGTCAGAAACTACAGACCTCTTTAATTCTTGGTGTACCAAAAGTTTGAGTTTGCCCATGCTGTGAAAGAACACAAGGAAAATTCCTTAAAGGAAATTATTACAAAGACATGAAGTGATAAAAGGACATACTCCCATGCTCAGGAACATTCTCTGACACTCTTATATTTCCTAGTATAAATACAGTCTTAAAAATTTGAGGGGCTCTAAAAGCAGAATTGCTCACCAAAAATGCTCATCAAAATGAGCTTTATCCTTCTATAAAGGCTAATAACAATCTCATTTGGCAACTGTAACAAAAATATAATAGATTATGTACCTTACATGAGGAATCTTTTCCTGTCAGTGTAATAAGCATGGGCAGAATGTGTCCAGCAGACTGAAGTTTTTGACATACTTAGCAGAAGATCATGCACTCAAGTTTAGTTATAGGTTAGGAGAGAAGCTGCTTATTCTAAAACTCTAGACAAATCCAAACCTCAAATGTGGCCAGCTGAGATACACTAAGATGGTGTTGAAGAGAGGTGTACTAAGTTCTACCTCCATGGATGTGGTATCTGAGTAGAGCTGTTGGGACAGTGTGGAGACATTCTGTAACTTAGCACAGTTCTACCGAAGTCCTTTGGTTGCACTTTCCTCTTATATGTCTTTATCCATGCCCATAATATCCACATAAATAGAGTTAAACAGTGCAGGAATCTAGGCTGAAGATAAAGGCTCAATCTAGATGTGATTTAGCAGGCTGTGAAGAAGAATGAGTTCTCAGTCTGGCATTCTGAGTGATGTTGTCTGTTGATCTAGGTCATTAGATAGGAAAAATAGGTTTTGGAAAGGAAACAAGTAAAGTCAAATCAGAAGAGGGGGACATGGAAGAAGAGTCTTCTATTATTCATCTCAAGGTTTCCACAGGACACAGCACTTATACCGGGTTACAGGGGTTATGGAATTCAGGGTGTATTCCATGTAGATCCATTTCTACAGCAGTAATCCATGTGTGATCATACCAAGGCACAGAGAACAGACCTGGCTGAATTATTCACAGGCCACAGCACAGCAGCAGTGTGGCAACCTGATATAGAGCTCTTCCACTAACATGCAGAGTTGCTATTTTTCAGATGGATTTGAGATAAGACTCTGGATCCCTGCTCATACAAAGTGGCTTCCTATAACAAAGAAAAGACAATTAGAGGGATTAACTTATTCTGTCTAATACGTTTCTTTCACTGAGACATTGAAGAAGACATCTTGGTTGTAAAAAGGGGTTGACCTGAGAAGCTGTGCAGGGACAGATTTGGCTGTTATGAGAGGGCAGAAGGATGAGGCTCTGTTTAGAGTTCTCTGGAAGTAGAAAAATAGCTAGGAAAAGTGATAAAGGGTCAGCTGCGGTAAGGGGGTCAACTGTCAGTCCTGATGGTTTTGTTAATAGAGTCATAGGGAAGACAAGGTGGAGGAATGCACCAACAAGCATGGGAACAAAGTTCTTCAAGAACCCTTTGGTCTGGAAAGGTTAGATGAAGAAATTCCTGGAGCTCCTGAATCCCTGAGAGAGGATGAGGAGTCCTCAAAATAGACAGGTTTATGCTGATCACCTTGCCATTAATGAAAAAATGAAATTAACAAATAGGAGGTAACTTCTGCTTTCTTCCCTCTCCCTTCCAGCCCCAGTTATCTTTTTTTCTGGTTCATGATAATCAGCTTTTGTTTGTTTTCTGAATATTATCAATCACACCCTCTTGATCACCTTCTTTTTCTCTCTATTTTTTCTGTAATTCACTCTCCAGTTTTCTATGACTTGATGAATAAAATATGTAATTCATAAGGATTTTGCTTGTGACTTTTCATTTCAGGGAACAGCAAAGTCTGGTTAAGGTTGGAGATGTATCTGAGTGGTTGGGAGGGGATTTCAGAGCTTGATATGGTTAGGCAAGGGTGAAGAATAAACAAAAGGTGAGTCAGATAGTTTGGCAACGATTTTCAAATCAGGGAAGTAAAGGCAAAATGAACTCTTTCATCTATTTCAGGGGTTTGTTTGTCATTTTTAACTACTGCTGTAATGCAATAGGCTTAGTGCACTGCAGCTATCAGGCCTGGGACATGAACAGGTGATCAAGCCTGACTTCCTCATTGTGACTCCATACTACTTCCAGTCACTTTCTCTAAAAAATAGCCTTTAGAAAGCAGATAATGTTTTTCTGTTTTCAACAAGATCGGAAGAGCGTCG
>JAYDZK010000169.1:91697945-91711645 GCA_034509185.1 Euphonia xanthogaster
TTGATGTCCAGCGTGTGTGAGTTTCCTCTCTACCAAACTTCTTTATTTTATATATAGCTGATACTTGAGCAAATATCAAGTTCTGTTTAAATGGAAGAATTTATATGGAGTATTTATAGTCTTATTTAAATTGAAAGATTCATGAACTTTTGAACATAAGATGGTGCTTTTTCCCATATACTGAATTTCTGATTTTTGTAGTTCTTGCGTGCCAAGTAGAAGTAAACCCTATTTAAAATTTGTATTTCACTTCATCATAGAGAGTTGTTTTGGGAAGCTTGTTCTAACCCGACACTTAGTAGAATACCTTATCCTCATTATGACATGGTGAGGGACAGAAACTCATGTGAACCAACATCAATATTTACTTTGTGTATAATTACCTCTGACACTTGAGTTGATTGTATGTATAATTTCAGAGTTTGTCAAACAAAATTTTAATTTTCCCCAAAATATAGAAATACTGTACCCACCTGCAACAGAAAAAACCCATCATTGCCCTATCCTTAAAAAGGCTTGCCTCTCAGACTAATTTTTGGAGTTGTGTATTAGAGAACATTGCTCAAATTGTTTTGAAGACGAGTCATGTATTCCTGTGAGGGGATGTGAGATTTGAAGTTTTTGAAGCAATTGTGTTAGGGAAAGCAGTAATGGTGCATGGCTTTGTGAACATTTAAAAGTGCTGACACATTGTTTTCATTACTGAGTGTGAAATTTAAGACCTAATGGAAATATCAAAGTTTCTGTTGCTGTATCTGTCAAGATGTCAGCTTTGGGAGCAGTCATGCCTTTCTTTCCGTGCACTGCAGAAGTGCAATTTGAACTTGTGGTTACAGGTGGGTGAATGCTACCTCTAAATCCCATCATTCTGATTCACACATAAAATTCAAGCTCACAACTTTAAAATACAAGCAGTCTAAGCTCTTGGGCTTAGTTTCTGTGTTAACTAATGCCTTTAGTTGTGAGGTCTAGGTAATAAAAACATAGCTTTTCTGCCTTTGAATCCTGCACATGAGTGAACCTTCTTAGTTTTGTATATTTCTGTTCTTAATAAATCAAACCTAATCCAAATAAAATAATTTCGATGTGATCTAAATACTTGAAGCAAATCCTCTTTCATCACTAAGAATTATTATGTAAATTGAACTTAAATTACAATCTGTTCTTTATAAAATACAGAAATCTAAGTCATGTGTAACTGTAATAGCTTCTTTATTTTTTGTTGCTATTTTCTTTTCCTTAAAAATTGCAATACAAATTCAACTGATAATGTGGAGCTATGTAAGTGACATAACATCACAAATATTCACAATCAATTGTTTTCAAAGTGTGATTCTAAAAAGAATACAAAAGTATTGAAAGGAATACGCTGGATACAGCTTTAAAATAAAAAGCACAGTGAACATTATTAATTTAAAATAATAACAGAAATTAATTTATTAGGTAAAAATATGTGTGATTTTTGTTTTTCTACCATGAGCTGCCTCAAATGGGTCATAGAACTACTGACTAGTCTGTTTTAGACATTTTTTAGCTGCAATTCAATTAGTTTAGGATAAACATTCTCTCCTTAGAGGAAGGTAAGACATTTGGTAGATGAGGCACTGCATGTCTCTGTTAAGGAACTCTGGAGTATTTCCATTCTCTGGCATCCCCAGAGGGGTCTGTTCTGATGACATGCTGACTGCAAAATCCCTGTGACCATCAGGGGATGTTCCAGCGCTGCATCCAGTGCTGCAGTGTGAGGAAGGTAATTCTTCATCTCTACTCAGCAACACTGTGATACTCAGGAGTGATGGGACCAGTTCCAGGTTCCAACACAACAGGAGAGACATGGAATCAATAGAGCTCACTTAAGGGCCATGAATAGTGCAATGGGACAGGAGCACCTCTCATACACAGAGATCCTGAGAGACACAGGAATCTTCAGGTGGAAGAAAGAAGGCTTGAGGGAATCTTATTGATGTGTATAAATACCTGATGAGTAGCAATAAGACAAACCAATCAAGACAAAGAGTATTGAGTCAGTGCTTCAGTGGTTCAGGATAACAGTGAATGGGTACAAATTGTTTTTAAACACTGGAACAAGTTGCTTAATGATTCTGTGGAATCTCCACCCTTAGAGATATTAAAAAACCAACTGGACACCATTCTAGGAGCCTACCATAGCTGTCCCTTCTCTGAGCAGTGGTTTGGAGTGGCTTACCTTCCGAGATGTTTTGCATCCTCAATCATCCTGTGGGTCTGTGACTTTTGTGTTATGTCAAAAGTCACTTCAGAGAGCAGGGCTGGAAGGCACTCTGAAGAGCAACACCTTTCCTTCAATGTATCTGTAGACTTATGCTGCTCCAATATATGCCTACAGTTAATTGGCATGCAGGCCAGCATCCCAAAAAAATGTAATTTAGAGTTTTATGGGATATATGTAGTTCTGAATTCAGCTGGTCATGGTATTTCCTCATGACCTGTTCAATTTTCATACTTATTAATACTGTGAAAGACAGAAGATCATCAGTCTGGTTATGCTAGTATTTTTTTGCATACTACTCATACTCTGCTGAAAAAAATACACTCTATATATACGTGTGTGTGTGTATTTGCAACTAAAGATTTTGGAGTTCAGAGTGGCTACATAAAGACCTGAAAACCAGGTCTTCATATGGAATGAAAGGTATGAAACCTTTGCTTTTGGTTTTTTTGGGCTTTTTTTAATGGAATTCATTGCATACTGCTTCTTTCTGAAAGAGTGTGCTATGAGTTCACAGTCTGTTTTATAACATGTGCTAGTCTTTGCTCTCATGATTCAGTGGCTCAGCCACCTATTGATCTTCACTGCTATTGGTATAGACAAGACAGTAAAACTACCTGTTAAATCTGATAAAAACTGCTTAATTCTACCCTTCCACTTCCCCCAAAAAACACCCAACTGAAACATTTCACAATCTTTAAATAAAATGGTTGATACCATACTCACAGGGAAATAACTGAAGTAAATAATACTAAAGACATGCTTTTTTCTAATTTTTGATTGGTGCTTCACAGGGACTGCTGGCAATATAACCTGGGCAGCTTTGTGTGTAGGGGGACCTAAAAAGACTGCTGTATAAATGTAGAAATTCTATAGTTTGCTATAAGTTCCAGATGTTTAATACTACGACCTTGCAGGCTTTCCTCAGCTTTTCAGTTCAAAGAATAGCTCCTTCTTCCTTCCCATCGCCTTCATTAATTTTATGAACAGTTGGACAGAAAAGAAAGCAAAATTGTCTTTGTGCTTTTCAGTTTACTTCTACTCCATATGAAAAGAGCATTCTACAAATGATGAAGCCATATTGGAAGATACTTCCCTTCCAAGGTACTGACTTTTCATTCAAATCATAACCTCATATAGTGCACAAAAAGCTGTGGGTTAGCAACACTGTCATTTACAGCTGCTGTCAAAGTAAGCATTCCTGCTTTAAGCACAGAATAAATTACAGTCCTCAGTGGTTGAACTCCAAATGAAATACAAGACATTCTATCTGCTCATGAGTAAACCTTTCCTTTTCTGTCCTATCAGTTTTCACAAGTCTGTTCACTTTCAGGACATATGTCAATAGTGTTTTCTTACATCTCTCATTCTCCTTCTGCTGTTTGATCTCATGATAATGTATCCACGTCGTCATCTGGCTGTACAGAGTAGCTCTTTCTTTGCTTTTCCTTAGTTCTGTTTGTTTCCTTTCATCATCTATGCAGGTGCTACCCCACCATCTTTCTTTCATTTCACAGCAGCAGTGCTTCTCTCCAATCTTTCAGCCATAATGACTAACTGCTTTTTTAACTTTTTTGACCTGAGCTACTTTACTGAAAATGACCTTGTTGTGATCTAATACCAAACTATTTTTCTTCATGTTTGTTTTGGTTTTGGTTTTTTTTTATATTTTTGCCCAATGTCTACAAATAAATAAAATATTTCCTATTGAAAAATAACAAATATTTTGTTAGCATCCACTTCATCTGCTTAGGTAAGTAGGTTCCTGTAAATCAGCGTTGACTAAACAGTCACTGAGTTCTTTTACATCTTACTCTTTCCTGATAGTCAACAAAAAAAGTGAAGAGCAGTCATGACCTCTGTTCACATGCTGAACTCAATTTCATTTCTGTTATTTTGGAATTTCTTTTATCTTGGAATATTACTTAGTGAAGCTTCTCTGTGTAATTGAGATATGAATCTTCCTTAGGCAAGCTAACTTGATCCTGCTGAAATTAATGGGAAAATTATCATGAAGTTGCTCTTTTTCAAAGTGGTGTTATATATAAATGTCTTCTTATAAATGTAAAAAATGAAAATGTGTACAGGTGCACAGATATGCACAGTATGTCTAGACTTTCATGGCTGAATATTAATGTTTACATATGTAAAAAAAGTGAGATGAAATAGGTACAATATTCTTAAACCTAATAAGAGTTCAAATGGTTTTTCTGTAGTATCTGTAGATAAATTTTTTTTTGTTTACAATTTTAGTGTTTCTTAATTTTATACTATAAATATTAATATGACATATTTCAAGACATATCAACAAGATAGCATTTTTTAATCATACTCTAAGACATGATGAAAAGGGAACAAGGCACAACAACCCCTTCTGGTTAAAGCTGTAACTAGGACACCAACCAAGGTATAAAGACATTTTCTCTCTGGGGAAAATAGAGCTTTTTATAATATAGGTTTCCATAAGGCCATATTTCTGTAAAAAAACTGATGCAGTGACAGAAACATAAGAGTAAACACCTTCCACAAGAAGTTTAATTTAGTATTTAGAATACTGGTTCAGAAAGTGGGATCCTTAGCTTTACCTGCTTCCTCCACAGGCTCAACAGTGTTGAATCCCCAAATCATGCATCCCTGACAAATGACATTGTTTTCCTGCTATAGGCACTCTGTCTTCCTTGACAGTATTAGCCACAGATAAAGAAAGAAAATATTTAAGGACAGAGAATAATTAATGGAATAGAATACATTAAAGTCTTGAATATTCATTCTATGTATTCAACAGCTTTCACAAAAGGATTCAGTGAAAAGCAGTACTTTTTGTTCCACTAAAGGAAAAAGGGTAACACATGTTCCTTCATGATTTTTTTTCTCACTCTTTTGTTAGCTTTTACTTCTGCCAACAAAAGGGCAAAAAAAGCAGAATGGTTATAATAGAATCATAGAATTGTAGAATCATTAAGGCTGGAAAATACCTCCAAGATCATCAAGTCTAACCTTTCACAGAACACACCATGCCAACTAAACTATGTTACCATATGCCACGTCCAGTCATTTCTTGAGCACTTCCAGGGATGGTGACTCCTTTTCTCCAGATGAAACAACCCCACCTCCCTCAGCTGCTCCTCACAGGGCTTGTCCTCCAACCTCTTCCCCTGCTCCACTGCCCTTCTCTGGAGTTGCTCCAGCCCCTCAGTGTCTTTCTTGTAGTGAGGGGCCAGAACTGGACACAGCACTCAAGATGTGGCCTCATTAGGGCCAAGTACAGAGGACAATCACTGCCCTGGTCCTGCTGGCCACACTGTTTCTGTTATGATATAGCATTTTTTGGTAAAAATTATACTAAGAGAAAGAAAACTTTAAAATCCTAGTTGTCCAAGATAGCATCTTACTCATCTTTTCCCCTTTTAATGGCCCATTTCTTTTGTTACAACATGATTTAGTTCCCCAAAACAATATGTTTAAAGCATCAGAACAAGTTGATCATGATTTAAAGATATAATGAAAATGTTTACAGCTGCAGTAACCCAAGGAAAAAGTTGAGTAATGAGTAGCACATAGAATCTTTGACAGTTTCAGAGTTAATGTTCTTGTTTATAAAATAAACATATCAAAAGTTAATAATTTTTCACTGTCTACATTAGATATTAAAATTCTGATGATTCTTCTTAATCTTAAAGTTGAAACAAGAGCAGAAAATTACATTAATCCATTTTCAGGAGAATTAACATAATAAAAGATAGAGGTATGTCTTGGCAGTGTAAAAACAATAGCAAAATTTCTGTGCTTGATTTCTAAGGCTTTAAATAACTTGAATACTCATTAGGCAATGAGTTAGACCTCGTCCCCATTCAAGAGAACCCATAAAATATTAAATAAAATGAGTTATTAACCAATTTATTTTTTTTTCAGTATCCCATATTTTGTTCAAAATTGCACTTCCATTCTGTTCACTGTGTTGAAGATGTAAAAACCTCTGTGCCAATTAAGAGGAATACATTTTGTGGATAGTTAGGAACCATTCAAGCAGTATGAGTTATCTTTCGTTTCTATCTTCTTCCTAATTTTTATGGGTCTTCTATAGTTTGAGTTTGCAACATTTTACGTAAAGCTCTTATGAAGTGTTAATGAGCAAATCTGTGAGAGAGCAAAGTGCTCATTCATTATCTCTTCGTTTGATTTGTAATTTATTTTACTTGTATATAACCATTATCTCTAAAAAATTAACTTGTGTATGGAGAGAATACTATCTTCCACTTTCTGCTGCTCTTCAGAAGAGGCTATTTTTCTGTGGGCTATGGCCTCTCCCACCCCAAACCCAGCCAGAGATGATTTTCAGGACAGCTACTGGGTTTGGTTTTCCTTGTGGATACATTCCTCTCCTTAGACCTGAGCTAACTGGACAATAGCACCACCCTCAAGTTTCATGTTAGGTGGCTTAACTCACAGTCCAGTTCCAGTCAGGAGGAATATTGGATGGGGAATGTGCTTTGGTAGTTGCAGCTTCTCTATACAATTTTGGCATAGTGGCCAAGGTCCTTTTTCAATAATGTTTAAGCCATTACCCATAGCCCTTTAGTTTCTCACAAGGTATTAATTTAAATGTATGTCCAGAACTCACTATTCTTATTTTATAAGAATAAAGGTACTCCTGAGTCTAAATGTGGGGTCATAGTGGGGACGATCTTCGTACATTAGTGAGCAGGATGTCCCTGCCTTGAAAATGTAAGTTTATAATTCAACGTCTGGGCTCCAGTCACTTCCAATGATTGATTTCTTTCTGATACCATCTAAACCAATCAGAAAAGGAGAAAGTAAAAATAAGAGATGATTAGTTAACTTTTTACCCTGAATACAAGTCTCTGAAGAATGCAAAGAACATCCAGAAGGATCCATAAGAAGACATGAGAACCTTTTTTTATTGTAATATATCTCATCAGGAATGAAAGCAATAAACACACAACTGCCAAGCTAAGAAAATCTAATCATTAGGTGAACTGCTTAGCAAATGGGCCATTTTAAGTGGTTCAATTCCCAAGTCACTCAGGGATGACAACACAGTAGCAAATGCAGGAGGGATTGGGTAGTCTAATCAGGAGAAAAATGATCAGTGATACTTAATGGAGGCAAACTGATACAATAATGAATCCTTAGCAAATGGGCCTCAAATGCAACAACACCTGCATGTTAAAATACATTATGAGAAACCTCATAAATAGTATCCTCACTGTTTTCATATCAAGATGCAATGTTTATTTGCTTTTCCATTCTAATTCCAACTTTCTATGGCAACAGAAAATTCACTCTAAAAAATGCCAGTAAAGCTGGATTTTCTAAATTTCTTGAACGCTTTTAAAGTTACACACTCATAATGTTGGTGGTATTTCCAAAAGGGATGTGAAAGTATTGTCTGGCTAAGTTATGGACTGTTTTGTTCTGTAACAGCATCAATTTTCTTTGTATTAGCTTATATGTGTTGTTTTGGATTTGTGATAAAAACAGGGTGATACAGGGATATTTTATTCATTTACTGCTGAACAGTGCTTACACTGTGTATCGGGTTTGCTTGGCTAGAGCAGGGCTGTAACGGTAGCTTTTGTGAGAAGCTGCTGTAAGTTTCCCCATGTCCAAAAGAGCCAGTGCCAGCTGACTTCCAGATGGACCCACTGCTGGCCAAGACAAGCCAAGCCCATGGGTGATGGTGGTAGAGTGTTTGGGATAGCATCATTAAAAGCAGGGAAACCACCAGTGCAATGGGAATTGCAGCCAGTGAAAGGAGTGAGAACATGTGACAGCAAGAGCTCTGCAGACACCAAGGTCAGTGCAGGAATAGTGGGAGGAGGTAATATGGGAGCCAGAGCAGAGATTCCCCTGCAGCTCACGGTGAAGACCATGGTGAAGCAGCTGTGGCCCTGTCATGCTTTAGGAATGGTACTCCTCTGTTGAGTCCCCCACCATGACTCTCCAATACCATGCATTGGTCTCTTTTACTCTCTCCCACAACCTGTGGTGAGGAGGGATGGAGTTGAGAATTGGAGGCACAAAAGGCAAAGATCACAGGTGGAGATAAAACAGTTTACGGAAACAGCAGTGAGATAAGAAAATGAAATAACAGTAATGATAAGTAACAGCAATGATATCAATAACAAAAGTATATTAAAGAGAGAGTGATTCACATGCAAATATGCTTACCCCAGACCCCAGGACAATGAACAACATTGGCTTCCCTCTCCCCACCTCCCCCCATATTTTTTTTTACTGGAAGGAATTCCCCACATGGCAATGACATAAGCTGGTATGAAATAGCATTACAGTCCTGACCACGTCCCCTCCCAGCTACTGCAAAAAAATAACCCTGTCCTGGGCAAAACCAGGACACCCCCGCAGCCATGAAGGTCTATAGTGGGATAGATATTTACCTGCAACCAGTGGAAGACCCCACACTGGAGCAGGGGAAGAGTGGGAGGAATTTGCCTCCAGAAGGGGAAGGAGCAGCAGAGATGATGTGTGATGAACTGACTGCAGCCCCCATTCCCTACCCCCGAGCCATGGTGAGGGAACGCGTAGAGAAAACTGGGAGTAATGTTAAGCCCAGGAAGACGGGAGGGGTGAAGGGAAGGTGTTTTGACAATTTTTCTACTCTGACTTGCGTGATAACACAATAAACTACTTCTCCAAGTCTGTTTTGCCGATGACAGTAGCTGGTGAGTGATCTCTCCCTGTCCTTTTCTTGAGCCATGACCCTTTATTTACATTTTCTCTTGCCTGCCCAGCTGAGGAGGGGGAATGATAGAGTTGCTTTGGTGTGCATCTGGCATCAGCCATGGTCAATCCACCACCCAGCGTCCAGGATGTCTGTTTCTTGTAGTGTCCATCCTAGGAAGTAAGCTGCGGATCCACAAGTAGGGAAGGGTCACAGCTGACCCATATCAATCAAATAGATATAAGACTTTAAGAATGACATGGATCTGTTAGAGTGAGTCCAGAGGGGGTCATGAAGACAATCAGAGGTCTGGAGCACCTCTCCTATAAAAAGATAGGCTGAGACAGTTGGGGTTATTCAGCCTGTAGAAGAGGCTCAGAGCAAACTCTCCAGCAGCCTTCCAGTAACTAAAGGGGGCCTATGAGGAAGATGGAGAGAGACTTTTGAAAAGAGCATGGCGGGATGGGACAAGAGGAAATGGCTTTAAACTGAAAGAGGATAGGTTTTAATCAGATGTTAGGATGAATCCTTTCATCCTGAGTGTGGTGAGACACTGGAATGGGTTATCCAAGGAAGCTATAGATGTTCCATCTCTGGAAGCTTTCGATGGAGCTTTGAGCCTCTTGCTCTAGTGGATGTTGTCCCTGCCCATGGCAGGGGCCTTGACCTAGATAATCTTTAAGGTTCCTTCTAATCCAAACCATTATATGGTTCTATGACATTCCATACCATATTATGAGATGTTCAAAGTTAAAAAATTTGTCTTTCTAGGTAACTATTATCTGCTTTCCAGCCACTGGCTAAACATTGCCTGTGGTTATGAAGTACTGAGTGAATTTCCTGTTTTTCTTTGGCTGCATGAACATCTTTCTATCATTTACTAAATGTTTATTATTGCTTGTTGCGTTATCTCAAGCCACAAGTCTTCTCAATTCTGACTTTGAAATCGCTTCCCACTCCCACTGCAGGGAGTGAGCAAACAGCTATGTGGATCTTAGTTGCCTGCCAGGCTTAACTCACAAAGCTGCAAAACGGGCACCTATTACAGCAGTACAACCTATACTTTTTATATAAAGCAGCCAGGTTGCCTGTATTGTTAACAGCTGTTTATGAAAACATTGCAAAAAACCTCTGAGCTTCCAAGTCTTTATGAGAGCTGATTTGTGAGAGCTGGGTGCAAGGGAATAACCAATTCCCCCAAAATTCTCTTCTAGCTTTGGACAGTCATTTGGGTTCCACTTCAACAATTATAAGACCTGCTTTTCTGCTTAAAGTACTTTTTAGTATTTCCAATTAAATTTCTAAAATACTCATTATTCTCAAGCAGACTGCCCCATGTAACTTCTGATCTTAAAGACCAAAACTCTTTTATGCGGATTTATGGCAATACAATAATTATTTTTACTGAGACATGATCAGATTTGACATGTTTATTTTCTCACAAACATGCATGCGCATTTTCAACACAGTTTCAGTCCTAAATATTTTATAACTTGCATAACACCATCTATTTCTTATACAGTTCAGAATGAAGATGGGCAAAAAAAAATGGAGGGAAAGGGGAGGAACAGAGAGAGAGAGAGAGAAAGACTATAGAAGAAAACCCAACCCTACATGCACAAATGATCAAAAGGTGGATTTAGTACTTTTTCTCTCTCTGTCCAAAAGAAATGCTGCTAGAATATTTTATAACAATACAAAGTTCTGTGCTACAAAACATATCCTTTCTGTGAAGTCTTTTGAAGTTTGAAGAAAGATACTCATGTAAATGAAAGCAGAGGGTATTCAATTCCATTTAAGACTATTTACTGAAGAAAATGATATTAATTTTCTTTCTTTTTATATATAGTGAAAAGTTAATTTAATTACTATATTTGAAGGGAGCATCCCTATTTTACTTCCTTTGGGAAATTTTTCACTGGCATTAAGTGTTCAGTAAAAAATGAAACATCCTATTAAGGTATGATTTTAGTGCACGAATTAGTCATGTGCAAAAGGAATAGTTTAGGAAATGTCTAATTAGCTGATACCTGAAATATGAACCAGTTAACAGTCCAGAACATGTTTAATTGTCTATTTCAGATTAAAGACAATTACAATGCCAATTAGTTATGGATAATTGGACACTGGTTGCTACCATATGTAACACTTTGATTTATGTGTCACAGATACAATTATTTTGGTTAATCAGAACATCCCATTTTACGTATTTATTTTTCAATGCATTGTAAATAACTGTTTCCTAAATGTTACTCTGCACTTCTCTTATTTAAATGTCAATTTTTTCTACCAAGAAAATGAGCAGGTGCTCTTCACTGGTTGATTGAAATTGTCTGGAAATTTCAATCTTCAGTGATTTTGTGACACTTTCAAAGTGGGAAATGGTAGAAAATGTCACTGAAGTGATTATAGATATTGTTATTGCTGGAGGGAAATCAAAATGTGGCATAAAGAGAATTCAAAAGTGATGATAAACACCAGTGAATGAAAGGGGAAAATGTATTTAAAAACATATGAAACATATGGATTGAAGCTGTAAGCAAAAAATCTTCTGGGATGTGTGGGTTGTTTGTACTTAACTTTAAGCACAAGATATTTCAAAATATTTTCTTTTTTTTTACTTACTGAATTGAGATTTTGCATCATCTCTATCTAGCTTTAAAACTATCTTGTCACGTTGCCAAAAATACCAGCTTTGTAATTGAAAGACAACTTGTTTTTGTAAAAGTTACTTTCACAGAATCACAGAATATTCTGAGTTGGAAGGAACCCAAAGTGAACATGGAGTCTGACTCTTAGTCCTGCACTGGACAGCCCCAAGAGTCACACGGATGCCTGAGAACACTGTCCACACACTTCAGCTCTGTAAGGCTTGGTGCTGTGACCATTTTCCTGAGGACCACATTCCAGTGTCCAACCACCCTCTGGTTGAAAAAACTTTCTAATATCCAACCTAAACCTCTCCTGGCATGGCTTTAGGCCATTCCCCTGGGTCCTCTCACTGGTCACCATAAAGAAGAGATCAGGGTCTGCCCTTCCTCTCCCCCTCACACGCAGTTGAAACTGCAGTGAGGTCTCCCCTCAGTCTCCTCTTCTCCACACAAAACAGACCAAGGGACCTCAGCTGCTCCTGGTATGGCTTCCCCTCAAGGCCCTTCACCATCTTTGTAGGCCTCTTTTGGATAGTCTCTAAAAGTTTCATATAGTTTTTTCATATTGTTTTGTCCAAACCTCTCCCCCAGCACTTGAGGTGAGGTTGCCCCAGGCAGAGTGGGACAATCCCCTCCCTTGCCTGGCTGGCCATGCTGGGCCTGATGCCCCCCAGGACAGGGTTGGCCCTCCTGGCTGCCAGGGCACTGCTCACTCCTGTTCTACTTTTAATCAGCCAGGATCCCCAGATTCTTTTCTGTGGCACTGTTTTCCAGCATCTCATTTCCCAGTCTGTCCATACACCCAAGGTTGCACTTTCCCTTGTTGAAATTCATATGGTTGGTGATTGCCCAATCCTCTAATTTTTCAAGCTCTCATTGCAGGTCATAATCGTACCAAAAGGACCGGAACCCAAATAAAGGAAGGGGAAAACATTAGGGTCTTTGGCTGAATGCATCTGTGGTTTAAACAAATCCAGTTCTACTGCATCAATACTCAAATCTACAGTTCAGAGGCTCAGCTATCTTAGATCAAAAGTCATCCTCACTACATCTGGTCCTGACTCTCACCTGTGGGCCCACAGTATAGTACACCCCTAGGAAGGTGCCAGATGTTTGGGGCTGGGGCTGCCTCAGTGTCCCCATGGCTGCCCTGCTTTGGTCTGGAAAGGCAGGACTGGCCCTGGCTGCCCAGCCACTAAGGCCCTGATGCGCTCATATCCCAGGAACCTGCCAGCTCCTGCTCCAAACCCTTCTCCCTGGTCTCTGACTGCTGTCAAGTTATAAGGAAGTGTGTGTGTCATGGTTTGACTTTGGCACAATGCTAGTGCTTCTATGAAAATACTTTCTCCCTGGTGTCTGCTGTGAGATGTGATCAGAAATAGAGCAAAGCAGGCTCCAGCTTAGGAATAAAAGGAAAAAAAAACCTTTATTAACCTACAACTATATATAAAGAGAAACACACACAGAACTCAGAATGAAAACCTTCCAAAAACATTCCTCCCCCCCCCACCAAATTTCCAATAGATCCACTCCTCAGATCATCAACTCTCAGTCCATCACCACCCTTTAGACAATCAATTCGCAGTTCATCAAGGAGAGAGGAGTCCATCTTGTACCATAGGCTTCCCCAGGAAACACAGTTGGAACCTTGTGTGCTTCCATGTCACACGTGGCACCGCCCAGAGAACATTTGCCATCGTGACATCTTCCCTCCATGCCCAGTGCTCTCAGCACTGCACATGGACCAGAGCTGCTTCTAGGGTTTTCCTTTTAAGGATGCTTTGCCCAGTTCCGAAAAGATCAGAGTCTCTCACTTTTGGGACACCCGTCCCCCCCCAAATTCCACCCCCTGGGGCCGAGGGGTCTCAAGAACAGAGATCTTCTCCTCCACCAAAGATCGAGGGCACCACTACTCTCCTCACCTGTTGTCTCTGTTCACACCACTCTTTCACATAACATCACTGCACTTGCTTGGCTCCGAGCCATTGCCTCCCCCTAAATGCAGTCTCTGTGTCACAGGAAAAAAAATGGTTCTGTCCATGGCTATACAAGAAAAGTCCAGCCAAAGGCCACTCCATCATCTCCTCCCACCTAGGAT
>JAYDZK010000169.1:91711745-91741395 GCA_034509185.1 Euphonia xanthogaster
GGGCACCACCACCCTCCTCACCTGTCGTCTCTGTTCACGCACTCCTTCACATCACATCACCGCACCCTCTTGGCTCTGAGCCATTGCCTCCCCCCCCCTAAACGCAGTCTGTGTTTCACAGGAAAAAAAAAAAAAGGTTCTGTCCATGGCTATACAAGAAAAATCCAGCCAAAGGCCACTCCATCATCTCCTCCCACCTAGGATTCTTCTGAACTTCTCTCGTGGCCCCATTTCCTTTTATCTCATCTCTATCTTTCTTCTCATTCAACTACAGGAGGAATCAGCATTTGTAAGGTTTCCATCATCTAAGAAAAGGGTTAAAAATCTCAGGCTCTGCCTGTCCAGTTCTCTTTCACGCTGGCCATGCTATCAAATTTCAAGATGGCACAGGCACAGACACCAGATCTCTCTCTCTCTCTCTCTCTCTCTCTCTCTCTCTCTCTCTCTCTCTTTCTCTCTCTCTGTCTCTCCCCTGGTGAGGGGGGGTCTGCCCGAAGCCTCTCACCTCTCAGGGTTTCTCCACCCTTCCATCCTGCAGGTGCCTTCCCCTCCCTTCTCTGTCCAAGGTGCCTACCTTACTCAGGGCTCCTGGCTTCCCCTCCCCCTCCCAGCCCAGAGCCAGGCAGGGGAGCTCTGACCTCTTTCCCCCGGGAGTTCTCAGCTTTTAACCCCCCTGTGTTCTCAGAGGCTTATCCATGCCTTCAGTGGCCACACCAGGGGCCAATATTCAAATCTGAGCACCTATTGGTTTGACTACAGCATCCCAAAAAACTCACTGTCTCTCAAACCAGGACAGTGTGAGCTAAAGTTGTGCAAGAACTTAAAAACTAGAGACAGAATTGTAATTGCTGAGAACAGTTAGCAGCTCCAGTATTTAAGAGGAATGGTTGCATAAAAGGATACAAAACCTTAAGAATAAAACCCCAGGGCACCAGACAATAGTAACTCAGAAACCTTGAGGATGTGCCTGACATAAAGAGCCCTCATAGAGTTTGGCTTGTCTTCACTTGATTGAGCACTGCCTGAACATTAAACGCTCATTGTGTCTCCCATCAGGGGTTGTGAGCATATTAATATTACACTAACTCATTAGTCTGAGCTGTCAGTTGTGTGCATTAGCCAATAAATAACTGATTTGTACATTTAATTTGTGTATCTCCAGTTTGCTGACAATCTGTTTCCAAGTGGTATAAATAACCAAAAAAAAGGGATGCAGAAATGAAGTATTAAAATATTTTCAAATCCTTAGGCATAGATTGAGACTGAGCACAATTGATGGTACTGTTCTAATTTCTATCAGCATAGCCGTTTTCATTACAACCAAAAATCAATGTGGATTTATGAAAAAACTCTTTTTTAGCAGTGAAAAGCTTTCAATCATTAATTATCATTAATTCATATTTGTTTGTTTGAAGTTCTTTTTGTTTTCCAGGAACATTAAATTTCAGTTTCCTTTCATCATCAATTTATTTGAGATAAAAAAAATTTTTAAGATTTAAATATGACTGATTTTTGTGGTGTCTATATTAAGTCCATATAGAGTGAAGTTATTATGCCTCTTCTGTCTGAATGTTCATAGTAAATTATGTAACAGTTTTGACTTTGCTCGAAAATGTTCTTCGTCTTAATAAAAGTTCCTATTTTGCTTAGGAAACTTAGATATCTCAGAAGGTCTTATCCTGATGGAAATTTTTCATCAGAATATACAATTGATTTTGTCAGTCTGGAAAAGTGAATTAATTCCCTTCAAGGTATATTATTTTTTTTTATAGTAATGTGATCAATAAGTAAATTAAGCTCACATAAGAAGAGTCCTTTCTGTCAGTGCCCTAAAACTGAGGCAGTAAATTAATCAAGGATACAAAACTATGGAACTCTGTTATCCCTTGCAGAAATTTGTGTAGAAAATATCTTGCTTCTACTGAAGAAGACAATAAATATTACCTTAACAACCAGTATGAAATTTTCACTAAACGAAAACTAATTAATAAAATTAAAGTTTCCTATGAGTAGTTGTATTTTTCTCCAAAGTTCAACAATAATTAAAAAATGTGAACACAAAGGCACTGGCTTCTGTTAATCAGAACCAGATCTCTGTCTAATAAAGTATGGAAAATACTGACTTCAGAGAAAACCTCAAAAAACAAATGGATTGGGAAAATGTTTACTGAAACTCATCTTAGGAGGACAAATGATTGAATTGATCTAATTATTTAGTTCATTTCTTTTTATGTCTTATTTGTTAATACATTATTTTTCTCCTCTAAAATTTATTTATTTTTAAACAGTGATTATTTGAAATAATAATATTTAAAAAAAACCAAAAACAAAAACAAAACACAAAAAACACCAACTCAATCAAATCCACCCTTTTTCTTGAAAAAGAAAGATCTACTTGTCTCTCTCATTTCTTCACTCTGAATGAGTTCATGACAGGATTTATGACCCTTCCATCTTTAAAAAAGCTGAGGATGGTTAACAGTCATGAAAATAAAATGCTAATATGACATTTGACATCTTAGGGAAAGATAAAAGTACCATTGAGTAACTGTGGAATAGGAAAAGATCAACAAGAAATCTTTCTGCAGCACACATAAATCGTTGCCAAACAAATGCTAACTCAAATCTCAACAATTTTATTCTCACCAAGGTAAAAGGTAATGCCACTTGAAGTCATTTTCTGTTTTTATTTCAGAAAGACGTTTTTATGTTGGCTTCATCTGACTCCTAGAAGCCTGAATTGGGATTTCTGGTGGCACAGCTAATGATGTTTCTGAGGCTGACAGCCCTGGCTCCTGGAAGGCTGATCCATCTATGGCACAGCAGCTTGATCCATGCCTGCTCCCAACTGAGTTTGAGCCTTTGTGGGCAGGTGAGTGGATGTCTGGGAGCATGTGAGGGTGTGAGTTGTCAACTCAGGATTATAAAAACTCAGGGCATCTTTGTCAGCCTTGCAAATCCTTAAGGAGACACCATACATAGAAGTCTGAACTGGGATTTCTCTCAGTTTAAAATGGAAACATTGGAATCCGGTCAAAGCTTGATGCTGTTTAGTGATTATACATATATATAGAGATAGGGCCGAACACTGAGAGATCATTTACTGATCTATTGCTATTATTTGCTATGATATACTTCTATACTTCTATCTCTATTTGCGTTATTCCATAATATTTTCCTTGAATAGCTATCAATATTTCTTCATTTTCTAAGTTATTTACAAAGGGTTCAACTCTTAGGTGGCTACTCTCTAATAACATATGTATGCAGTTCTTACAGAGCAGCTGTCTTTGATGAAAGCTATTCTTAAAGTTGTACTTAATTTGGATATGCAATCATGTTTCTTGACTTGCCAAGACTTAATCACCAGTGCCTCTCATCTCCCATAGAGATTTACAAAGCAAAAGTTTAATAGCTGGTTTATCTTAGTGTTGCAGGATAGTAAATTGATGGGAAATCATCAATCAGCAGTAGGTAAAGACCAGGACTGTTTAGTTTTGGAATTAGGATACAATTTGGAATTGTAAATGTCTAAAAAAAGGGAAGAACAGTAAAAAAGTCTGGTTCTATACAGTTTACAGTTTTTTCACTTTCCTAATATGTTTGCCATTTTTCTAAATATTTAACTTAATTCTATATTGTACATGATGTATCAATTTTCTTTTGCAACATAGTTATTTCTACAAAACTATTGAAATGCTTTCTCCTGGTGGAAAAATGCATGCAAAGCAATGTTAAACATATATTTTAATTTTGCACCCATAAAATGTTTACCAAGGTTTACCAAGGTTTACCAAAAGTTCATTATATTTAAAAATTATGTAAATCCTTAATCACTACTTTTTCTTGACTACAATATTTTTTTATTCTGAGTTTCTCTTGTATCTGAAGTGAGGTTGATTGGGTACAAATACCAGCATTGTTTTTCTGGCTGTCTGCTTCCACTTGTTAAATGTCTTCCCACATATCAGAACTGGTAAATATTAGCAAATTAAACAGCAATTTAATTATTTATATAAAGGCTTTTTAATTTTGATTAACATTTTGAACCTATCAAAAATATCTAAATTGATACAGGTGGGCCTTATATCCCTGCTATATCCAGTGGAATGAGATAGGAAACTCAAAGGCAGATTGTCATCTCTTAGTAAGAGTATTTTGCTCAACTGAAACAGGACGTGTTAGCCACTGACTCTGTCACTGGCTTCTTTCTCTTTAATTGTTTACTCTTTCAAAATATTGTCTTTGTAAGGACTCCAAACTGATATAACTATTCCTATCCTCTGACCAATCTTCAAAATGCTTTGTTGCAGCTTCACTATAAATAGCTTTCAGGACCTCACGAGCTAACAGCACAGAGAAAACACCCTATAATCCCAGTAACTCTTCCATAACTGGAAAACTCAGAAACAGGCATGTACTTTAATCAGAAACTTTAGTTCAAGTAGATACAAAACTCTTCAGAGAAGTTAAACTACCCAGCTACAGATCATGCTGTACTGTATTTTGAATTCACTTGTCACGCAAAATGCCATAGTTCTGCTGTTTCTGTCTATCCAGAGTGTAGATAATACTAAACTCAATAGTGTACTCAATAATAATGAACCTCTCAAAGAAGAGGAGAAACACTTAAAACTTGGTTCTCCTATGTCCTGGAAGACTCCATTAAGCACTGAGCTATTCTAGAGGATACAGATTTCCTCCAGGTATAAATTTAAATAGCTGTTATGTTTGTGGAGTTCCATCACCAGCTTCTGCCTGGAACGTAGTGCCATTGAGCACAACGCTCTAGCTGTGTCCATCCAGCCAGTTCCTAATCCACTAAATGGTTCACCCTTTATATCTCTCCAATTTAATCACCTATTGCAATACAGCATAAGAGCGTGAGGGGAAGAAAAGGTGCTGCTGCATCCTTCTGCATTGTTCAATACCAGGGAAGTGTCAGGGAAGCTGATGTTTCATTTATGGTACTATATGTTTGTTTCCTTTAGAAGTCAGCCTATGTAGAACTCTGTCCTGGATCAGGATGTGCTGGTGTATGTCCATGTGTAGGTTGCAGTTTTGTAGCAGTGCTGCTGCTTTGTTACTATAATTGTCTGTTCCCCACTCAATTTCAAGGAGACTGGAGGTCACAATGTTCATAAATGTACTCTAATAAATTCCAGTTTCTTATTTTAACAAATGTAAATGGGTAATGAGGTATCCCTAGCGGAACGTATGAGCTAGTGATTTTAAGGGGGAATATGTATTTTATTTTCTCCTTTGTTTTTTTTACCTACATTTAGAAATACAATCCAGAAGTTTTGTCAAGGAAAATTGTGTCTTATTTTGCCTCTTCTGTGCTCCCCATATTTTTATCTCTCTTCAGTGTTCAATGACTGACAAATTCACTAATTCTTATAATGTTTTAGGAAAGATAGCTTTTGCTAGTCAAAGGAATGAGGTGCGTTCCTTTCATCCACTTGACCCTGTTAGAAAAAAAAAAACCCTAAATCTGTAGAAAGAAAGGCCCATAAACAGTAAAGAGGACTAAAAATGTGGTTTTCTAAGGAACTCTGAAAGGTCTGACATCCAGCAGGGAATAAAAAAAGCATTCATTATACTTCTCTGCCTTCCTTTGGGCTAGTTCTGCCCTGCCAGATTTGCAGGACCTCTGCAGAAATTGTATGTACTTTTCATTTGTCTTCAATGTTCCTGGCAGCAGTTTTGTCAGGACTTTCACTGATTTGTATGCATTTATAATCAGAAGCTTTGTCTTCTGGCTATATAGGGAAGCTATAATATTCATGTAGAGAATATGTTTTTCATTAGCACAAACTGAATATGTTCTTGAAGGGAATGTATGCTAATATCTCCAGGTGCTGCAACTGACAGAGGGTGCTTTAAATTCTCTCTCATGAAAAGGTGCATTGTACATGAAAAGTAGAGTTGTAAGCAATCAAATATCTTAAGACTGTTAAAACAGAGTGTATCCACAAAAGAAAGCCTTTATTCATTATTTGAAATGTTTATTATATACTGATGTCATGAAAAGAGTATATTCTTGAGAAAATATTAAAAAAGGTATGTGGACTTTGGATGGATTTGAAAATAAGAAAAATTTTCTTTGGGGATATTTTCCCAAGAATTTTTTTCTGAGTAACCATTTTGAATTATTAGCAGTGTTCCAGCTCTTCAAATAAAATCCATTAATCCTTTTGAAGGAGACAGATTTCTTTTTCAGGCTTTCAAAGAAATACTTGAATTAAAATCCTATCTGGAATAAACCAATAATCAATAATTATATATCTATTTTAAAACTAAAGTAACTAAATATGATATGACACAGATAGAGTAATAAAGTTCTTTTTCAAGGACAGTGAGATGCCTATGGACTTAAAATTAACAAATTTAAATGAAAGTAAAAATAAGTTTATATACAGTTTGACACAAAAGATAGAAAAGTATTCAGTAAATTTTAAAAATCCTGATTTTTATCCTTTTTTTTTTTACACCACCTTCTGTTAAGACATATATTTAAGGTCTCAGTAGTTTTATATAAATGAATCAAGGATTTTTAACACCAGATGTTGAGAGACATGCATAATGTTACTTCTACTTTGTTCACATTTCTTTGAACTCTTCAGACTTTTTAGCTCATAACAATGGTCTAGATCAAAAAGTAACTAAGGGCAATTGCAATGCATTCTCTTCATGTTGTATACACATTGATACAAATTCAATGAAAGAAAAATTTTAGGAGAATCTTTGAATGCCTTTTGTTTTCTAATATTTATTAATAAAACAGCTATTGGCAATAGCAGATGCGTTTAATAAGGGCAACAACAAGACCAAGAAAAAAATGTCCTCAAATGGGAGGTTTAAGTACTACTTACATTTTATCTTTCTGATATTTGTCTTGGGGTTTTTTTGCAAAGAAATGATGGAAGATGCAAATTCTCTGTCTCCATCTCCTGGCAGACAAGAACTGAAAAAAAGTGGACTAGAATCCATGAAGCTGAGGGATAAAAATTATGAGGAAATAAATTTCTGTTTCTTGACTTATTCACAGATTTTCCCCATTTCTATAATCATTTAAAGCTACTATAGCATAGAGAAACAGAGAGCAATGACAATCCTATGCAGACAGACACAAATCACATTGAAAATAGCCTATAGGAGGTCTTCAACACCAATTTTCCATCAGAATCAAAACGGGTTACACCTTTTAATGTACAAGTCAAAAATAAATGAGGATTTGAGGATTTGATAATTAAAGGAAAACATTTTTTCATTTCCATTTGTTGATATACCTAAAAATAATCATGTTTTTGTTCCAACTAGTTTACTTGAAATAATGTACTTTTTCATGATGCTTACTGTAAGATAAATTGCATTTACTTTGTGTGAATACCATGTGATTTTGAGGATTTTTAACATATCCATCTCCCAGTATTATACACATTATTAAATATCATGCTCTTAAGCACTGTTTATAATTTTTTTTAATAAACAGTAAAATAAAGTCTCGAAGTAATTACAGCAGGTATGTGTGTCTTTTTTTCACTAAAAACACAGTTTTATACTGGCTGTTTTTTAATATACTGATATAATTAACTCTCATATTAGTTAAGATAACAAGAAATGTCCCCCATGGTTTAATGTATTTCCAACAGGCAAATTATGAATTTTCAAAATTTATGCACATTGTATGTCTCCAATTTTTTCTCAAGTACTCTCTACTAACTTTCATTACTAGTTCTATTTCAGAACACAGTATAGAAAGATGAAAATAGTAAGGAATATATAATTTACTACATTAAAGATCAAAACATGCGAATCATTATTAATATGCAGATTAACATTTATATTTGTATATTAGGTTAACAAAACAGGGGAATGGGAAAAAGATTTTCTTGTAGATTTTTTTCACTTATAAAATATTCTTTTTGAAGAACAAAGAAAATGCAAATGAATTCTGTAACTGACCTTTACCAAAAAAAATTGTGGAGTTTGTTGTCTTAGAGAGTATTTAATAAAACAGGAAAAACATGAAAATGTCACCTTATGACTTAGTTCTCTAGGATGCATTTAACTCATCTCATTTGATATTCCTCCAGAGGGTAAAAAAGACTATCAACAAGGTTAGAACTAGGTTTTTTACTCAAGAAAGAAAAAATAGAAAGGAAGAATTATAGTAGCATAGGTTTTACTACTGCCTATCTCAGTTCCAGCTTACACACAGACAGATAAATAAGATTTATAGAGACAGACTCCCCAGTTTAATGACTGCTTTGAGATACAGGGTACTAGAGGAAAGGTTGCTTTTAAAAACATGCACTACTGGTATTGATTTAAGAAATAGATATATACTTTTAAAATTATAAATAGTAGTAAGAAAACATGGAACTTTTCCACAGAAGTTCTGAGTTTATGTTTTCTGTAATATTTAGTCAGTATTGCAGTAATGAAGTTTAAATCTTACTGTATTATCAAATAGGAAATAAGTTTCCAAAGTCACATTTCTATTTATCATAGATAAACACATTCACAGAAACATACTATACAAGACTGTCACTGTCAGAGGACTAATTGCAAAATATTAGGGGTCAATTTTCCACATTAACATTAATGAAAACTCTACGCAGTCACTGAGCAAAGTGTTATTGTGTGATAATAAGACACTGAGGAAGACTCTAAATCATCTCAATGAAAGCCTATTCACACCTACAGTAGGTGCATCATTACTCTCTAACACCTAACACCTTCAGTGGTATTCTAAAACTCATTTCCACCATATGAAATACAAGGAATTATTATTAACTCATTGAGAATATTAGAATATTTTCTTACTACCTGCCTTAGAAACTTATTAAAAAGTCTCCCCTTTATTCATTTAATCACACTGAATATGTGAAGTGTTTGCAGACATAAATAAGTGTATGCTTATTTTAGCCTACTGTTTTGACAGATTCATGAATTTTTGTTATATTATTCAGTGTTTTGCTGGCATTGCTTTTAACTTCCTATATGCCTCCACTAAAAAATAAAATATATCAATCAACAGTGCAAGGTTTGTGAAAGCAATGTAAATAAAAAATCAGAGTAGCTGGAGTTCAACTATGTTATTTCTCGCTCAAGAGATCAATGAGACAAGGATGAGTGTGAAGCACAGCTATTCCATGTAGTTTTCTATGAATATATATATGAACATAAATCTCTCCTATGAGTTGTGAAAAAGAAAATAAATTTGGATGCTTATTTAAAGTATAAATTGATTGTTTAGTATGTGACTTTCAAAGTTTCACCTTAAAACTTGAAAATAGTTGTTACTGAGCTCTTCTGCCTCAGCAAGGAACATGCTTTGCTTGCAGAGCTGCACTAGGAAATGTAAATTTATTTTTTTTTCTTGTTTTCATCCCTGATTCAGAGAACCCCAGGCAAAAGAAAAACAATAAAGATCCTCTTTGGCTAATAGAAATTAATGTATGTACTTAATATAGTTAGTATATTTAATACAAACATTTTTCTGCTGTGTCAGCCTCTGCTATTTTTTTTATATTTTTATAATTTAATGAGAGATTTTTCATTTTGTATTTCACCTACCAGCAGAAATACATACCACATAGTAAACAAATTGGTCAGTCATCTCTCCAGCTTCATAACTCCAGGAGGCCTTGTACTGGTTTTACACAATTTATCAGATACAGACTTTTTTCACCCTGTGTTTAATTTATTCCTAGTTACAGCCTCATTCAGATGGTATAAGTGGATTTTAGACATGTGCATCAAAGCATCAATTTTTAGTGAGTTTGTCACTGAACATGCAACGTGACATACGTCACCTGTCGCATGCAAGGATGAATTTAACATGGGAACAGAGCACAATTCCATCTGACAGGCAAGAAATTTCACTTTGCTACTCTTTCCATACTAAATTTCGTACTGTAACTGAGTCTTAATATGCTGGGGTAAGTGTCTCCACCTCAGAAAAATACATTCCTTTTTTTGCCTGAAAAGATCATGGAATAGATGCTTCTAGAAGCTGTACTAAGAGCCATGGAGGACAAGGAGATGATTTGAGAGAGCCAGTACAGCTTCACTAAGGGCAATTTCTGCCTGACCAACTCAGTGACCTTCTGTGATGGAGTGACTACCTCAGTGGACTGGGTCAGAATAGTGCAACAGATCTCATTTACCTGGACTTCATAAAGCCTTTGACACTGTCCCCCACAACATCCTTCTCACTGCATTGGAAAGATATGGCTTCAATGGGTGGACTGTTTGGTGGGCTAGGAATGAGTTGGATGGTCACATCCAGAGGGTAGTGTTCAATGGTTCAGAGTCCTAACAGAAGTCAGTGACAAGCGGTCCCTCAGGAGTCCATATTTTCATTAACGACAAAGACAAAGGGATCAAGTCCACCCTCAACAATTTTGCAAACACCAAACTGAGTGTTGTGGTGAGACACCTGAAGGACAAATGCCTTCCAGAGGGACCCAGACAAGCTTGAGAAGTGGCCCAGGGGAAATCTCATGGTGTTTTTCATGATCAAATTCAAGGTGCTGTACCTGGGTCAGGGCAACCCCCAGGATCAATCCAGGCTGGGGATGAACAGATCCAGAGCAGCCTTGCTGAGAAGGACTTGGGAGTGTTGGTGGGTGAGAGGCTGGATATGGGCTGGCATCATGTGGGCCAGAAAGTTGTCTCCTGGTTTGCATCAAAAGCATTCTGGACAACAGGGCAAGGGAGGGAATTCTGCCCCATTACTCCACTGTGGTGAGAGCCCACCTGCAGTGCTGCATTCAGCTCTGGGGCTCTTGGAAGAGAGAGGACATTGATGTCTTGGAGCTAGTCCAGAGCTGGCCAACAAGATGGTCAAGGGGATGGAACACCTCTCCTTTGAGGGGAGGCTAAAAGAATTGGGATTATTTAGCCTGGAGAAGAGGTGGTCTTTGGGTGACCTAATTGCAGCCTTCCAGTACCTGAAGGAACCCTACAAGAAAAGCAGAGACTTTATTAGGGCATGTAGTGACAGAGAAAGGCGAATGACTTTAAATGGAAAAAAAAAAAGTAGGTTTAGATTAGATATTAGGAAGAAGTTCTTTACTGTGAGGGTGATGGGGCAGTGGAACAGTTTGCTGAGCAAAGTTGTAGATGCCCCATCCCTGGCCACGTTTAAGGCCAGGCTGGACTGGGCTTTGAGCAACCTTGTCTATCAGAAAGTGTCTCTGCCCATGGCCGGGCTAGAACTGGATGATCTTTAAGGTCCTTTTCAATCCAAACCTTTCTATGATTATGTGATGATTCTGTGATCATCACCATTAATAAGTCCATTTTTAAATTTGTTTTTTATATGAGCTGGTTCCTTCATCATTTGATGACTGATGACCAGAGGATGGAATCAGTATTTATGTAGTTTCAAGGGGACTTAAATTCCTACAGACCTAGGTAGGAAGTGAGTAATGACTTCAATAACATTAATGTTTCCCAAATTATGGTCTTATATCTTTAGAGAGAAAAATAGCATCCTTGAGTATTTCAGGATCTGAACCTTAGTTATACCTAGGAAAGGCAGACACCACTAATGTGTCCATGAGTTTCTTACAAAGTATCTGGATAAAAGTAACATATTACACAAGACTCAAGATAACATGCTGTCATTTTTCTTCAATACACATAATCATCTGTTCTGTAAATACAAAGCTAATTTCTACATAAAAAGAAAATAACTTTAGTTATTATATTTATGAATATAATAAATACTTATGGTGTAATTTTATGATAATTATATTTTTATACCTTTTTGCCAAGGCATTGAGTTTACAGGGATTCTTACTTGTTTTGTTTAAAAGGTGGAACTGCAATTCTTACCTCTCTGCTTTCATGATAGTCTCTGGCATCCTTGATTATGACATGTCACTTTCAAAAGACGTGCAACAGACTTTCTAGCTAGAGATTATATCCAGGGTCTGCAAAGCTGTCAGAACTGCACAAAACATACAGTCCAAGGGCACTTATCTCAATAACAGAAAACAAGAGAAAATGTTGGTCACATGACTACCTGAAAAATGACTGCGATAGATTTTCCTTCATTTTCTTCTGATGGTAATAGGGATATGAAGGTTGTACAGCCAGGTGACTGCTTACTCATTGTATAATGCAGTTAATGAGCTGCCTTTCTGACACTAGTATAATCTGTCTGGTTCATGATGTACTATAGCACACGCATTATTTCACTGAATGATTTATGGGATCTCTATTATGTTGTAATGCATTTTCTAGGGATGATGGATTATTTTGTGTTTCCTAGCATATTGTAGTTTTGTACATCAAAAATGTGGTTTGCTTATAAGACATCATATTTCATTAACCAGTAAGAACAATTTTAATGACAGGTGTCCCTTCATTAATTAAATATTTAATTTTCCTTGTTATTCTCTTCTAAATATCTCAAAAATTTTTCTAGTATTTGCAGTCTTTCTTGTTATGTAATTTCCATGCATAATTCTATAGTATAGTATTTAAATATCAGATCATAAGGACAAAATGCTAACTTTTGAAAAAAAAAAAAAAAAAGAATTGATGTATTTTGGGGTTTTTTAATTCATTCATTCATGAGCAATTCCTAGTCTTCTTGTCCTTAAATTTTACATTGATGTGTCGCTGTCTGGCAAGGAGATAGGTCTCAAAATTGCTAAATTTCTTCAACTTTTGTGAGTACTCTTAACTGGTGCTGGTTGAGAGGAAAGTCACCATGAGTAATCTTATTGTGGTAACTAAAAGTCTCTCTTTTTCCCTGTTGAAAACATGACTTGTTAATTAGCATTATCTCAAATAGACAAATTGCATAACATTTTGTTGAGGAAATGCAGTGGAAGAGAGAAAGAGAGAAAGAATCAGAAAATTGAAGGGAGAAAAAATCAAAGCAAGGGAGGGCAAAGGTCAATATGCAAGGAAAAGTGTGTTTAGGTAGCAGGGGCTTTTAGGAACATGCAACAGACCTCAAGTTATCACACTGGGAGGATGTGATAGAAAACTGGGGCAAACAGATCTTGAGATACAGCTGGTTTGCTCACATGCTGTGAATATACCTAGAACCATAGAATCACAGAAACATAGAATTAGAATGGCTTGATTTGGAAGGGACCTTATAGATCATCTGGTTCCAAACCCCTGACAGTGGCAGGATGCCACTCGCTAGATCAGGTGGCTCAAAGCCCCATACAGCCTGGCCTTGAACTCTTCTAAAGATGGAATATCCACAGCTGTTCTGGGCAATCCATTTCAGTGCCTCATCATGTCCACAGTAAAGAATTTCTTCCGAACATGTAGTGTAATGTAGTCTCATCTCTAAAGCTGTGGGTTTGGTTGTTTTAAACACAAACTTACTAAGATGAAATAATAAAGAGAGATCTTAGAACAAGCCAGCTGTCAGTGTTCTGCTGACTGTGGTTCTCCTTTTCAGTCCTTCACTACAGTCCGAGCATCGTCTGAGTCCAGCCGTTGGTGCAAACTCTTGGAGAAATCCCACAATGGGCCTTCATGCTACCAACCCCGTGCTTGGTTTTTGGTTTTTCTTTCTGTCCAGCATCAGATATTTCTCTGAATTACCCATACTCCTCTGGTTTTGAGGGAGACTTAGCCTTTGACTTCCTATTGACAATTCCACTTAACATAATGGAAAAAATTCATTTTGGCCAGTTATATTGTTTTGATGATCCACTACACAAAGTTCTTGCAATATAAACTACTGTGTTGTTGAAATGTGGTCTTTCTTAGCTCTGCTGCTTCTGGTTTTCCATTCTTTTCCAATGCATGCTACTGTTCACAGCAAGCTGATAAGTAATATTTCAAAATAACGGTAAGATTTCCATACTACTCAGTCAGAAGGAGGGTCCTTTGAGGTGCACTATCCATTTAAACTTACAAAAACCAAATATTTTCCCATAGTGTAAGTATAAAGTAGATTAAGTAGAGAGTATTAAAGTGCTTGGTAAGTTGTTTAAATTATGTATGAAAAATGAGTTCAATATTTTTACATCCAGAATGAAACCAACAAAGCAAAACTAATAAAAAATGTCTCTGACCATGGCAAGCTGATGCAGAACCAGAGGAATTTTAAGGGTCCCTGCCAACCCAAACTATTCAATGATTCAATGATTCTGTGATTCCAAGTCAATCATAAGTCAATATCTAAGCCATCATTTATCATAGAAATGGACTGATGGCTAAGCAAAAAAAAATCAGCATTCATTTTGAGCACACAACAAAAGTACAGCTGGGCACTGTTTGGACGGTTGGACTCAATGATTGTAGAGATCTTTTGCAACCTGAAGACTTTTGTGATTCCTTTAGTCTACAGACATATTTGGTAAATAGAATGGATGAAAATTGGGTAGCTGTACCTCAAGTTCTCTCATGTTTTTGTCCATGATTTAACAAAACACAAAAGTCACTTCTAGAAATTTCTACTGAGAGACTTTGGAAATGACAAAATGTCTGGGTTTATGTTTTTAATCTTGGTCTGCTGCTTAGACTTCATTTGTTTTTAAATTAGAAATTTCCAGAACTGTTACCATATAATAAAAATGTGCAGTGCCCTCAAATGTTATGACTTGACATGTGGGGACTATACAAGTTAAAAAAAAATTACAATAAATATTTAATCCACTAATTTGTAGTGATATGCACTTCTAAAGTAAATGTAGTCTAAGTTTATACAATAATATAAATACTTTCAAATTTTAACTATTATGTCTCTCTGATAAGACATGAATTTTCAATAAGATAATAGAATAATTTGATTTCTACAACAGATTCAATTTATTTTATCTCAGAGAAGCAGGAAAGAACCAATACAGTAAACTTACATTAGATATATGTAAATTACATATTTTTCTTTAGCAAATAAAGACACCAAATTTCCTCACATTTTTTTCCTTGCAAATTAAAAATGATGATGATAGCCACAGTTTGTCCAAAATACCAAGTATGTCAAGAAATGAGATTCAATTTAATTATGACAGATTTTATTGTATATTTACAGACTGTGAAACCTTTAGAATCCTAGTCCCAAAATAAAGACACAAATTTATCCATTATCCATTTAAACAGCTAGTAAATCCAACCTTCCCCTTAGTTTTCTCAGTACAACAGACAGAAAATAAGTCTAATAGTATTTCCAGAGGTTAACATGCTCAGCCCTTCCTGAACGAAGTTATAAAGCGAATGAGTTCCAGAATAAAGAACACTCGCAGAGAATTGCTCTTTCACTTTACTTCTCTTAGAAAACCCTTTCATTTGGGGAGAAGCAAGTGGGGACGATTTTGCTGCAAAGAAAGAGGAGTCCAAGTTAGACTTCAGAAGCAACTTACTATCTGATTTGGCATAAGAAACTTTATTTTTAGATCTGAAACTTCTGGGAGCAGCTACTAACTTCTGTTACACATTTTCAAAAAAAAAAGTGAAGAGGTCTTATGCTTAAATGGAGACAACTGTGGGCTCAAACTCCCAGGTGAAGTAAAGTCTTCCATTCTCCCACAAAAAACTAGACCTCTCCTCAGCAGTGTCGATTCATTTTCTATTGGTGTATCTATGTGATTCTTCTCCTCTCATACTGGCTTTTTTTTGTATTCAGCTCTGAGGAAAGCCACTTTTTATTTTCTTAACTGTATGATTTGTTCAGAGAAGTTTGATAGTTACCACTGATTTGTTGTGGTGGTTGCTTTTTTGTTGTTTTGGTGTGTTTTTTTTTAAGTAAATATTTTCTTTTAATTTATTTTCTTTGATACATCTTTTTCTAGGAAAAAGCAAAGTGAGATAAAAAGGGAAAAACTACATTTTTGAAATGGTTTTCTCTATTTTTTTCTTCTGGAATGATTTTTTCTGAAAGTCTTTTTAAAATGAACTATTTTGAAATGTTTTAAAATGCAATTCCTTTATGAGATAGCTGTAATTGGCATGCTGAAATATCAACACTTTTTTACAGAAAAAAAATGTGTTGTGAGGTTTTTTTCTATTCAGTAAGAAATCTGAGAATTTTTTGATATCTATTTGGTTGAATTTTCTAATCAAAATTTTACTGGTCTTGCAATTGATAGGCTATTTCCCCATATGATGATGAATGGTTTCTTACCTTGCTAAAATGAGTTTCTCTGATATTTCCACTAAGGAAAAGTCCCCCGTAATTGCATTAAAATCCGAATGATTGGATTTTCAAATAGCAATTGGCAAGTATGAAGTTAATGGTAAAGGGCAATATGTTAGCCTGATATTGGGTTAAAAGAAAATTATAATGAAACGAATATTTTAGTCATTAATAGAGCGAAATAGGAATTAACCATTTCATTATATGCCATCCAATTCTAGAAGACTCATGCCAAAATAATATGTTGATATTTTGTTGCAGAAGATGCTTTTGTTAGCTCAGCCTTTTGGACATAGTTCTAGGGAGAATTTCTTAGCCTTTAAAAAGATTATTAACATGATTCAGATTCAAAATGGGCTTTCAGATTTTCAATAAGACTTCATATCTAAAATTCCCATTCCTGTACACTATGTACTAGATATTTAATATATGAGTTTTCTGTGCTTTCTAGAAATAATATTTATTTCCTAGTGGAATCTATAGATTCTGCTTGACTAGAAAGCAGAATAGTTAGCTAAAATCAAAGGTTCTCATCTTAGGATGTGACCTTGGCATTATTGGAAGATTAATTTTCCTTCTTCCATGCTAGATGTAGATGATTTATTATATTTGTAGTATATACATCATTAACACTTAGCCAGAGTGACAAATCCACTAGTTAACTTGTCTTCTGTACCTTCAGTGGATTGAGTATTCTTCCTTGAACATTTCCTGAAAAGTACATGACAGACCTAATTCATAGGATTGAAGTTTTAAAATACACTGGACATTCACTGGCATCCACTGGTCTATTGAAATATCATTAAGGAAAGGGACAGTAAAAAGCACCTTCTACAGAAAATTTCATGTGCAGTGTCTTCCAAGGTCACAACTAAAGGAAAGCGGCAACTGCTGCACTCACAACTGAATTTTTCATGCATGTGCATAGATCAGGAGCAATAGGAAGCCAGAGAAACTCATAAACTGAATTGCTAAAAACTCTGAAGATTAGATAGAACCCAAGGGTGGTCTTTTTTCTTATATTTTTATATTCATTTTTTCTCTTTTATTCTCATCTTATTGTGAATCATACATATAGGCGACCACTTCTTGTCTGGATTTCAGCCAATGCCATTATTCTGCATTGGTATTCACTAGTATTCTGCTGTAATTGTCTTCACACTTCTTTATTCCAAAAAAAGAAGTTACACTAGCCAGATCAATCAAGACATCGAATACATAGAACTTTGAAATCACACTGACAGTATTCTCTGGAAAACATCTCATTGCCTCCCAGATCTTTAAACATTTGAGGGTCGGATTCTCAATCACATTAAAAGTCACTTTTAGATTAGTGAAACATTTTGTATCATTAAGGCTTTGTGGAGAACTAGAGTTTAGAGATATACTTAGAGAGATCAATTTTTCATACTCAAATTTTGTGGTTTTATATCGATTACTTAGGCAATGATACTGAGAATGACATTTCTTACTTTTTAAATGACAGAAAAGAAAGGGAGCAGTAAATAAGAGTAAGATGCATTTTTAAGGAGCTGGAGGAAATGAGAAATGTTCTTTCAAAGCACAAAACTGTGGAAATAATGAATCACAAGACTGCAAAACAAATCAAAGTGTGGGTGAATGCTAAATGGAAAGATACTGCAGCATCTGACCTTGAGAAAAGTTGTGTGCAGTGGTGGAGAAATCCCAAACATCTTCATTTCAACTTGCCACAGCACCAAGTAAAACCTGAGAGACACTAAATTGCATTGATCAGGAAATACAGAATAGATCACAAAAAGTAGAGGTAGTGATGCACAAAGCTCTGACTACATCCCAGGAAATATTTTCTGTGCTGGTCATCAGTACTGCTTTTTATTTTAATCAGAGTTGTCTATTTTTTAATTTTGATTTTAGAAGACTATCATGAAAAACAGACAAAGCTGATGGAAATACGAGTAAGTTTTAGCTATGAATATAAATTGAAAATACAGCGTCCTAAAAGAGAGACCAAGCTAAAATAACAATCTTATTTAGCTAAATACTAAAAGTTTGGAATAACTGAAGGAATGTGCTATTTCTTTTGGTCAGACAGTAACTTTGTAAGTGATTCAAAGGAAATTTTTAGCAAAAAGAAAAAAATGAAATGTTAAAAGATGAGAGCATATGAAGCATGATGAAGGTACATTACTGGCAAAAAAAAAAAAAAGATTAGACTTCTGTTTAGACTTCTGTAGCATGCCTATTGCAATTAATTTTTGTGACTTAACTCTTTTTTAAATAATGAATATCTATTCTAAATGTACCATCAGAGACCAACTCTTCTGGAAGTGCTTCTCTGCCAAAATCAATGGCAGCTAAGCCTATTATTCCTACGTTATATATGTCTGAACTGAGAAACTGGCTTTACAGTTTTAGTTCAATACCTAACATCACAATGATGGAAATTATGAAGGAGAGATTACTTACATGTAGGATAAGATACAGTGAAGAGACTTTCTCTGAAGTCCTGCTGTATTGGGTTTGCATGACAAAGTTTGAATACTTGGAGGGCTACAGGGGTGGCTTCTGTGAGAAGCTGCTAGAAACTTCCCTGTGTCTGATGGAGCCAATGCCAGACAGCTCCAAGCTGAATGGGCTGCTGACCAAGGCTGAGTCCATCAATTACATGTCTGCTGTTTTATGTATTTAAATATTCATTTGTTGCCAGAAATTCAGAGTGTTTCCTTTTGGCTGAGGTATTTGGCCTACTCCCTTCAGAAAAACCCAGTGTGAAAGTTTAATTTTCTTAAATATGTTTTCCCATTTGTGAATAAACTTCTACATTGTGGACACTGTGTACATGTATAACTGTTTGGTCTTGTAATTGGCATGAAAATAGCCCTTTAAAATGATTAATTCTATCTCTTCTATTTTAATATCTCAATAGCACATGCAAAGCATGATTGGGATGGGTCTGCTTCTACCAGCAAAACATTATATTCCTCACTCTAAAGGGCTTATAAATGGAAAGGGTAACAAAAAGGAACAATTTTATGACTAAACCAGTGATCTGTTAGTACTTCTGATCAATCACACAGAAGAACTAAAACTTCAAGCTATCAGGGGACAGCTTTTGCATAGTTGCTCTTTTCATTGTTCATATGAAATGACAATTTAATGAAATTCATTGTTAAATGATCAAGTCCTATTCTTTTCAACAAAATTCTTTATTATATTCTGAATTGTATTCAAGTGCCAAAATTAGGAAAGCAAAACCAAACTGACCAAAAAACAACCCAAAGTGTAAAGAAAAAAAAAGTCAACCCTTCTCCCACCCCTCAAAAGAAAACCAAATTAAAACCAAAGATGGAACCCCTAAAAGTTTTAGAGGAAAGAAGCTTTTAGGAATGGATAGCAGATGATTTAGAAATTAACTGTTCCTCGTCTCTGAATAAATAACCCAAACCCAAAAAATTTCAGAAAATGTGTTTCCTAAATTATAAAATTTAGGAAAATTTGATTACCCTGCTTATTTTTCTCTGCTGCAAAACACAACTGAGCATGTCACTCCAAAAGTGAAAAAAGAAGCTTTTCTTCAGAGCATAGTAGATATCTGCATGGTATATTCACCTACACACAAAATGTTAACCAGGGCAATAATGTTTAAATCAAAATAATATGGATCCATCTTTAGAAGTCTTGACTTTGTGATGTCGAGATATATATTTTACTCTTTTGTTAGGTACTCCATTACCTTTCCTCTGGGTATTTGGAAAAATATTTTCTTCTCCATAAACATTAACTTCTTTATTGCCCAAGTAAAAGGTAATCCATATAATTGAAAGGAACATTTTTTACAGTCTACTAATAATGCATGTTGTTTGCATCCAGGACTTCGAGAATTCTTGTGCAGCAAAAAATACCAGAAGTAAACAGAAGCCTTTAAAGGAACATACTCTATTGTCTTTCAAGGGATAGAGAAAGAAAATGGCAAAGTGAGAAAATTTAGAAGAGTGTTCAAATCAATAACCAGAAATTAAGAACTATAATAAAAGTGGAATGCTTTGTAATCTTTTAGGTTTTGCTGACCCCTGACCTTGGGTCAGCAAGATGTTTGTGCACCCGACTAGCCCTGTGTTACAATCCTTCTTTGCTGTGCTGCACGCATTCTTTTTCAGATTTCAGAGACCTGACTCCTGATCCACATCACAGTACACTGACTTCAGGTGTGACTTACTACAACACCCTGACTTCTTACTGTCGTGCAGCTTCAGCTACAGACAGCAGAGTTTTTTCTGGTTCTCATCGGTGTAATAGCTGATGCACCTCATAGCTTTGCTAACACTGTGTGATGCCTTTGCTTGCAGATCTCAGTGTAACACATTGCCTGACATGGGTTCATGTGTGAGTGTTGGCATGCTGTGTTTTGTCAAATTACACAAGGTCTCAAATATCTGCAAGGTATTAAAGTACTTAATACAGATTATAAGTGTCTCTTTACAAAATAAACTGAAGTATGGTCCTAGCAATAACCAAAGGAACAAGTTAAAAAGAGTTATGAACAATTTGGTATATAAAAAAAAATAAAAAATTGAGAAATACACATAACAAGAGGCTGTATTATAGTAACAAATACACCTACATGGAACCACCATTCTCTGTCACTGAAGTAAAAAATATATGGAAAGGTCCACATGCATGCTAGTAAGTTCTCGTGTCATCTGGATCAAAGTTGCATCCAAAATGCATATTAAGAGTAGTCTCTGAGGTATGCTACCTTGACTGTGCCTTGTAATTTTTTGTGTGAGTGCTATCTGGTGAACACCAAAACCATGTCATCCAAAGAACACAAGATAGGTGATTGGTTCCAGTATTTTTGGAAATTCCAAAGAATTTTTGTTTTATTTTGATAAACTGCCTTTGTGATAAACTGTGTATAGCCATACACAACATGGTGAACCAAAATTATTGTTTAGGGTTAAGATGTTCTGACTCTTTTATTAGCTATGTTTCCTTCATATGAAGGAAAAACCCAACCAATAGTATAGTTAAAGGAAAAAGGATTTGTTTACCAGCATCAGAGAGAAATATTGATTTGAAAATGTAAAACACAGTGCAGGGAAATTTTGCCTGCAATTGCAATATTTAGCATACAGTATTTTTCAGATGCTGTAATTATTGCCTCTTTGCCAGATATACCGGAAATCAGTCTTTTTTGGTAGAAAATATAGAACAGGAAATAAGGATCTGTCATAATAGTCCAACTATGACTGACTTAATAATTTCACTACGCTAGCCTACCAATGCAAGTCCTTATGCTGTGTCTTGCACATACATCTGTGCAATTTCTCTTGTATAATTTGTCCCATATAAAAAAGAACAGTTTTAAATCACCATTTTTATAGAGATAACATCTCCTAGGACATCTCATCTTACAGAAATAGCTCCAGCACATATGAAACACTGACCTATAGTGTCATCTTTTCGTTTGCAATTTAACATCAATTTTAGACTGTATCCCACTACTGCAAAAGCCTTCCTTTGAAAATCCCTCTGATTCACGTTTATCCTGCTATCAAAATGCAACTACTCCTTCAGCTGGCACACACGGAGCTACTTTTGACCTAGAACTGATACTGTCACAACTATGGGGAAAGCTTCACAAAGCAGAATAAATAAATAATTTTTCTCTTTGTCATTGCTCTGAGGTTGACTTTGAGTAGCTTAAAACAGACAGGAAAACAGCCTGTATAAAATTCAGTATTGCCTGAGATTTTTTGCAAATTTTCTCAGTATTGCAGCCAGAGATCCTTGACAAAAGTGGAAGCAGGCATTCAAAAGTCTTGTTCCTTTTTTTTTGTAGTTCATGGAAGTTATTAATATTATTTCCAACCAAGAAAAAATTAAATTTTAAAATTTATTTGACATATTCTACTCTTTTGTTTGTTTCATTATATATATTCTACAGTGAAATTAAATGCTGTTGTCTTGATTTTTTCTTTTTGCAGAAGTTAATCTGAACTTTTGCATATCCTAGTATCTTGTCAACTCTTTTCTTTACTGAATTAGTCAAGAAGAATAAGATTCTTCTTTTGCAGTCTCAGGGTTTGAAGACATTTTACTGCTTTATATACCCTTTAAAATGGCTTAAAAATACAGGTAAGCCTTGGTCTGAATTTTCAGAATGTTATTAATTTTGCTTTTGTGCTTGTCTTGTAAGCAGAAAGAGATAAAACCGTGTATCACAATTTGGTTGAATCAATTACAGTCTGTGAGTGAAGCAGCATTACTTCTTTTGAAATGGTATACTTTTAATATCTTTATAAATTTTTTTGAGATAAAAATCTCAATTTTTTTTAGAAAAAAGGACAGAATACTTCTGAACATTAAGTTCCAGATGAATCCTAAATCATTAGCAACAATATCACTTCATGTGATAAAAGTGCATCTTTAAAAAGCATTAGTAAAAAAAAATTTTTTTGGACAAAAAAATAAGAAAAAAAGGACTCCAAATAGTAATTGACTTAGAAAGCAGGTAAAAAAATATATGAGGGTCTTATTTAACTTACAAATGTAAATTTTACGTTGTCAAGCATCAATAAGATTGGTAGAACTGCACAAGTATGAATTACAGGTCTCCACAAAATGAGTTTCTACTTTAGCAAGTAGGCAAATTAAACAGTTCAGATATATGAAGAGCAAAAAAACATCTGAATGTGGTAAGAAAGATGACTCTCAGCTACCAATTAAGGTAGAAATAGTGAGACAGAGTTGGAATGAAAATAAAACATTTAAAATGCATGAAGACATTAAATAACCTTTTGAAGCATGTGATGCATAATATATTTGCAGAACAGGAAGATTCAGATAAGAGCAATAAAAAGTCAACATTTGTGAATAACCTCCAAAGTTATTTCAAAGTTAGACAGAACTTAAAACTTTAGTAGAAAACTTCAGAAATATTATCTTTTATCCTGTAGCTGAAAATCATACTGATACTAGAGATTTTTTTTTTCTCTTTTCCCTTCTTTCCCTTTTTGTCTATCTTGTTTTTCTTTATTTCCCATCTACTTTCCCTTCTATTTTCTCTCCCTGATTTTAAAAGAAATTATCACCTAAGCAATGCATTCATTCCTCAATATGTAGCAATGAATACCATTCTACTTGATCTAAGGGATCTTGGTTAATGTGAGATATTCATCAATTGAATGAAGTATTTAACTATGCATTTTAAGCTCCAGCTTTAATTCTGCTACTAATTAGTGTTAATTTAATGACCTCACCACAAACACCCTCATTAATGCAGGATCAGCTACTCTTGAGCTTCTTATCTTGCTTATTACTTTTTACATAATGCTTATATGTGTAGAGCAAGAGTTGGATTTAACTAATGGGAACCCATTTACATACCAAGATATAGATACAGATTGAACTAGAAGACTTTAAGTGCAGTATAACTGTGAATAATTTTTTCTTCTGTAAATTTCTTCCTAGTCCTAACTAACTTCATCTCACTCTTTCCAAAAAATGCTGATGCTTTGTGGATTTCTGTTGCTGTCCGTTTGTTGCAGTTCGTTTGTGGTCCTTGGAGATCCCCAGGGGTCCCCCTAAGCTGTTCACTCCCTGGTAGGAGCAGGCAGAAAAAGGGACTCCACAGGGCTTCTGAGGGTGATAATTAGGTGACGGTTTATTGGGGGTCCCAGCTCTGGGAGCAGCATGGCTTCTGAGGCAGAAGGGGGGAAGGGGAAGGAGGGGGAGAGAGGGAGAGCCTAGGGAGAAAAAGGGCCAAGAGGGAATCTCGTCTCCCTCCCACAGCTTAACAGGAAGATTCAAAGCAGGCATGGAATAAGACTTGGCCAATGGGATTACAGATCCGTGATACCGCAGGGTAGGATCACAGGCTTGGAATAAACCATACATTTTCAAGGGGTGAGACAGAGCATACCTTTTAACTTAAATGTAACACCACAGATTTCCATCCTTTTTTAAAATTATTTCTCTTTTTACAGACACCTAAGTATTTAAAGCTGACTCATAAGCTTTTTTTTTTCCCTGCTTGCTCTCTGGGAGAGCCTTACAAGTCATATCTCTGAGTTTATCATCCCTTACTCTATTCACACATGTCCATGTCACTATCTACTATAATTAATAAAGTATCCTGCAAACAGAACTGTAATCATATTGCTCATTATTCTGGCTGAACATAAACACTGGTGGGTAGTTAGCTCAAGCTAAACAGCTGTCAACCTAATAACTATGTCAAAAAGATAAGACAAGCAGCATGTAAACTGGAAGAAGTTTTATTATCCTGGCACTGTCAGCTTAATACTTCCACTGATAGGACATCATTACAGACTTTTAGTGGCGATTTGAGCTTTTGGACAGAAATATTGGGGAAGGTCAGTCAGTCCCAGATAACATTTGGGACTCACTTTTTTTTCTAGTGAGCCCTCTGACTCCGTCTCCATCATCAGACGAGTAAACATGCATTTGTCAGAACAGAGCTAGAGTGGGGGAATCTACTCTTATATGTGAACCCTTTGCAGAATTACAGAGGAAGAGTGATACAAAATAAATTTTCTTTATGCTAAGTCTGATGCAGGTGCTCTTAGTCTTAGGTTCATTGGAAATGCCTGTGAGAACAAAACAGAGACATACAATTCTAATATGAGGAAGCAAAGCTAACAATCTTTATTTTGGCACTGCTTGCCAAATTAGAAAAAGCATAATTCAAGTAAGGTTTTTGAAAAGAACAGAAAAGTATTTTTTTTTCAACTAACCTGACAGCCTCGAGAGAACTTGATTCAAAATAAATGTAAAGGAACAACAAATAAGACTAGACAGTTACAGTATAACTCTCTGGAAAAGAACATTCAGAGTTTAGGGAGAGGTAGAAGCATGCTGGAAACACTGACAGTTCCTACAGAAAGCAAAGCCAACAAGGGCAAAGTCACAAAGAAGAAGCAGCAGCGTGAGGTAAGAAAAGGTCAGAAGTTCTGACATTCGCCCTTAAATGAGCATACCTGGAAGGAAGTTTCCTTTGATATTAAAACAGATTGATTAGAGTTTGTCAGAATGTATGCAACAAAGCATTGAAAACCCAATGATGTTTTATAAGAAGGACTTTTGAGGTCAGACATTACAATACTACCTCTTTTGCTATATACCTGACTGGAGAAATACAGAAACTGCTTAAAGCATGAACAGGCACTTTGGCTGACTTAAAAGAAAGACAGAGAGAATACCTGAAAAGAAGCCTTAGGATTTATGGTATGAGTATTCTCAGGAAATATGTCCTTAATAAAGTAAAAAAAAATTATTGCATGTTTGTCATATAAATACTTTGATAAAATTAGATATTGGTACTTTTTTTAATATTCTGATTTTTTTTTTCAAATAATGTCTCTCTAGACATTCCTGAAAGCAATAAAAATTAAGCTGTATTTGAGCTTAAAATATTTTTGACAGAAAGTATTTTGACAGAAAATATCACTGCATATAAATTCTAATTCTATTCCTATATTATTGAAAACTATGTCTTAATTTGAAAAAGATTAAAAAACCTGAGACACATACAGTTGCTGTAATTTTTGCTTTACATGCTTATATGGGCAGCCTGTCTATTCCCACATTACCAGTACAGCAGCCTTGTGGATAAAAAGCAAAGAGAGGATTACAATGCTCTCAGGCACTGCTCTTTCAGAACAGCAGAGACATAGTGCTGGTGATTCTGATATAAAACAAAAAATCAGCCTTCAGTGGCATGCTCCATTTTTTTTTTTTTTTAAGATTATAAATCCTTGACTCTTATAATACTTTTAAGTCCTAGCACAGACTTGCCAGCATTCATGGTGTTGAAATGCAGGCAAGTGATGAAGCTGTAGACTTGGCTTTACTTTCTTAAGAAGCAGCTTTCATTTTATTTCAGCAGAGCCAGTTGAAAGAAGCATGAGCTACACTGTTGCTGAGCCCTTCCTTTTGGAATTCAGAAGATAACTACTTCAAAAACAATCTGGGCTCCTCCCTGCATAGGAATGAAGCAGCCCTGCCAGAGGGTAACAAAAGCTTTTCCCCAACACCTATTGCACAGGAAGATTGCATGAAATAAATGTTGATGGAAAGCAAGTATATTTTTTATGCATTAATTGAGGAAAGGATGTCCTAATAAATTTTTGGCTAGTGATTAAATTATAATGGTGCAATAATTATATTATATAAAATATATTTGTGGATGTTATAACTGAGGATGTTCATGTAATAATTTATAATATCTGCACTGATAATATTGTCTGATACTTTGCTTGCTGTGTCAGAGGCTGGACTGGTATATATTTCTCTTGCGTTTCAATGTGGAGAATAAAGAAATACCTTAAGAACAGAGAGTGCTACTGATGGTGATATTTAAATAACACCAAAGATGAATAGAGTGAATCTGTAAATGTTACAACATTCTTTCTAGATGAAACAATGTTGGTCTTCTCATTTGAAAAGCAAAAGATAGTTTTTCCTGGTGTCAAAACTCAGAAGGTCAACCTTTAGTTTTTACTTCAAAAAAAACCCAAAGTATTTGTTTTGTTTCTGTGACAAAATTTCTGGTGCTTTTTACTTAAGTATTGCTAGGTGCTTTTTAGTAGCTATCCACAGCTGTCCTTTAGTTTAATTAAACACGTTCTCCTTAGGCTTACAAGGTCAAATAAATGATCACTATGATTATAATCTGAGCAATCTATATTTCAAAGTAATTATCTTAATTTCTATTTTTGTTTTAATCCATGCAAAAACTTGCATCTCTTTATCATTGCACTAAATATTGACAACTGTTTGCACCTCACAAACCATACTGTATGTTATAATTTGTTATACTTGAATGCCACTTTGTAACCAAAATATATTTTTAAATTATCATCTCTATTTTGTAATGCTTATTGGCACATTGATTAACCGTAATATTTAAAAAGCACCAGAATTTGCACAGATTAAGCATATTTTAATCTTCCTATACTGGAGTCAAGGTTCAGATCTACAAAAAATTCAAATGTATGTAGAACAATGACAAAAAAACATCTGTGTATCATACACTCAAATAAAAGTAAGTTGAGATGGGGTGTGAATAGTTGCATTGTGTATCTGGGCAACAGCTAAAGTTTGTCTGGTAACGACTGCATTTACAAGGAATGTCATACAGAGTCTCCTAAATACCAAGACAAACCCAAATCATCTCTTCAAGGAATATATTTATGAGATTAATAAATTATACCTTTCCATTGAAGTTTGCCACATGGAAATGACAAGGTTATTAAGGGATGGGGGTATAATATCTATATTAGCTGATTAGTAGTAACAATTTGGTTAGGATTCTTTATGTCTGTTTGTTTGAGGTGTTAAAGATAAAAGAAACTAACAAGAAAAAAAATCTCTCATTTAAAACATAAATCTATATATTAAAAATTAAATATGACAACATAGAACAGACAAGAATATCTGTAGTTGGCAAACATCTGACTGAGGTATTGCTATAAGCAGTACCTACAGGACCTTAGGAAAGAGATGTAGTTTTTTTATTTGAGAGAAGAGGCTACATTGGGTGTGGCTGAATCTTACAATTCAATATCCATGAAGTTACCACAGCACCCTGTGTCAACAACAGTCAAGGCAATGGTAAGCTTGAACAGAATACCTGTACATATATCTACCTACATGTCGTCAGACATACAGGTGAACCCTGACAGCAAACAGATCACTGACACAGATAAGAAAATTACTGATGGCCTCATTCCATTCCTGTCTGCTTGCTAAGGGTGAAAACCCATTCATCAAAAAGATGTACAGTGCAGTTCCCTGCAAAAGCTGGGCTCAGGTTCTCAGTCTCCCTGGTTGATGGCTCCTGGGTATACCAACCCCCAAGTCCACAGCCCTTTCTTCTTGCTGGTGCTCATACCAGCCATGGACACGCTCAGTAACTGGCCTTACACAGTCAGTGTCCCCAGTAGGTGTCCCTTAGATCCACAGAGGCTCCCAAAAACACAAGTGCAAGCGTGCCGGGTAGCTGGCCCTATGATTGTATGAACTTCCTCATGAGGGGAAGAGAAGGGGCAGGTACCAATATTTTCACTCTCATAATCACTGACAGGATCTGAGAGAATGTCATGGAGCTGTGTCAGGGGAGGTTTAGGTTGGATATCAGGACAAAATTCTTCACCTGGAGGGTGTTTGGGCACTGGAACAGGCTCCCCAGGGAAGTGCTCACACCCTCAAGCCTGACAAAGTCCAAGACGCATTTGGACAGCGCTCTCAGACACATGGTGTGATTCTTGGGGTGTCCCATGTGGGACCAGGAGCTGGACTCGATGATCATTTCAGCTCAGCATATTCTATGATTCTATGGTTTATTAATGTAAATTTTTTTGTCATGTATCTGTTCCAAAAAAAATGAATTCAAATAATTCTTTTATATTTAAAGAGCTAAGAACTAATTATATTGTGAGCTTCTGTGCAATCAATTATTATATCATGTGTATCATTATCAGTTATTAGTTTATCATTTTACCACATGAATTAAAATATTATTTGACACACAGATTTTAATTTGTCTTCTGATGCTATCCCGTATTTAGATGGAGCTGAATTTGATCCCATCTTTCTAATCCGTCTGAAGAACACAAGCGCCTATAAAGTCCACAAAAAAGTTACATTAACTTCTGAGAGATGATAGAAACACTGGTGAGAAAAGAATGATTCACAAGCTCTTGATTACTTTTGATCTAAGTAATGTTCTTGGCAGGGCAAACACTTGTCTGATTTGGAGAAGCAACAAATGACTTTGAAAATTACCCAGGGTCTAGACTGCTCAATGAAGCATATATTTTTCCTTCCTATTCTCTATAATGGAGGAATTGCTGCTTGAATGGTTTCCTCAGCTTAATCAGCAAATCTATCTTCCATACTTTTCTAGCAGCAGAACAATTTACATTCATACCTTAACTTCCATTCTTCTCCAAATCTTAGATGCAGCCTAGATTTTCTTTGTTACTGTCATTGCATAATAAATATATATCATTCGTGCTTACATCAGCTTTCATTTTGATTTGAAAATTGAGATATTTTTTAAAAGTAGCCATGGATGTGATTTTACAGATAAACAGAGTAATCTTGCACTTCAAAATAGAAACATTTGTTCAACAACAATATATTTTTAAGTATGTGGTTGTGTCTTTGAATAAACTGTATCTTCTGGCAAAGAATGAATAATCTCAGGGAAAATGGATGTTTTAAGTAGGTCTAAAAAGAGAAGAAATCTCAGACATTAGTTTGCAACAGCAGCTTAGACAGCTGGCCATTTTACAATTGCAGTGACAATGTCTTAATTCACCATAAAGTCTTAAGAGCAATGTTGTAGACTTTCACTTCATTTATTCGCTATTTGTGACACATGAGGTACAAATAACACATGAAGGAAGAGGCCATCTGTATGATAGGAAAGAATAATTTTAAGCTACAATTTTCCATAAAACTGCAAATTATTTGGATGATACCTCCTATTATTATCGGAAGAGCGTCGGG
>JAYDZK010000169.1:91741495-91811800 GCA_034509185.1 Euphonia xanthogaster
TATACTAAACAAGTTAAGGCACTGGAATCTTCTTTTATTTTATGGTGGGATTTTGTTTTTTGTTTGTTTGTTTTTTGTTTGTTTTTTTTTTTTTTGTTTGGTTTGGTTTGGTTTGGGTTTTTTTTTGTACTGGTTACGGACTGTTGCACAGCTCAGAGTTACTTAGAACAGCTGCTTTTGTTGTGCTATGCTCCCAGTCAAACACACCCCCAGCTAATATAAAGGGAGGGAGGATGTATTTGAAGAGACATAAACCCTTTCTACAACTTACTCCCTACCCTCCCAGAGTCCTGTATCTTGCTAAAATACATAGGAACTAAAAAGATGGATATTCCTAACACACAATTCCTTCTCATGTTGTACACTTCATTAGATGTAAATTTTAAAATATGATACTAAAATTCTCCTGGCACCTATATGCCTCTCATACACAAAAGTACACAAACAGGCTGCTAAATGATAACTTACTTTGCCAGCTCCATTTGTTTCCTTTCATATTTATTATTCACTTAGCTTCTAAACCAACTCTCCATCTTATATATTCTAATTTTCCTACACAGAGGACTTACAATGGTTTTGTCTGCATTATTTTAATTTGTTCAAATTTATTTCATTTATGTATTCATTTTCCAGATTCCATTTGTCTGGTTTAAACTACCCATTTTATATGTTTTCTATAAAGGCCAAGAGAATAATATAAAGATTAGCTTTACCACTGTGACAGAAGAGCTTTTGCAAAAATGACAATTTAGCAGCTATCTAAGAACTTGCAGTCAGCTTCTTATTGTTAGCACATATTGCCTTCTGAAAAATCTTTCTAGGCTTTGTACATAGGCCTTAGCTCATGGTACATCTATGACCCCACACACCTATATTAAATGTTCCTGTAATAGTTTCAGTAATTGCTTTTTCCAGTACTGTTTCTAAAAAACACCTTTTCTTGTTGGAAATTATCACACTCCAGCTCCCATCATTGGATCTTTTCATAGTTCCTTCTGATATACTAAAGATCCCTTTATCTGAAAGCTCTTCATCAGGACAGCAAATGCACCAAGTGACAGAAACAAGAATTATACCCTACAGCCATTTTGTATTTAGACTTATCAACACAAACAATTAATTTGTTAGATCAATATTAATTAAAAATGTGATTTGAATAAAATACAGAGTTATTCCTGCCAATTAAAGACTATTAAAACATTATCCTAAATATGAACATGATGAGAATACTTGCATCACAAATATCTATAATCTCTCACTCTTTTGTGAACAAAACAAAAAGTTAGAAAGAACAGTCTAATTTAATTTCAAGAGATTGGTTATTCAGTGAGATTTTTAAATGGGTCTATCTTTACTTCATAAAAAATGAAAGAAAGTGATCCTTCCTATTTAACTTTTTAAAGTTAGTGCTATACTCTTCCTTGTCTTTTTGTCTTGAATGCTAAATATGAACAATTCAAACAAAAGACAGCCCCCACACACCCAGTATCCACATCTATCCCTTAAAATTACATCTTTTAAGAAAACTGTTAGTGATTAAGATAATAAGACTGAGGAATCAAAACAGATATGCTGAAGGAAGCCATGTTAAATGTCTCATGGCGACCCCTTCAGCTAGATTAAGTGGAATAACCTCTGAAATCTTTACTACATGGAAGTCCTGGATGTGTTGCAGCAGGTCCAGAGAAGGGCCACAAAAATTATTAGAAGGATGGACCACCTCTCCTGTGAAGACTGAGAGTGTTGGGGTTGTTCAGCCCAGAGAAAAGAAGGCTCCAGGAAGACTTTGCTGCAACCTTTCAATACTTAAAGGGGAATTATAAGAGAGGTGGGAATAGATTTTTTAGTAGGACCTCCAGAAACAGGGCAAGGGGTAATGTTTTTTTCAATAGAAGTTGGTAGATTCAGACTAGATATAAGAAAGAAATGTTTAGCGATGAATGTGGAGAAGCATTGGAATGGCTTGCCCAGAGACGTGGTGGTTGCCTCACTCCTGGAAACATTGAAGATCAGCTTGGATGGGGCTCTGAGCAACCTCATCAGGTCCAAGATGTCCCTGCTCATTGCAGAGGAAGGGGAACTATAGGATCTTTAAGGGTCCTTTCCAACCCTAGCTATTCTGATTCTATAATTCTGTGAAGATGACTTGGGTCATGCAGGTTTTGTTTGGGTTTTTTGTTTGTTTTGCTTTCTTTTTTAATGTGTTTTGGGAGACACTAGTCTATTTTATCTGAGTTGTAAATTAATTGAATTAATTATAAAAAAAAATCCTCATAGGCGTTCTACAGATTTTTTTAAAATTAAGATCTAATATGTAAAATGCACATTTAGCATACTTACCACCATATTTAACTGTTTATCAAACAGCATTGTCTGGACAGCCCGTCCTAAAGTATAAAAAAATTCTGATCACTTTGAGATATGGAATAAAATTTTAGTATTTCTAATACCAAATTCAAATGAAATTTGTTCTAATGTACAAACTGATCAGTAGAATGAGTCTTTCTTTCTTCTTGCCTTTCCTTGAAAACTTTGAAGTATTCAGAAAAGCATGACTAACAAATCATGTATCTTGATTCTTGTGATTGTTATTATGCATATTAGGTTTTTAATTCAAGTTACAGTTAAGATATAATGGTATTCTTTCCATATAGTTAGGCTCATTAGAACATAATTTTAAAACAAGAAAATTAAGACAAATCTGCTTACTATGTGAGATATTTCAGACATATTCTGATGATAAATTCAAACTGAATAAAATTGCAGTAATCTGCAGCCTTGGAGAACACCTCTTGTCATGCAGAAAGAAAAGAAGGTTTGTTACTCCCCAGGAAAATTATTTTTGCCTTAAATCCTCTTATTCTGTTGCTCACGACAATACGTGCTGGTCAGAGCACTGGGGACTGACTCTAGGAAGATGCTCAAAGAGCAAAAGATATTCAAAAAACTAAAATAAGCTTACTATTTTCTGCCCACATATCAACAACTCAGTACAGCATGTGCAGAGAAAGACACCATACAGTATCTTACTCATCACAAAATTTGACAGTATGAGGTTGACTTGTGTCCTGGTTTCAGTTAGGATAGAGTAAATATTTTCTCAGCAGCTGTTACAGTCAAAACATTTTTAGCATATATGAACATATTCAATCCAACATGAAATTCTTTTAAACATTTTTAATATCATCTTTGAGTAATATACACTAGCTCAGTTTGTAATGGTTCTAACACATCTAAATAGATTCATAGACCACTTATAGATTCATCAGAAATAATGGAATAATTTATTTATTGTCTCAGCTTCCTTTTTATTATTTTGAGAACATAGACCTATGTTAAGACATTCACCATTTGTGCAGTAGAGAAATCTGACAGAAGTAGCTATATATAAAAAGGGATCTATAATTTAGATGGAGAAAAAAGCCCACGCCTTCATATAAGCAAATTCATTTTTCCTCTACAATGCAGCTGTTGCTTCTTCTGCAAATGGCATATCCTTTCCTGCTATTATTCATGAGCTGTATGACTTTTCCACTGCTTTGTGACTGTGTGATTTAATCAGTCTTGAAACTAAATGTTAATGAGGCAAAATGAATTCCTGAGTGTTATAAAGAAATTTTTATATACAAGAAATTCTTATATACTTATTATTACATTACATTAATAGACAATATTTACTAAACTATACTTTTTCTATTTTACTGAGTGATTTACTAATCACTTTTTCTCGCCATATACTTTAACAACTTCATAGTTTATTTTTAAGGAAGAACTTTATCATCCACATTCTACTGAAAAGCAGCACTTGTGTTGTATAGTTAAAATATCTAAAAGAAATCCATACAAGGATTCTGAACTGGCCTAATATAATTACTCTCAGAAAATACAGCTCCTACAGGGTTATCAGCAGTGTACTCAAAAGTGCTGAGCTCTTTCATTTTCACAGACAGTATTTGTCAGTTTTTTCTCTGGTCTACTTCCACTTATGAAATCACATTCTCCCATTCCTTTCTTATCCTGTAGCCTGGCACAGTAAGGGGACTTCTAAATTTAGTATTTAAATCTTTTTATTGCATGCCTCCAACTCAAACTTCCAGCTGCAGAATCAAGCACTGAAACTCAGTTCCATTCATAGTGCATGAGCTTAAAGGCCCAGACATGAGAGAAAATTCATACAACAGAGGGTAAAGAAGTTCCAGGCACAGGACATTTCTGATCCATAGCTCTGTTTTACATCTTCAAGCTTTGTGTTATGGTCTAGGACTCAGGATGGAGTCTGGCATATACATGTTTGCTACATGGCTATGGGTCTGCCTGACATTATTTAAAAACTAATGTCAAAGTAAGGAAACAATTAGAAAAGCTTCTTAGTAACTGTTTCTTTACTGTTTTAATATTTGATTGATTATTTTCATCATGCAGCTCTCCAAATAGGTCCACAGTGGACTTACATATAAATTTAAATCTAAATCCTATGTCAGGGTTTATATCATTAAGGGCTGTGTGAGTCACCCTGAAGATACACAAGTCTCACAGCTACTATGTTTCCAAACCTTGAAGTGTCCAGCTTCCTCTTTTTGGCCATATAAGCAAAAACTAAATGCTGTGATACCAAATTAGGTAAGTATCTTCCTCATACTTGAGCCTGTTTGGAACTCACAAAATATTCATTTGCTGATTCATCTCAGCTGTGGTATTCAAGAAAATAATTGTGTTTAGATCATAATTTCATGATCTTTAGCCGCTAGATATAAGTTCCACCTGAGACGCAGATTGCCTTTCTGAGCATTTTTTTTAAATTGCAACATTCAGTAATACTATTATGTGGAGAAATTAAAACAATATTTAAAAAAAAAAGGGAATATTTTAACTAATTACAGATACCTGGTAAGAATTTAAAAATCCCATGTAATTGTTCTCAGGGAACTACTACCCATTCATGAATGACTCAACCAAGCTAATTAGTAAAGAAGCATTGACTGTCTTCTTGTTAATATTTATGAAATTTCATGTATATTAGTAATTTCCCCAGGTTCTTATTAGTTTTGTACTGAAATACTGTATTTTGAAACCACTTGAGTTTCCTTTCTCAAGTCAAGTACAGCAGCATGGGATTTTCTATATAATATTTTCAAAAGTCTTCTTGATTATACCTAAGTAATAAGTAACAAACAATTTTGCCCTATGTATTTTTCCAAATTATTTAAACATCTAACTTCCAATAATGTAATACAAATTCAGTGCAAGTGGCTTCCTGAATAGTCCAGTAAAAGTTCCTTTCAACACAAGACTAGAGCTTCAAATCTGCTCCAATTTCATTTAAGAAATTAGTTCTCACTGATTTTAATGAGATTAAGAAATGGTAACTCTTCCCATATGCAGCATGATTATCTTTAATAATTAAAAATAAAATTATTCATATAAAACTAGTTTTTCAGTGTTTTCTTAATAATAATTTTCTGATCTTCCACTTTTGGAAGATGTCTAATGAAAAGATGCTTTAGTATAAAACAAGAAAAAGTAAACATCATCAAATATCTCTGAAAAATCAGAGAAAATTATTTATGTAGAAAAAAAGAGAAGTTTTATTTTAGGAAATAAAAAAGTAGAGTGAGTACATAAATGCATATTGAATGTTTTCTTCATTTGGCTTTGCTGCCAATATAGCAATATTTGTTAAAATATTGCTAAAACCTACAAAATATTTAATATATAATATTTTTGTAGCATTTAATGTAAATACAGAACTTCAGCCTGGACTTGATGATTTTCTTGTCTAATAAGACCCAGTATGTTGGCACCTTTAACTATCATTCACTGTCAATTTTCAGGTTCTTTTGACTTTCTCTTCTCATCTCTGATGCAATTTAATCTCTTATCAGACACTCAAGCTGTCTCCTTTCCTCTCTCCTTCCCTCTCTTCATTCCCTTGTTGCTCTTCAGCTTTAGATCAGTCACAAACACTTTGATGATATCACTTTCCTTCTGTATTCTCTGATAAAAAATGTTTCTTTTATGTGCATTTCATTTTCTAATGTAGTGCAGTAATGTTCTAATTTCTGTAACATGCTCTTGCGGTTTAGCTTCATCTGCTTGATTTGACTGAAAACTCTTAAACACATCAAGTGTTTCAGGGCTAGCTATAGTGAGATATGATATTACCTGCTGAGTTTTACTACTTTGTGGCACATACCTGCTTCAGACATGGAATAAACTGCTATTTAAATCTTGCCCATGTATTTTTTATACTACCATAATGCTTTGTCCTTTGAGCATTTCCATTACTTTATTTTTCCACTCAGGATGTTTATAAAACAGTAGTCATTCTGCTAATGCCTTGTGATGGTTGAGAATATGTTATATCAGCAGGACTGCAGTGATGGAATAAATCTCATCCCATTACACCTCTTCAACCTTGTCTGCCTTGTAACCATGCTAACAGGCTCTGCTGATACATAATGTTCTTCATTGATATGAGCAGACCTGGGACATGGTACACTTACCAGGACTTATTGCACAGTTTCAGAAAATCACCTCCTAGTTGGTCAAAGAGGAATCAATCCAGGGTGAAAAAGTCAATTTATGCTTCAGTTGGACATTTAGCTTTTTTATTCAGATCATCTACACACTTGCTGCTATTTTCAAAGTAAAAAAAAATAAAATGTGGGGATTGTTCAGTGCCAGTTTAAGATCCAGCTAACAGACAGAGTGAATCTATGCTCATTTATATTCTAAGACAGACCCATGGACAATAACGAATCCATGATGATTGTATTTTCTGTCAGATTGTCTTTTTTTGAGGTAGAACTGCCTTCACTTTCTCTTCAATAAAAAGTAATGTGATAAAGTGTCTGTTTACATTGTGGCTACTGGTGATTGTAGTTCCGGTCCTTCCTTATCCATAGGTATGTAGAATTCCTCAAATTTCAGATGACTTCTGTTTTTATGCCATGATGATCTGGTTGTGTCATTGGAACCTGGAGTTCATTCATAATCTGATTCAATATCAGTGTCACACAGTCTGGGAGAGGATGCTTGGGACAACCTTTCTTTCATATGTGATCGCTGACTGTAAATGTGGCTCTTTCTGCACATGTAGTGACCCTGACTGCAGCAAGGGAGAGAGGTTCAGAAAACCATCTGCTTTTACGCATTTTTGATACACACCCTACCCAACTATATACACTGCTTCATTACTTCATCCATCAGCAAACAGGCCCTTTACATTCCCATCATGCAATATTTAATTCCTCCTTCTTCCACTAAATTTAGTTTCTATGATGCAGATTCCAAGAAATTGTTGTGTCCCAAATCTTGGGGTCTGGAATGCTTTCAAGCTTGCCACAACACCCCTCTGCAATGGTACAGGGTAGGGAAAGAGTGGTTGAACAGTGCCCAGGCAGAAAGGGACCTGGGGGTACAGGTCACCTGCAACTGAACATGAGCCAGCAGTGTGCCCAGGTGGCCAAGAAGGCCAAGGATACCCTGGCCTGTATCAGGAATGGTGTGACCAGCAGGAGCAGGGAGGTCACTCTACCTCTGTACTCGGCACAGGTGAGGCCACACCTTGAGTGCTGGGTCCAGTTCTGGGCCCTCACTTTGGGAAGGACGTTGAGACGCTTGAGGCATCCAGAGGAGGGCAACAAACTGGTGAGGGGCTTGGAACACAAGCCCTGAGAGGAACCACTGAGGGAGTTTGTGCTGTTTAACCTGGAGAAGAGGACACTCAGAGGTGACCTTATCACTCTCTACAACTTCCTGAAAGGTGGCTGTAGTCAGGTAGGGATCAGCATCTTCTCTCAAGCAACCACTGCTAGAACAAGAGGACACAGTCTTAAGCTGCACGAAGGGATATTTAGGTAAGACATCAGGAAAAAATTCTTCTCTAAAAGAGTGATTGGCAACTGGAATCATCTGTCCAGGAAGGTGGTGGAGTCACTGTCCCTGTGCATGTTTAAAAAAAGACTGGACGTAGCACTCAGTGCCATGCTTTAGTTGATGAGGAGGTTGGACTTGATGATCTCAAAGGTCTTTTCCAACCTAGCTCATTCTGTGATTCTGTGATTCTATGGAAAAGACCTTTCCTATATCTACCATTTTAAAAGAAACTGTAATTCTAACTTGTAGATTGTTCTCATGAACTTTTCACTCCTGAGGTGTTTTCTTGTTACTACCTGTATTATCTACACACTGTCGTTTCTGGAGCTAGGTAAAATTCTATAGATGTGAAGTGTCAAGGGCTTCAAAAATTTCTACATATATATGTCTCTATTTTTAAAAAAGAAGCTCTGAAAATGCCTAAACTGAGTTATATTTCACAGAATCATGGTGTGGTTTGGTCTAAAAGGTACATTAAAGATCATGGAGTTTCCCTGCTATGGACAGGTACACCTTCCACTACTCTAAAGTTTACTCCAACCTGTCCTTGAACACTTCCAGGGATGTTGCATCCCCAGCGTGTCTCAACAACCCTTCTTCTGCTGCCTCACCACTCACGTAGTGAAGAAATTCTTCCTTATACCTAAATCTACTCCCTTCCAGTAAAGTACTGGAAGGCTGCTCTCAGGTTTCCCTGGTCTTTGTAGGAGGGGTGATCCAGCCCTCTTACTGTTTTCGTGACCTCTTCTGGACCAGCTCCAACAGATCCAGAAGAGACCTGAGATATTTCTTCTGTTGGGGACCTCAGAGCCAAACATGACATTTGCAGTGGAGTCTCATCAGAGCAGAGCAGCAGGGCAGAATCACCTCTCACCCTACTGGCTGTGCTGTTTTGAATACATCACAGGATACAGTTGGTTTTCTGGGCTTTGAGCAGACACTGCCAGGATACCTTATGATTCTTGTCCACCCACTCTTGCTCCCAAGTCCTTCTCCTCTGGGCCACTCCCAATGCATTTTCCATCCAGCCTGTTTTTGTGCCTCGGATTGCCCTGATCCAGGTGCAGGACTTGGCATCTGGTTTTGTTGAACTTCATGAGGTTCACACAGGTCCACTTCTCAAGGCTGGTCGTGGTCCCTCTGGATGACGTTGCCTCCTTCCAGTGGTGTCATTTGTACCACACAACTCAGTGTCCTCAGTAAACTTGCTGAGGGTGCGCTTGGTTCTGCTGTCCCTGTTGCTGACAAAGATTCCCTACAAAAATATAAAAGAGATATTAATTGCTTAAGCAGATCTATGTGCACACTGTCCTCTTCCCCTTTTACTGCTACACATCATAACATTTTGGTAGAATTAAAATGATGTTACCTTCCACAATGTCTCAGCCTGGGAAGACGGGTGTTTGAGTCCTAATGCAGTGACTCCCATAAAACCCTACTTTGGACAATGCTGTGGGAGTAATAGTCTCCCATTATTCACTCCAGTATAAAATATTAATATGAACAACAATGAACAAACAACTTATTATAGTTTATTTTCTTTAGTTCTTAAATACTTCTATTGCTACTATGGTGGAAATCATTACGAGACTATCACATGTTGATGAAAATGATTAGACTATATGGCAATGGAAAGGACACTAGATCTTGTGAAATTTATTTTGTAGGGTTCAGTCCCATAGTTCAGGTCATTTTAGATTCTTTCCTCTTAAAGCATTCATTTTTTGAGGTTTTTAATGCTTTTCTCCATTTTTTTATTTTTTATTATGTGTGATTTATCATCTGTTTGTATGGAAAGTGAAATTCAGCAAGCAAGGTCACCATTCAAGCTAGTTGCCCTTTGACCTTCACGCTTCCTTTCTGCTATGATGTAATGCAGATATTTAACTGTTCTTTTGTGAAATATGTGCATTTAAGGAAAAAATATGTTCATTTTTTTTTCTGCATCAGTTAAGGTTTACTCACAGAAGAGGTATATTTTTGCTGTAAATGTGAAATATAGTTTCAAGGTTATAATTCTTTGGTGTCTCCTTTGTGTTTCAGTGTTGCTTTGTGAACAGCATTGTGAATTACCCTGGCTTATATCATCTTTTTTCCTCAGAGACACACCCACAAAAAATAGAAACAAAAAACCCAAGCAGAATGGAGAAGAATCACAATGCGGATAACCTTGTACATTTTATAGATAATTGGCCCTCTGGGGCTGTATAATTCAGAGGCATAAAATGGACTGATTCTAAAACTGTAGGAATTCTTGAGAGCCTGAAGTTAAAAAAAAAAAAAAAAGAAGAAAAAAAAAAAAAACTCTCATCTACTATGAGCATTCAGCTGTGAAATAATTACTCCACTGACCTCATTTTACCACTGACATCTATGAGAGCAGAGATTTATCAAGGCTGAGTGCTTCTGAAAATCTCACCTTTAGTGTCAGTGAGAATACCTGCTCATTCCAGATTTTCACTTCACCTGATACTTTAAGGAATTACCACGGAGACCTGTGGTGGCCCCTCCAAGGTTGGAGGGGTAAAGAGAGGACAGCGGAGAAAGGATAAGGAGACCTAAGTAACCTTCTCTTTCCTGCACCTATACAGAAAAGTTCTTCAGTAAAAATGTCCCATTCTACTTATAAAAATTATTAAGGTCTTTAACTTTATGCCTGAATACTATTTATGATTATGAATTCTATTCCAAACGTGTTTAAATATGTAAATTAAAGCATCACACTCTAACAAAGAAAGCGATGATGGATTTTGCTGATAGTAGTACAATGACTAAATGAATCTGTCTTTTTATTACCATTTAATTAATATATTGAGCAAAACTTCTGAATAGGTAGTGGATCTGTCAGAGGCTTTGTGGCAAGACTCTTACCAGCCCAATGAAACTGTGGCTCTATCTTGAGCATACATGAACAAGACTACAGCTGAGAATAATTACAAACATACTGAAAGGAGCTGGAAAAAGGAGTTAACAAAAATTCACTTTTCCATACCCAGTGAATAGTGGTAGTTGAGCAAATAGAATATGCTTCAGTTGAAAAAATTCCAAGCACTCCACAAATACATTGCATTTTCCTCATGAAGCATTTCAACTGCATAAAAAAAGCATTTCTATATAAGCCAGTTTCCTATTGCATACAGGGGAAGCAATATCCTTGTGAATTTGGGGTGGGATTCAGAGCAAGAGCTGAGGTTGTAAAACTCCTAGTGGTGCAATGGAAGTGAAAGATAACATGAATTAGATCCATACAGGCAGGCTTCACTCATATTAAGCATAAAACCAAGTAAAGTTTGTGCTGTCTACTGCTCTTTCTGCAAATAAATTTTCTTTTGTAAAGATATCATATATCAGAACATAATTTTTAATGGGTCTTATATGTGTTTTCACAACAAAAATTATAAGCATAACATGAGGAAAGAATTAAGAGACTTTTATATGGATTTTAATTAATTTTCCTTACAGCACAGTATTCCATAGAGTAGAATATTTTGGCCCTGTTCTTTAACACCATGTCATAAGGAAGGAACATTAATTCAAAACAATATTATACTAATATTACTTAAATTATATAATATATTACCAGTAATATAATAATATAATGTGATATAAATAATAGTAATATAAAATAGTAATATATTAAGAGTATTACTTAAACAGAAATAATATTTAATTATAGATTTTCATGTCTTTTCAATGTCTAATGTGAAAATATCTTTATCATAAATATTTGTCATATTCCAGCTGGTAATATTTTGTATAAATACAACCAACATTTATTAATGAACAACTAGAACTTTATTTTCTCATATTAGTCCAACCTGATCCATAGAGTCAAACCCCAAGAAATACCTATGCTTAAACAAAACAGGTATATATTTCCTTGAATAAAAACCTTGATTTTCAATTGGTCCATATTAAAATATTCTAGAAGTTTAAGTCTCCTAGGAAGTAAAGAAAAAGAATCTGACTTATAATGTCACATTTCTGGTCTTCTCTAAATTAATCTCAAGGGTTAGTTTGTGTTCATTCTTCTTTCCCCTGAACAAAATGAACATTAATGATATCAAATATAGTACTGCGGAAACACAAAATATGCCATAAATGCAGAAAAGGGCATTGATAAATGGACTCATCATTATAATCTACACTGCAGAGCACTATTGAGTGATTTTAGGACAGCCCATTCTCTATACTGGTTTCCCTTGCTCACTCTTATAAAATAGCTGCATTGCACACATATGAATTAATTGTCATTGTTTTCTGGTTTCATTTACCCATTCAATTTTTTGAAAGTGTCCAAAATATTGCAATATCTGTTTTTAAAGACTGTCAACACTTCTAAATGCCATTTTACAAGTCATGCTTTTGGGTCTTCTGACAAAAATATACAGTGGTTTTTAATCTATACATTAGGAGAGCATTATTTTTTTATTAAGTCACAAATGCAGGGTCTATTCTTTACTTTACATAGCCTATGTACATTGTTTCAATTCTATTCCCCCAACCATGTTTTTTACTTCTGCAGACATCATTTCAGTCTTATCTTTTGTAGAGGTCATTGGCAGTGGCAGCTTATCACTTCTGGCATGAATTTGTATGTGCATGTCTAAAAGAGTGCTCATCTTCTGCAAATTTGAGTGGAGGGTCTTCTGCACACAGAGGTCTCAGACATGACAATCCTGGTTATGAAGTGTGAGTTTGAAAGCATTAGTTTTCTTCACTTTTGTTTGGTATTTCAGCCTTCTTCAGCCTGAATACACTAGCAGTGAACCAGCAAATAGTATTTTTGCACCTCCCAAAGCATACTAAGTGCTATCTGAGACAGGTAGGTCCACAATGGACAGATCTGATCCTTTTTTTTATTTGTGCAGAGCAAGCAAATAGGATGTGTTCAAGTACGGGAAAAAAGTGAATTCTAACAATAACGCCAGAAACTGTTCCTACTTCAGATCTCTACACCTTGTTTGGTATTTTGTGGGGAGTGTGTTCATGTTATTTATGTATAGCTAGAGTGGCCCTTGGCATGTGAACATAGACACACAAAAAGACACTGACACTTATCTGTTTCCTATCCACATTGACACTTATCTGTTTCCTATATTTGTGTATGTGAATAAAAATGAATAAAAATTACACAATCTATTTCATGTGCATTAGTTGTGCTAGTAAAAAAAAAAAAAAAAAAAAAAAAGCTGAGTATCCTCCTGAATCTGACAGAAACAAGAAGCAGTCACCCAAGATAGAGGCAATATGTGCATCTGGTAATTGATGCTATGCTGTGAAGGCAAGAAGTTCCTGCATTTGCTGAATTCAAATTTACTGTCAGTGTTTTGTTTCTGTTAATGCCTTTCATATCTACCCCAAAGAAAAGGGAGATGCTAATTTAAGGAATGACAAGCTGCAATTCAGCAGATCACTGATATTGTGGTCTCCATGATGCTATATCTTCCTAATTCCTACTCAGTCCAAAACCCAAGGGGAACCTCAGGTCACTGCCTAGCATTGAAACAAGGTGCCCAACTTGCTTCTTCATTCAACGTTGGTTTCTCTTGTTCAGTGAAAACTGCAATCAAAGGATTCCCAAACAGGGGAGATACATCTACTCAGTTCTTGCTTCTCCTTGGTCAGCTGTTTCTGTAAAGGAAGCAGTTCCTCATTCTTGTGAAATTCCTGTAGGTTCTGTTGAATGCATTTGCTTACACTAGCTAGGTCTTTACTACAGAACTACTACACCTGTCAGCTAAACATTCACATGGTTGAAATTCTAATACAGTCCTGAGCTCATTTTGCTGGTTAAAATGGTTTTGCTCAACTCTTCTTAGCTGACAGTGTTTACCTGTGTTTCTTTTCTGATCTTCTTGATATTATACCCTTTTCTGGTTTTGTTGAAGTTTAGTAAAAAAAAAAAAAAAATCTGTAATTCTTAGCTCCATTTACCTTAAATATCAAAGACAACAGAAGGAATTCTTTAAACAAAAAAAGTAAAAATTGTTTCCTAAGTGAGGAACTTGAACATAGAGATAAAATTAGCTCAAAAAGACTAGAGCCTAAATTTCATTTTTAAAATAAAATTTTAATAACATTTTTCTGTTTTTCATTTAAAAAATGTGTTCAAAATTTAATTTTTAGTTAACATTTTTCATGTTTTTATTCAAATTTCATTCAAATCCAAAGAAGATTAGAAAAAAATTCTGCAACTTGCATAAAAATATCATAGCTCATTTTTTCAAATTTCTTATTTTTTATGTTCAGCCTGATGCTGCTCTGCTAACATGTAGAATTAATCAGGATTCATTCCCTTAAACAAAGAAGAAAAAGACACATCATTATCTGATAACTGAAATCTTTCATGTGCATGAGTGTATGAACTTGGAACACATTTCTATGTAATTAATCATTTTAGATAGGGGTAAAAGAATGTAAGAAAATCTGGAAATCTTTTGAACAAAATAAAACAAAATCTGTCCAACGTGCTGAGGTCCTTCTGAAGGGCTTCACATACCTCTGCAGTATTGGCTCTTCCTCCAAGCTTTCTGTTTTAAGTGACCCTGCTGCAGAGGCATCTGCCCTTCATCCAAGTCACTGATAAAGTTCAACAATACTGGGCCCACTATTAAACCCTGGGGGACACTGCTCCTGACAGACATGTGCCATTGATTTTACCCTCTGGGACCTGCCATTCAGCCAGTTGTCAATCCATTTCTTTGTCTGCTCATCCAGTCCACACTTCCTGAGTTTGCCTATGAGGATGTTGTGAGACACAGGGTTAAAAGCCTTGCTGAAGTCAAGGTAGACAACATCCATTGCTCTTCCATCATCCATCCAGATACTTGTTTCATCATAGAAAGCGTTCTGGTTCATCAAGCATTATTTATCTTTAGTGAATCCCTTCTGACTACTCCCGACTCATCTTCTTGTCAACCATGTGGAGAGAGATGGCCTCTATAATGAGGCATTCTATCACCTCTCCAAGGACTGAGGTGAGACTGGCTGGCCAGTAATTTCCTGGGTCTTCCTTCTCGTCCTTTTTGAAGATTGGAATGAGATTTGCTTTCTTCCAGTCCTCTGGCAACTCTCTCGATCCCCAAGACCTTTCAGTGATGATCATGAAGCTAGCTTTGGTATCCGCCAGCTCTCTCATGGATACATTCCAACAGGGCCCATGAATTTGTGGATGTCAAGTTCACCTGCTCATAATTGATGTCTGATCTCTCGGCTTGGTATGCTGGAGCAGATAGCTCCTCACGAGCCTAATGACCCTCCAGTGTCTTTTACCACAATTTTGACAACTAAGTAGCTGAAACAAGCTGTGTGACTAAGGTATGTCATTTCAGATCTGAGTCACTCTAAATAAACAGGGAACACCTCTTTATAAATCCAGCCTGTTAATGCTGGGCTGTTGTGAATCTAGGAATTCAAATCAATTGACCAAAAAGAGAATGAAATGAGGGTGAACTTAATGCTGATATGGGCATTGAGAGTGGGGGCTAGAAATCTAAGGAGCGTTTAGTGATATGCAGTTCTGTGCAAACAAACAGCACAAAAGAGTGTTAAATAGAAGGTTAAAATAATTTTTCGCTCTTGCAGCTGTCAAGTTGGGATGCACCTCAGATCTCTTTTAAGAAAAGTCTCTTTATGAGTTTTGTTTCTTTTACGAAACTTTTTTTTGCAAAATCCTTAGCTCTACAGGAATGCCAGTACCCAATATAAAAATGACAGTCCAGTTAGTGTTGGCTAGAAACCTGAGATGAAAACAACACTGCCCCTTCTTTTTTTGTCCCCAAAGGTAGAATGGTAGAATATGGGTCATATATTAATTCATACAGTGAATGTCTTGTCTTCTGCATCAATTAAGTTTTTATAGTAGGAAAGTGTTTAAGATTTTAACTTTCAATTGCTAATAAAATATATGTATTTAGATGAATGTTAGTATTGATGAATGGACATTGGTAAAATAAGTATTTAGATGGATGTTGATGGGAAAACATTTGTTATATATGATCATAGTCAGTTGTACGTAAAATTAATTCTACCAACTCTTAAAGGCCTTTGAAAGGATGTATTAAAATCAATTTATTTAACCAGATTAGATCAGGAAAATTGGACCAAGGAGAAGAAACTGTGTCCTTGTGGGATATATTTGCATAGCAATATTGGTTAATATATTTTATATTCTATGAATAAGCTACAAGAAGAGGCCTGGCATTACAAAGAGATGTAACATAATCCTGTGTTTGAACATTAGGACATAAATCTATTTAATTTTAAACTAGAGCTGTTCAGCATTTATTATTTCTGTGAAGAATGCTGTCTCTCTCTTTCGCATCTTTTTTTGGTGTGTATTTTTGCTATTTTTTAGTGGCCCTATTCAAAGGAGCTACTTAATGCAGAAGCAGGCATAGCAAAACAAGGAATTAATTTGCCATTTCCCATGGGTGGGTAGGTGTTCAGCCATTCCAGGAAAACAGGGCTCCAATAGGCAGAACAGTCACTTGGGAAGACAAACACCACTGCTCTGAACACTGCCCCTTCCTTCTTCTTTCCCCAGCTCTATATGATGAACATGGGTTGGGATATCCCTTGGGTCAGTTTGGGTCAGTTGTCCCATCAGTGTCCCCTAACAATCTCTTGTGCAAGAAATTTCCTACTTTCTAGCCAGATGGAGAGAGAAGTGGAAAAGGCCTTGACACAGAGAAGGCATGGTTCAGCAATAGCCAAAATATCTTTGTGTTATCAATCCTGGTTTACTTACAAATCTAAAATGTAGCACCAAAGAAGCTATTATGAAGAAAATTACCTCTATCCCAGACAAAAGTGGAGCAGAAGTTACATATTAAAGTAGTAATCATCAAAAGTAAACCAATTACAAATTCAATATATAGAGTTCTGCTGACTTAGAGGACATGTTTTGGTGTTTTCACACCAGAAAAACTGAAACTAAGTAATCTAGATCACAGAGTTTTGCCATTGCTCATTCAATTTAACATCTGATTAAACTGCAAATGTTTATGTTTTCACCATATTATGAATTTATTACAATTAAATGCTGTGCTATCAATGCTACTTTCCACCTGTTTTCAGTTAAATCCTCAGTACTGTTTTCCATGGGTTGAAGATTTGAGTACCTAAAATCTAACTGTATCTTCTGAATGAAATCAGTAAGAATTCTTTTCAATTGCTAAAATGTGGACTTTCAGTGGCTAAATATATGAACTGCAAGATTTGAAATAACTTCTACTCACATATTCACAAATTTCGGCATAATTACTGACATGGATTTGAACTTTTCATTTTATTTAACAGGGTGCAGAAGTCTATTTAATATTAGCATCCTAATGAAATCAAGGAGATTGGAAAGTTCTTAGATCAAGGACTAGATTTAATCTTTGAAAGTCTATCACCTTGAAAACTTCAGCTTCCATTGCAAATTGCATTTGTCTTGTTTTCGAGTATCACAAAAGCTTTTTCAGTATTATAATTGAAAAAACAATTTTTATGTATGGCTGCCTCCCACTTACAGACAAACACGAGTTCTGGCCTTATTGTCATGTTTTCTTTTCAGTTTTATATATTAGGGTTTTCTGTTCATTATTTAGCCCTTCCCCCACCACCCTCCCACACCCCCCCCCCCCGCAGAAAAAAAAAAAAAAGTGAGATTATTAAGACAAAATATCATGGTCATATCATTCTGTTTTGACATTTTCTGGGCCTGCAGGTCCTTTTTTTTTTCCTGCATAGAAAAGGTGTTTTCTAATTCCAAATTTGCTGTTAATTCCAGAATTGGCTAATAATGCTGTCAGAACTCTGTAGGTTAATCAAGCTATCTCTCCTAGAGCCTGGAAGTTAATCTTGCTGCTTACTTCATGAGGAGAGTCTAATTTTATCCTTTGGCTAGTTTCAAAATTCAACAGCTGAAGCCATTCTGTTCAGTTACATTACCCCACTTTTACTCATCAGAGTTCTGTTCTCTTAGCAAAAATACTCTATGCAAAAGAAACATGCTTTCAAGCAATAAGTTTACATTCCTTCTTATCTCCAATAAAATGCATTCTAAAATTTACCAGTATTATAAGATTTTCAATCATGTGACAGGTAAGAGTAAGCACAGGTAAAGCAGGAGGAATCTTAGAAAAGATCCTTCAAAGAAGAAGAGGTTAAAGAGACAGCTAAATGACCAAGAGGAAGAGCATGTAGGGGGAAGAGAAGTGAGCAATGATTTTTCCCCCTTAGTTAAGGACTTTCAGAAAAAACATATGCTGTAATATTTATTTTATGAACTTGCTTTTCATTCATCTGAGTCATACCATCATTCCAGTGGCTAGGAACACATACATGTGAAATTTTACATATGTATGTGTGAAATTTTGCACATGTATGAAATTTTTTAATTTCATATTTACTTATGTGAGAAGTGTTGTGACTTACTGTTTAAAATGAAAAGCACATACTGCATGAGTTCTTGTTAACTGTAGCAATCTTTCATACAGTCATTAAGATTTTTGCTTTCATGTTCTGAAGTTTCTCCTCCCCTTTCTAAAATGCATACGAAAACCTCACAAAATGCAGAATATTTGCATTAGAGCAAACAATTCTGTTCATGTTTTATGTAAATTTATAGCTAAGTATATTCTAGATATTCAGAATGAGATATACTTTAACACTAACTGATATAGACCACAGAGTACGTACAGTTTGTATAAAGCCCTCTTCCTCCTTCAGCCTAGGAATTCAGTAACAAATTAAAAATGTATCAAGGGACATGAGGGTGAGTGAAAATGATGTGGCTATGACAGACAAGAGGATAAACCAATAATACTTTTCAGAGAGTCTGAGTTTCTCATGCTTTGGAAATTTCCTACTTTCCCAAGGACCGACTTTTTATTTCTGTTTAACAGTCATGACAGTTTCTAGTTTATTGCTGAAAAATAGATGTGAAATAAATAGAATTTCACTCTCATTTCTTTCTCTGTGTCCTTTAGGGATTCTAAAACCAAATCCACACTGGATGTTTTTGAAGTATAAGAAATGAAGCTGTATGATTCCTATCCATAGTAAGCCTTTTCTTTTTATAAATTTCAGTTGTTAGTGTTAAAATACAAACCTTATTCCATTCTGAAATGAAAACACAGACCTTTTTTTTTCCCTCTTTATATCTCTGGTAGTCATATTAAAATGTTCTCCACTGAGGTAGCACTAGAAAAAAAGCACCTTTTTCCTCATAACTGCTTGGAAAAGACAAGACTAGCAACTGAATAATAGCTGAACTGATCACACTTCTGTGATCACCAAGGAACAGTGCATTAAAAAAGCAAACAAAATAAGCTTCTATGTAAAGTAGCAATACAAGATGGGAGCAAAAAAAAAAGCATTATGTAAATCTGTTTTTGCAAACCACTTTTATGTGATTCCTAACTCATATTTTGAGAAGCACAACCCAGCAGGCAAAGTCATAAGCATACAACTTGGTAACTGTTTTCTATTTACTGGAGCACTGTGGGCTTAAAGGTTCAGATGAAATGTGAAACTTGTGCTCAAACTCGCTGAAGAAAAGCTGAAAAGAAGAGGAAAGAAGTAGAAAGCAAGAAAGTGAATGAACCCAGACAAGATTAGGTAAAAGGAAAATTGAATATAGTAAATCGGTGCTAAACAGCAGGAAAACAGAAAAAAAAAAAAAAAAAAGGCAGAGGAAAAGCATAACAGAAGCTCACGCTCCTCTGGTCTAATTAAATGTGACATGTATAACACAATCCAGAATTAAAACACACTCCAGAGTTAATTCCTGAGGCTTTATCTAGATTACTAAATTATACACTGTCAGGAAAACACTAAAATACTGCCATGTAAGCATTTATACTACCAAATCAAAGCAGATCCTCTGCCATAGTTCTGGCTTTGGCTAGAGCAGACTGAGGCTGGCGTGATGCTTGATGGAAATACCCATATATTTATGATTTATAACAGGAGCTACTCTAGAATTTTGCAATTGTCTGTGTGATTTTAACATTCTGTGCTTGCTAATTTACATGTTAATCCAAATTTATTAGGCTACTCTGAAAATTTTATCCACAACATATAACAGGACACTTGTAAAACAGCTATAAAATTGGAGTTTCTTTGTCTCATTTTGCATTCACCTTTGTTATGCTTTAATGCTATTTTAATCTTTCTCATTATCCATGAAATAGAGTTACTTAGAAATAATGAATACATAAAAAATTTTAAGTCCTTCATTATCTTATCATAAAACAGGTTTTTTTCTTCCTGTAAACACTGCAATATAAGCCAGATTTAAAATTCCAGATTTCCACCCTACTAGGCCATTTCACTAGCTACCTTCAACAACAAATATAAGCCCCACAGGGACCAGCCCAACTTCTGTTAAGAAGTGAGATGAAAGAATGCTGTAGGAATCTTTATTCGTAACAGGACCTGTGCTGGGTCCAACATGGTGTGAAATGATAGAGAGTTCCAACTGTATCATCTCGGGAAGGGAAAGCTACAGAAAAATGATGGCTTTTTTCCTGCTAGAAACTGATGGTTGAGTTTCGTCCTCACTTTCTTTTTTTAGGCAAATATTAATATTAATTATTAAAATTATGTTTCTAGTCTTATGTTGCTATGGTAGTCTTGAAAAACAAAAACTCAGGAACACATCCAAAATCTTACAATAATTATTAGTATACAACACTATTTTCAGGTGAATAAAATCTGCTTGTGAGGGCAATTATTGCAGCAAATAAAGGTGGGCTGTAAATTATTTCTTTTAAAAGATTAAAATAACACATACAATAATATGATATTTAAACTATTTCTACAACTATAAACACACATTAATCTAAAAGGCATGAAGCTGTAACATGTTGAAAAAATAAGATCATGAATAGCAGATTGGTCAGTGTTCATTGGAATATATTTAGAAATTTGAAACATTAGTAAATTTCACTGCTGTAATTTCTATGCCTCTTCCTAATATTGTAGATAGGTAAGCATACTAACAGCTTTGAATTCTATACAAGACTCTGAACAGGAGCAGAATATATAAACTATGTAGAAATTAGAAGATATTTATTCAAATGAGTAGTTTTTGTAACTTTGTATTTAACCCTTGTCCATGTAGGGGTCCAAATTTCCTGAATAAATACAGTTCCAAAAGAAACAAATTCTCACATGTACTTGTAAAATGAGTAATTTACCAAAAGGGCAAAAATTGAGAAAAATGAGAGAGTGAGTGACTGAATGAGTGAATGAGCAATGTGTGAATCAAAAATATGCTATAAAATATTTTAAGGAAGAGAAAACTGTACTGTAGCTATGCTGTGTAAAGGTGGTATATTTACAGAATTACCACTAAAGACTGTTGCTGCATTTTCTACTGAATCAGTTGTTCAGGTTGAATACTACACTATCAATATTTCAATTCCTTAAATGTGTAAAGCTGCTTTGTCATGGTATTGCCATGAAATATTTGAAAATTAATGAAAGCAAGCTACATAGTTCTGCAGGCTACAACTCAGTACCTTACAATGACAACAGAAGGATGAAAACAAGCAAACTCTAAAACTACCTTTTTATGAATTCTGCTGATCTCAGAATGAACTATAAAAATGCTCCTAAATCCGACATCTGAGCATTTCTAAAGTAGAAAAAAAGACAACATAAATATTATAAAGCAGATTTTTTCCCCCTATATTTTAAATAAATTTGCTTGGTAATGGCCAGTGATTAAAAGCTCAACTATGTAGCTTTTTTAGAGGCAAAACTCCCCTAGGAGAGTCATGGGGGAGCTTTAAAAATTGCTGTAGGGCACAGAGATCTTAAATGGTAGTTAGCAGAAAATCTATGTTGGAAATCATAACTAAAGTTTTAAGTATATAAAAAGTAAGCTAATAAACACTGGGGAAGACCGCATGAATATGTGAGAATGAGGTGCACACATCCTGATGTGCCACAGGTCACATGTTTGTTAGCAGACATTGAAGGGAGAGCTAATAAGGAACAGAAACAGCTACCTGTTTCTAGGTGTGCTGCCAGCAACATCTCTAATAAAATAACTAGAAACAATTAATACCAGTGGGAGGAGTGTCATATATTAGCTCAAATCTCAAAAAAATAGGAGATGGCCACTGAGCAACAATGGTGCTTTAGGAGATGTCAGAGAAATATGTGATTTTAAGGTCTTTTTACCCATTTTGTGATAATTCAGAGCTTTAGAAAAAAAATCTGAAACACAAATATTCTTCAGTATCCTTATAAGTGAAATCAGATTTTGACTCAATTTATTTTTTGACTGAAGTGGAGGTTGAAACAGATAGACTCCACAGATCCCTTCCAACTAAATCTCCCTGTGATATGATGATTTCATGTTTTTTAATAACCTGACACCTGGAACAACCGTGCTGTCCTACTTTTTTAGATGTGAATTTCTTCAGCCAAATATTAAGCAGAGTCCAATTATTTAAATTTTCTTGCACAGAGTAATTGTCTTTAAAAATAAAGAAGTTCAAAGGGAAAATACAAATACTGGAAGAAAGAGAGATTGTAAAAATATAGCAGCAAAAGTGATGTGACAGCTTATATAGTACTGAGTGTGTGGACAATTCTGGGTTTATTATGTAAAGGTGCTGTTCAGCTGCCAGCATCCATGATGTCACTTTGCAGGCAGTCACCAAGGTCATTGAATTCAGGGGGGTTTGTTAGCCAGCTTTCACTCCTTTCAGACAGGAAAGCAATTAAAATCTCTTTGTCTAAAATAATGAAATTGCACAGTCGACTTTCTGAGGTACCTGGAAGGACTGGAACAAAAACATACCAGGGAAAATAAGCATAATTTGTCTGGAGTAGTGCAGAGAATGGAGTTATTGATTTGCAGGACTGTAAGTTTGTAAATAACAAGCCGAAAGATTAAAGAAGGAGGCAAAAGTATACAGAAAACCAAGCAAAAATCAGAATCATGAGTGACAGTGGTCCAAAAAGGATAAGGCAAAGATTGATTCGTGTGGTCTTGATAAAAACTGGAAACAAGGTTGTGAAAGAAATGAAACTTCTTGGAGTGTACTCTTTCTGTGCTCAGGACAGCAGAACTGCTCCTATGCTGCTGTGAGTGAAGAGTCAAATAGTGGTGCAGTTCTACCTCATTGTTGCATTCAACTGAAATTTCCAATATGCACTTAATAAAGCTGGGTTCTATTTCTGCTCAGATATAGAATTGAATTAATACTTATTTTGGTATGAGGACTTTTACTGACTTTTGATTTATACTTTGTGAAAGAAAAGTCTCCCTGTATTGGCAAGACCTTGTAAACAAGTTATCTATCATACGTGAGAAACCCACTAAACCTTTGCAGCATCTTGCCATGATCACTACACTTTCTCTAGGCAGGAAGAATTATGCAGAGAGTATATACTTTATTTCAGTGACATTCAAACTTTAGCCCATGCTTGTCTCTGGACACTGAACTAAGTGCTCTAATTAATGCAAACAAGAAAAGCAGATTTTGAATCATAGACTCGTGCAATTATCATGGTTGGAAAAGGTGTCTAAGATTATTGAGTTCATCCACTGATCTAGCAACACTGCACTCACCACTAAACCTTATTTGCAAGTGGTTGGCAGCCGACTGAACATGAGCCAGCAGTGTGCCCAGGTGGCCAAAAAGGCCAAGGATACCCTGGCCTGTATCAGGAGTAGTGTGGCCAGCAGGAGCAGGGAGGTCACTCTTCCCCTGTACTTGGCACAGGTGAGGCCACACCTTGAGTGCTGGGTCCAGTTCTGGCCCCTCACTTTGGGAAGGATGTTGAGATGCTTGAGCACATCCAGAGGAGGCAATGAAACTGGTGAGGGGCTTGGAACACAAGCCCTGTGAGGAACCACTGAGGGAGCTGGGGTTGTTTAGCCTGGAGAAGAGGATACTCAGAGGTGACCTTATCACTCTCTACAACTCCCTGAAAGGTGGCTGTAGTCAGGTGGGGGTTGGTCTCTTTCTCCAGGCAGCACCTGAGAGAACAAGAGGACAGTTTCAAGCTGTACCAAGGGAAATATAAATTGGATATTAGGAAAAATTTTTTTGAAGAAAGTGTGATAAAGTAGCGAAATGGTTTGCCTGAGGGAGTGATGGAGTCACCATCTCTGGACGCGTTCAAAAAAAGACTGGATGTGGCCCTCAGTGTTGTGGTTTAGTTGAGGTGATAGGGCTGGGTTAGACTTGATCTTGAAGATCTCTTCCAACCTAATGATTCTGAAATTCTGAGAATTTGTCTAATTGTCTTTTATAGGTCTTGAAAACATGCTAGGGTTCTTTGCTATGAAACATTAGAATCTTAGATTTCAATAAAATAAAAAGATAAAAACTTAAAATGACAGGAGTATGAATAAAACCAGTTATATATTATTTTATGTAAGCATACCCATGTACAGCATGTGTTTCTGTGGAGCACTCACCTCACTATAATTTTAACATAGTGATCAAAATGAATGTTTAGATACTTTTCCATTATAAATATTAAATAAATGTATGCATGCACAGTCATGTCTCAGTGATGGCACAGAAGGAGACAACACAAAGTCACTTTCTTCTTCTTTTGTTCCTAATCTGGTTAATATAACCCTCCTCTTTATCAATCCTGCACCCTACTGTGACATAGGAAGGTTCAAACTTTAAGGTAAGCGTTTACATTATCCCTTCAAGAAGAAGGGAACTGTATCAACCACATCTCTAAATACAGAGCTTTGAAGTATTCCCTGTAGACCTTGAAAATGTAGCACATACTCTCAGGGCTCATGACAAAATAAATGTTGGCTGGAATCCAAGTATTACTAATTTAGGCCCCTTACTTGGCAACTATATTGGCAGTCATTTCATCTTATTTTTCCATCTAAAAGTTAGATTGCATTCTCACCTGGAGTTCTCATACTTTCAGTGCAGACAAAAAGATAACCTTGAGAAGGCTAATTGATTTCTATATCTTACATGTCCATTAGTATTGGATGAATTTGATTACATAGGACTACCTGTGATCTTGGCCTTTCATATGTAAAATTATTTTAATTTCTAAAGTCTAGATCTTTGTTTCTCTGACACAACACCTCAAGTAACCTCTCACTCCTATTCTTATAGGGACATCTGGAAGGAGGAAATGCTAGACACTGTACAGTCACATAGCAAGAGTTGGCACTGACAGAGCTTGTATTTCAAACAGGCAACACCAAAAAAATGCAGAAAGAGATATACCCCCCCCTCCCCCCCATTAGGTGAATATGGGAAGGAGCAAAATTCAGAGAAGGGCAACAAGAAAGATGAAAGTTACAGTACAGACAGGATGACTACAAAAGTGATTTCAGTCTGGGGAAGACTATCTGAGTGCAAATACTTGGATTCTGAGTAGCAAGGATAGATGAATGAGGCATAATTGCTTTCAAAAGGAAACAGGGTAATTTTTGAAAGAAAGACTCTGAAGCAGTAGTGAATAAAGACAATAAATATAACAGAATCAGCTGAGTTGTAAGGGACCCTCAAGGATCATTGAATCCAACTCCTGGATTCAAGGATTCAATGATCCTTGAGGACAGGACAGACCCAAGAATCACACCCTGTGCCTCAGAGTTATTCAAATGATTCGTGTACTCTGTCCAGATTGGTGTTGCGACACTTCCCTGGGGAGCCTGTTCCAGTCCCCAGCCACCCTCTGAGTGAAGAACCTTTTCCTAATATCTACCCTAAACCCTGAAACATTGGAACAGGCTGCCCAGTTATGTGGTGGAGTCACAATCCCTGGAAATGTTCAAGAAATGACCGGACACAAACAACCATGGCCTAGTGCAATGGTTTAGTTGATATGGTGGTGTTTCGTCAAAGGCTGGATTCACGATCCTGGAGGTCATTTCCAATCTTGATGATTCGATGATTCTACGAAAGAGAAGGCAGCTTGGAAACAACAAATGTACAGTGTGCCTGCTAAGTCTCCAACAGCCATGCTTTGTGAGAATGAGATGTCTCTTTGCACTTATTTTATTCTCTCTGAGGAGAGAAATTTGCTCCTTAGAATGACTCTTTTAGGACGCTATCTCACTGGGTGCACCTGGAGAAGGAAACTGCATGCACATGACATTAACTATGGAATAATCTCTGGTCCTGGAGCTCTAAGTGGATGCTTTCCAGGAATCAGCATCCCTCAGCTTAGCTCATATTTTGGTAGCAGCCCAAACAGCAAGAAACTTCTGTCATGTGTGCTTCATGTCAAGACTGCTCTGTGCATAGGAAGTGAAATCTGTCACAATCCATGCTTATGCTGTCTGTATGGTGCAGACTCTGGAGAATCTTATTCTTCCTACAGGGTAAAGTTTTCCTGGATAGGAGATATATCAGCATCATTCCAAAAGGCAGCCTTAGAGCAAGGTAACATGTATGCACGGAGGGGAATTTGTATCAAGGTAGCAAACCAAACTACTTTATCCTTTAAGGTATTGCTACCTTTTAGTTGTATAAGAGTAATTATTGTTAAAAATATGGTACAATACAATAATCGTATTTCCAATGCTTTATAGCAAAATTATTTTGAAATTAATGAAAGTAAAAATGAGTTTGAAAACAAAAATTAATATTAATGTAAGGCAATGCTATTATGAAATACAATGTTTTTATATGTACATGACATAGAAATGTACACAATTTTAGAAAAATACATGTACATACATGTACATTTTTATAGAAAAATATAGAATAATAATGTACGTTTGATTAAAATCAAGACGAAGTGTTCCAATCTGGCTAAGAAGGAAGTAAACAAATCAACCAACCAAACATAAAAATGCACAAAAGTAAAATGTTGTAAAAGGCAACAATATTATTTAAAGTAAAAATGTTTCGGCAATATACTGCTTTCCCTAAATAAACCTTTACAACAGGCAGTGATTATCAAATTAATACTGTTAACACTGCTTTCCAATTTTTGGATTTAATATTTTTTTAACTGAAGGCAAACCAATTAGTCCACCCACCCTTTCAGATATCACTAGATGAGACAGTTTCATGGTACCAAAATACACAGGAAGCATATGCTGCAGACATAAAAATACTTTGCTCAGCTTTCTGAAAAGTGACGAGATGAATAGTGTATTTTGTGTCATTTAGCGATACCTTTAATTTGGATTCTGAAAACAGAATCTTCATTAATGATTTCCTTGTTGGGTGCTTTTTTTGTTGTTGTTGCTGTCATTGGAAGGGGTTCCTTTTGAATGCACTTCTTTGGGCTAATGAACCAACATAACTTGTAGACACTAAGAGTTTGAAGCTGACTCTAGACAATGTCTCTTTTGTGTTTTTTCTTTTTCTTTTTTTCCTTTTGTTCTGTTTTACACTTTTTTAAAGACTCAGCAATGCTACAGACTAATAGTTTATGGCAGTCAGCTAATGAGTTGAAACTTCAGTGAGATAGAAGGCACACACAATGGAAATGTGTGAAAAATTGAAATGACAATGTTGTTAAGGTAACCCTATCTTGGTTGTGTATTTGTGAAACTTATTATAATGCAGTGAAATGAAAACTTAATAAACATATCCAGCCATTATGAAGGGGAAAAAAAGACCAAAAGACAACGACATCTTTTTGAACTGCAAGAGGCATGGATTTGCTGTTGCAATTGTATTGTAATGGAAATTAAGCAAGTGACAAACAGTACCAAATTGCCCCATACGACTAGCCCGTGCCAATAGAGAACATTAAAAAGTAATTTTAAAATCTTCTCTTTTCACATTAACTTTTTAAAACCATCTGACTTGGTGATTTTGCAAATGAGAATTTAAATGAAAATGTTCTGTCCATTGAGAGCACGTGAAGAATGTTAGTGAGGCTTTGGAATTACAGCCATGATGTGCTTTCAGTTCAGTGGTTTTGCTTATTTAAGTACATAGGTTCATGCTTACACATACTTGCAAAACTTAACACTAAGGAAACTGAATAGAACAAGTGATTCATTGTCCTGTCATACCATGGTTTACTGAATTACCTTTGTCTGTGCGATTCACTGGTACTCATGCATGCTTTCTTCTCTTGATGAAGTCAAACTCTTTCGATGAATACTGTGTATTAGGGCAACACTGACACTGATCTTTACTCTGCTGTTAGTCCTTCTCTAGTTTTCTTAAACTTCCTGTCCCTAGAATTTCAGGAAATTGTGAAATTTCATGAAAGGTGGGTTATTAAAATAAAAAACTTTTCAAGCTTACAATGTTAATTTGTGGTGGTTAATGAGAAGGTTGAGGTGGGGACATCAACTGTGATTAGTCTCAGACCACCAGTGATGAGTCTCAGACATAACAACATAAAATAAAGGTACAGAAAATAGACTACAAGAAAAGGAGATGAGTGTGTGCCTCCACATACTACCATCAGATTATTAGTTAAACTACAAAAAGAAGTCAAATTAGAATCTGAAGATTTGTTGTTGCATTTTAACCTAGAACAAATGTTAAAAATGTGGACACTACAATTGCTGTCAGGTGTTTCCTGAGGATGGTAGAACTGAGAGTGCCAGCTGCAGTAGCTGAAGAGAGATTGGAATACTGCTCTTCTGAATTGAGCATCTCATCTGGCAACTAAATCCAGCTTATGATACTTGACAAGCATGACTGATTTTCCTCCAAAGATTTCAGGTTGCAATACTTTTTGAAACAGGACCAAAAACGTTGTTTATGTGCTGGTAGAATTAATCTTCATTTTTGGTAATGAGATAGGCTGCCAACTGAAAATGATATACAACACAGATAATTTTGATTATCTTTGTAATGGAAGAACCTGGTACATGCAGTAACCAAGCCCAAAATTCACAAGAAAATACTGAGATAATTAGATATATTGTATCATTGGAAAATATCTAATCTTTACACTACTGGTAGATTCGTGAGATGTCCACATGATATGTCTGTTTCACACTTTTTGTGAACATTTTTTTTAAGGAAAAAAAAAGAAAAAATGTACTTAACTGATTGGTCTAAGTACAAGGCAGAATGCTTTATGCATATCCTTAGTACCATTTCTATTTACATAAAAGTATTCATGAGAATCTGATCTTCCCTTGTCTTTCTGGAAAGCTGGTAGCAACTGAAGACTGTTCTGAAGGTGAGATAGGGTACTTCAAAAACAATTCAAAGATGAGTTCTATAATTTTAGATTTACAAAGGAGCAATTATATAATTTAATTCAATAATGGAATTTCAAATTAAGACGCTTCATATATTCCTATTCAGCCTCCTTAAGAGAAAAATAAATTTGACCTTTTTGAATAACAAATTGCAAATACAATATAGTTCCCGTCCCTCACTCTGTGGCTTCTGAACAAAGCCGTGAAATTTTTTGATTGATTTTTTAAAATTTATATGCTTTTAGTAAGCATTGAATGCAATTATTCATTTAAATACCCTACTTTTTATTCCCTTATTCCACTCAATAGCTATACTGCACCATGCATATTTAATACAGAAAAGTTCTTTATCTTGTAATCATTGCTAAGAATAATTGTGTTAATTTTTTTAGAATGTACATGGTAAACTTTGAATTCATCAAATGGAAGACAATTAATTTAATTTACCTTTTCTTAAAAAAAGCATCTTGTATTCTGGTGATCTCAGATGTTAATCAGATTTCTGGTTGTGACTTTCGTTTTCAGCAACAAACTTGGCTCTTTGAATATTGCATGCTGAATTACAAGGTGGTGAAGAACAGGTAATTCCTCTCATAAGAAATCTTGGGTTAACTTGCACATCAGTCCTAAGAGAAGGTAGTGGGGCTAATGGGCACCTGATCTATCATTTTCAAGAAAATTTTGAGCTCTGGATCAGTTAGGGAGGACTGAAGCATGTATGAAACCAATTCAACAATATCCATATAAAATGTTATTCTTTTAAGACTGTTTTATTTTCTCTATGTTGGTTGTCAAAGGAGACTGAAAAGGAATCTCAAATACAAGAGTCTAGTCCTATGACTTAGACAACAGAATAGGCATATGGCTGACTGACATCATGGCAGATGTCTCCTCACAGGCAGAGAAAGGGATGACTATTCTGTCTGTATTGATATACAGATGGGCTCACATGTTACAAATTACATATATTTAACTTTTGAATAAGACTTTCAAGTACCTAGATTAATTGGAATAATATAACCATGGAATTTAAATTTTCAACTTTTTATAAATCACTTTTCTTTTTCTTTGCATGTTCACACATTCCAGACATTAGCTGTATGGGCTTGAAACAAGTTGAGTCAAATTTTCCAAAAAATTCATTTTGTATTTTTCTTTTTGAAATGTTTGACAAGTACATATGTCTGTGATTCATTCAATTTATGCTGTTGGTCAAATGACTTGTGTATGTATTCATCCATAATTCATTCAAAAAATTGTACAAAATATTTTAAAGAAGTACTATGAATTATGTTAGCTGAAAAAATTTATGGCAGATGTGATAGATTGTTTATCAAAATCTTTCCTCTCTTCTCCACTTCTGAATATCCAGTCCAATCATTTGTGAATATATTTAGAATACAACTATGTAAATAATTCACAAAGTTCTCTTATTCCAGCTTTTATGGAAAATCCATTATTGCTCATTTTGCCTCTGTAGCAAGTGACCCGAAGTTCAATGATATCTCAAACTGTTCTTCCATTACTTCATCAGTATTTGGATCAGTGACTTAGCCCAAGCATGGAAAGGTCTTTTCACAGAGGCTGCTACAAATCTCATCACTGTATATCTTATCCCATTATCCATTGCTAATTTACATGCCTATTTGAAATCAAAGTGGAGCATGTAAATTGAAAAGCAGTATGCAACTAGATTAATTTAACCTTTGAATACATTTATAAAAAGAATGGTGAATTAACCAGCAATTATAGTTTTTACTTTCAAAATACTAGTAACCAGATGACCTGGGAATGGTTTAACTTTTTAAATTGCACATATAAATGTAAGTAGCTATGTAGCTAAATATATCCAAGGTGTACTGATGGTTTTTTTTAAAAAAATGAGATGGGTGACTTTCATAGTTGTTAGCATTTATGTTGATTTCTACAGAAGACTGAGGTGGGGGTAAGTTGAGTCAGGCTATGTTATTATATTTCTGCAAGTTCTTGCAGAATTTTAACAGCATCATTTTTGTTATTATATAGTCAATATGAATTCAGTTTTCTATTTTCTGACTCTGTGGTTCTGATAGGTTTCATTTGTCAGGGTTATACATTTTTGTTATGTTAATGAAAGAAGAAAGCTCATACAAATTTAAAATACCTTACTGAAAAGCTTGAAAGACAAAAACAAACTGGAAATAGTTGTACATCAAAATTTAGATTTAAAAATGTTTGCTGCAAAGAAAAAATACTCAAATTACACATGCAAATTTATTTCATAACTTCAGTTAGTGCTCAAAGATAATGAAAAACAGAGTTTTACTTAATATACAAACATTGTTGATATTCATAGTAATATCAATTGCACTGTGATCAGGAAAATGAGGCTAATTACTTCCAAGAATTATTTTGAGGCACATATTATGCCTTCTACCTGCACAGAGGACAAAATTAAAATACCAGTATCTAAAGTATTTCAGTACTGTTCTGTGTTTGTAATTATGCTGCACAGTCTTTTCTTTTAAAACAGCAATTGAATGGCAGTTAAATAACCTGAGCAAAGCAACAAAAGAGTTTTATATTTTTAATAAATATTTAGAACCCAATTCTTATATCTATGCACTTTCAGACCATTTATCCTAGGACCTGAATTAAGGCAGTATAAACACTCTATCATTTTAGTTCAAGGCAATGATGAGGGAATCAGGTTATCTTATTCTCTACTGACATATTTTAGCTCCTTGCTCCTTTTATAGTCAATGCAGAGATTTTTGATGACCCAGGTTTCTAATAAAAACCTGAATTAGAAGGATGGATAGACATGAACATTTATTAGCATAATATTGCCCGTTGACAGTTAAAAATATGTCACATACACATAAAGGATGTCAGTCCATTTTGTGCCAATTTAAAACAGCAAAGAACATAAATCTGAATTGAATATAGCAATTTTTCCCCAGGTATGTGCAGACACACTCACAGACATAGGGATTCTACTTCAGCTGTTTTAAGATCAAAATTCTCTGTCCAGAGTCAGTGTTTCTTTAGTTTAGGACACTGATGAAATAACAGAAACTCTTCTGATGTCATTCTCATCCATTTTGTTGCATGTACCTGTGATTGTACAATACATTCATGTTAGTAATTTTTATTTTTGACAGAAATCAGAAATCTGTGTGATTTAATTTTCTTTTATCATCATATTTATTTTTCAAGTCCGACCATCAAGAGAATGCACGGAGTAGGAAGTATGATAGAGGAAGAAAACATATGAGCAAAAACCAAATAAATTTGCTCAGTAACAGGTTTTACCCATATTTCTGGTCTTGGATACACATAGGATGTGAAATTAAATGGTGAAACATCATTTTTTAATAACATGTATATGTATATTTACGCATATATAGAGCTGCATATAAGTTATAGCTACTATATAAACATTAAAAAACTGTGTTATACATTTAAATACTCTTTTTTTTTTTTTTTTTGTTAGACCAAAAACCAGGAAATTCCAACTTGATTCATATATATAATTTCAGAAAGCTTTTTCAACAGACTTTTTCTAACTCCTGGCTTTGGTATCATGGTAAAGAAAATCCATTTTTCAGTTTTGCATACCTCAGGCTCTGTCATTTTTGCATCTTGCTGGTAAGGTTTGGGTGCAAATATCTCATGTGATTCTGATCTCCTGAGAGGATGTTTTGGTATGTATTTGTTTTGAATAGTTCAAACAATGTAAGTATATGTTGACTGTTTACTTGAGAATCAACTTCATTTGGTTGTTACCAGTTTCTTTTTTGTTTGAAATTACACTAATTTCAAAAAGCACTAATATTAGTGTTTCTAAGCTGTAGAGATAGTTGGATGCTAGAGGGCATGCTCAAGTCCAAAACAACTCTCAATGCTTGCTAGAAGCAGAACTTTCAGGATTGATTCTAGTTTGACCTGACAGGATGTGACTTACATGGTGCTTTGAACATTGATTGAAAAGACAGTTTAGAATATGGACAGAACCTACCATCTAATGTAGGCACTCACTGGACAAGAGCAAGAACAAACATATTGGGGCATGCATGATTGGTTCAAATTTCAAAATTGACATTTATGCTATTTCCATGCACACTTTTCCCCCCTCTTGTTACATACTTTTCACTAGTACTGAAAAGTAAAAGAGTTTTGTTTGAGAGTGTAAAAAAGGTTCTGCGTATCAATTGCATGTAGCCTAAGCACAACCAGATTTCACTCAGCCATTTGTTTTTGATAACTGATCTGTCTATTTTTCAGGTCATAGATGCTATTTACTCATGCTAAGCATTTTGTGCAGGAGTTATAGCAGTCTTGTGCTAGACTATGCATGCATTACATAGAAGAGTTATATGAATAACCTCTGCTTTTTACTGATCAGTGAAAATAACCTGAGAAAATGACATTAAATATTTCATTCAAAAACACTGCTGTCATTGAAAAATGCTTTAGGCAATGCACTTATCAAACCATACAGTATTGTGCATATGTAAAGATTTTATAACATCTAGAGCAGTGATTTTTTTCTTAGAAGCTAACTTACATTAAGTTAAATCAAGGATTTAAGCAATAGAAATATTAAAAAGCAAGCAAATCAGGGCTACTAAAAATCAGAAAAATTCAGCAATTTTTAATGGGTTGGTTTACTATGATAGAAGCATAATAAAGGTGTAATAATGTGCTGCAAAACCTACAATATTATTTTTGAAGGACAAAAAGCCTCCTTCTACTCAGTGTTTATTACTCTGTAAAGATCTCATTGTAGCATATATCCAAATAGTGGATTACAATCAATAATTTTAATGCTTAAAACAGATTTTTATAAGCAATGACTTTACAATTAACATACAAATTTTATAACATTCAATACTCTCTTGCTCATTTATTCAGTCCCAAGATTGAAGATTAGATATAACTTTGCTTGTATTTATGACAAAATTAAATGAAGAATTAAATAACAGCTCTTTATGTTTCTTTTAATAATTACAATTGAAAAAGACCTTTACAATTTCTGAAGCAGATTCTATTGTTTTATTTGGAAACAATCAAAGATGGAGAACATAGGGCTTAATTATTTAAAAAAAAAGAAGAATGGAAAACCAAAACAATAAAAAAGGAAATTGCATGAACTTAACAGATTCGAGTATAAATGGGAGACATTAAAAACAGATGCAATCCAGCTCACAAAAGATACATATGATAAACATGGCACGTAAATCAAACAAACATCATAAAGAGGCTCCCTCTAACTGTCTGGTAGTGAGGGCTGTTCTGAAGCACTGAGGTTAGTAAAGGCAAGATCAGACCCCAGCACAAAAGCTCAACAAACAATCAAGCACCAGCAGCTAAGTGAGCCTTAGGAATACTTTGTCCTCTTTGAATGGTAGCTGCAGGGACATGATTCAGCTGGGGAGAAAGTAGAAAATAGCATGAGCAATCAGATCAAAATTGAAAAACATTAACTCAGACAGTAGTCCCAAAGTCATAGCTCCTTGGATCTCTCTTAAAGAAAATCAGAACACAACCTTCCCTAGTGCAGGCATTTGAGCAGTAAGCTCGTGCTTCCTCTCTTTATTTCCAAACATTTTTCAGTTTATTATGACTTGGGTAATACTATGTTGCTTTTACATGCATGATATGACTGTAATGTTTCTATGATACTTGCTGTATTTTAACAATGCAGTTCATCGGGTGCAAACTGCTGCTCAGCATACACTTACTCCCTATTACCCAAAACTACAAATAATATTACTTAGTCATTTTACTGAAGGTTATATTTGGGCAAGAATATTTTTTTCCAAAGCATTGTTTACCTCTTGCATTTGTATCATGAAGTATTACAATGCATTAGCTAATACCACTAAAACTCACTGTATGGTGACTAACCACTGCAATAATGTGATCACTGTGTTATAACTCAGCTGTTAACTCTAGCACTTTACTTCAGGAAAAGCATGCCTTACTGTTGGAGATTTTTTTTTTTCATTCCTGGTTTATTCAGTCTCTTTTATGTTGGTAAAACACTGCATTGTCTAAAGAATTGCGCAAATATTTGTTTAATTAATGAGCATGTTCAGCTTCATGATGTTCAGAGGCAGTGACCAGATACATTCAAAAGGTACTTGTCACTCAACAGGAATATAGAATATCTCTAACTAGATTTACACAATGGTATATCTGTGTTCATAATTCCAGAAAGAAAGTCTTTTTGATCTAAGCAGTTCTTTGACTTACAATTAGGTTTGGAACACCTCATGAATACCAAATATTCTCTTGTCATCTAAACTCTGAGATTCCCTACTGTTTAGAGACATAGAGGTCTTCTGGTTGAAACATTATGTATTGATATTTTATTGAAAACCTTATCTATATTGTGACATCTTGGGCTTGAAAATTTTTCTCTTTGACTTCTATATTGGATGTGGGAAAATTTTGCAGGACAAGACATTTAGTTCACTCTAGCAGAGACTGGTCTTCGGAGCTAAATTTTGTGAAATATCAGAAGAGATAAACTAATAGATGAAGTATAAGGTACACCTATCTGACCACATAATTTTATTTTTTAAACATTAATATCTGCAAAAAAATAGATTATTTTGTTTCATGTCTTGTTGTGATGGTGATACTTTTTTCCTTGTCATATATGTATATGAGACAGAGGAAGCGAGAGTATGTGCATGTTGTGAATATTATTTTTGTCTCTAGAAGTCAAAAGACCAGGTTTCATGTAGTTCCAGGGCTGGTGAGTAGGTGACATGGCCAGGGAGCTGGGAAGGGATTTTTAGAGCAACACTGCATGAGGTGCTGGCTTTTAGGAGGCTGGAGAGTCCCAGACATCTTCTGAAGAGATCACAAGGTCTGGGGAACAGCCATCTGCTGCTGGTATGTGCATGTGTGTTTCTCTGTGCATAGGTGTCTCTAGGGGTGAACAATTTGGGGAGAGTGAGGATTCAGGACCACACGATAGATGACCTGTGTGTCTGAGGACAGATACTATGGGATCTATAGGGTGGGTGTGGGGCAGGATTGGGGCAGGATGGAGGGGGATGGGAAGGTGAGTAAGGGCCTCTCTTACAGCAGCTGATGTGAACCTGCAGCTGGGGCTCACATGTTCAGATGCCAATAATTGGAGAGATTGGGATACAGGGGCAGCTTCTGAGTGTCCAAGTGTCTGAGCTGAGCTTCTGCAGGGATCCACACACACCTCCATACATTTCCCACTACCAGACCTTCATTGTAATCAGCAGAAAAAATATGAGGCACTGGTTCTTTGTGTTGGTGTGTGACCTGATCACATCTGTGCTGTTGTGTGTGGCCAGCTCTGTGGATATACACGTGTTATATACATATATTTGTGTATGGACCTACTGGTAATACATGCTCAGCCTCACTGTTGGTTAGACCTGGGGCACACAGCTGCAGCAGCATCAGCTTTACCAGACTACTGATGTGGTCTCCTCTTAACTACTTCTATTAAGAATCAAAATGTGCATGTTTGGCATAAAAAAAAAATAAAATCTAGATATCTCCCCCAAATTGGGGGAAATCTAGGAAATAAAACCAAAATTTAAATGTATCACTTGAATATAAACCTGTGCATTTCATTTAAATTAGTCCTCTGTGCTCTCTGAGAACACATTAAGTCTCTTGCTCAAGAAATTATCCCTTTGTACATTTTTTATTCTTAATATACAATTATCCCAGCATTTCAATAAGCTAGTTCAGGGAGGTAAAGCAGTAGTAAACTTCTTGGTCTCTAAGGGGCTCTGCTTTCCGCTGGTTTAGCTCTGCTGTTAGATCTGAGCACACTAAGAGGAGCATGAGAACTGTCATAGGCCTAGTAGAAGGAGCCTGTGGAGGAAGAAAACTAGGCAGCTCCCAGCAAAAACTGGCATTGCCCCAGCTTTGCTGCAATGCAATGGTAGCCAGAATTCTTTCTACTTGTTTTCTTTTTGAAGAGAAAATAATTTTTAACTTTTCTGCTTCTTGAGAAGTTTCTTGAGAGAGATTTTCTTCTGTCTAGGTTTAGTTCTTATTATGCTTTGCAACTATAGAAATTTTCTTCTATATGCACTTAGGTCAACATCATTGGTACCTTTACCAGCTACCCCATCTAATATTGCTGCAGCAAGAACTGGGACTTCTTTTTGTGACCAAGGTGACTATGCAATAGTCATAAGAACACTAAAAGCCTTTGGTAAGAGCATGCATTGCATACAAGTATAGCTGAACATAATAAAGTATAAGAAAGATGATAATTTTATGATGTGGATTAATAAACTCTCTACAAATGTAAATTTTAGACTTCTTTTCTATTATGTTGTCAATCAGTAATCTGATTCTGTTCTAAGTTATCTGTTCTACTATGTGTTCATTTTAAGTTAGAACATAATAAAATAACTTTAAAAACAATGTGTACACCCAAAACTTTCAGCATTTCTTTTATTTATATTCAGAACTCCTCAATTTTCTAATCTAGCCTTGTAATTCATTAGTAAAAATTAAATTATTTCCATAAAGATAAGTTAAATAGAAAAAAAAAGATGACAGTATTTAATTAGAAAAATAATAAAAAAATTTTAATATTCAATGTATGCCTTTATTAAAAAAAAAAAACCAAAACCAAACCCTATTTATGCCACTGATTCTTTTTTTGATTGTCTTCCTTCTATGTATTTTTCAGTTTTTTTTCTATTTGGCCTGGGAATTGTTGCACTAATCAATCATTGTAGCAGACATAAGCTGAATAAGATCTGCGAAATACCATAGCATGGATATTAGGAGATCATTTTGTCCTTCAGTCAGCTCCAAGGCAGTATTAGCACTCTTTCTGGCAGATATTTTTGTTCAACCTTTTCTTAAAAAATTTTATGATAGACCTCCCTAGGCAATCTATTTCTATGCTTTATAGTCCTCACCATTTGAAATGCCTCCTAATCTGATGCCTTTTTCTGCAATTTTACCCTTTCTTTCTTTTCTTTTTCTTTTTGGGTTTTTTTTTTTTTTTTTTTGGCAACATTGTTAATTAAATACTATCTGCCTTCAGTCTTTTCTCCTCCAGGCTAACCAATATGCTTTCTATGCCTTTCTTTTCTATAAAGTCTTACCTTTCTAGACTTTCAATGAAAATCAGGGATTGAGAGACTTTAGACATCTGATGACCTCATTTATAGCTTCCATGAAATGCAATACTTGTGCCTGATTACAAACCTCCATAAGAGGGCTTAATAATGCCAGAAGTGCAAGTTTTTATTCATATTGTTAAGAGTGCCATTTGTTTCAATAGAACTGTACATGAATACAGTACACAGACATTATATTTACCTTAACTTTAGCTTGTGATGTGCAGTTGACATGTATTGGTGCAGTTAATTACTCCTCCTTACAGTGAGGAATCTTGCAGCTTTTCTTATCACTTGCTATTTTATTTCTTCAATATCTTAGGAGTCTTTTGCACTGTCATCATGTTTTGCCATGCTTTTGCAGCCCCTCCTAGTCTAGTTTCATCTGTCATACTGTCATCACAGAGGTAATTTGAGAAAGTATCATCATACCTTAATGAGGCATATAAGCTACCAGACAAAGAATTCTAGCAGTGATTGTAGCTGTAATAATTTTATTAGAAATTCAGTTAGTAGTGATGCATAGGCATGTCATGTTTGCTGGATTTACCTCAACATCCTACATTCTTATTCGTACACAGGAATATAAATAGTAAAGGCACAGTGTGAAATTAGGATTTTGGTAAAAAACAAAAATGCTACAAAAAGCCCCAAATTAAACCAGCCACATATTTTAGACATCAACACCATTAGTTCTTAGACTGACTTAAAGTTTTAATCTTGATCTAGCTGTAGAGAATTTCTAACAATGACTGAATAAACACCAAAGCAGCTTTATAAACTCACTATTAGTCTCACTCTCATTTTGAAAGTTTTCAGTAGATTTTTGGATTGCATCAGACCCCACCAAAGCCACAACTGGGTCTACATGAAAAACTTTTTCTTTTTTTTTTTTTTCTCTTTTGTTTTACTACCTTAGGTACTCATTCGTGTCTGGTATGCTCTGATTGCTTGTGTCTCTTTTTGATGAGAATTCTTGTATGACCTGTCATATTTCTTGATGTCTCTTAACCATACCTAGCACACACTCAAGAAGGAGCTTTCCTTCAGTTGAGGGATTTACCTAGCCCTGAGAACAGCAGTCAAGACAAGGCAACGAGCAGCAATCTCTCAGCAGCCAGCACAGCCCTGTATTCCTTTAACCTTCTGGGCACTAAAGAGGTCTTTTGGGAAAGTGAGAAGAACAAAATATTAGCTTTTTAGACAGTATCTAGTGCAATCTTAAAGAGTAAAGGCATCCAAGATACAAACAGGGAGCTACCAAGAAAACATGGGATTCTTGGTTTTTTTCTTGAGTGTGATTACATGCCAGGAAGAAAACTGTGGCACTAGGGGCCTCTGTTAGGGTGCTTGAATTCCGCTGAGGCTGTGTGAGTATGCCAGTTCCTAGTCATCTTAATCTGTTGAGGGAGGAGCTTACCATCAGTCACTTACAGTAATTAGTTCCCTGATTACAATGATTTAGTTCTTGTTGAAGAGAAATGCTAATAAATATTTATAATATCCAAAATATATGCTATAACTCAAAATGCTAATAAATGCAGACATTCATTAAAAAATAAACTTATTTATATCAACAGTAAATTTGAAATATGATTCTTTATTTGTGTACATAATCTAACTGCATGTTGAAATGTTCCTTATATAAAAATCTGATATATTTTATGTCTTAGATTGCATTCATTTTAGGTTGCATTTATCAGAGAAAACCCTCTGTCTGTGAAGCATGTTGTCTTCTATAAGTAATCTCTTTTCTTTCGTCTTACAGGAAAGCCAAACTGTTTTTATCTCTCTTATGTCCATCTTTATCTCACCAGTTCTTTGAACTTAAACATTTCTAATTTATTTGGTAGACATTATTAGACACCCCAATTCCACAAAGTTATTTCTTTGGAGATAAAATTGATGATCATAGATCATATTTTCTGTTAGATATGTTGATTTATATCTTAGTATCTCATAAAAGGAGTGACACTCCCTTATATTTTTTAACTTTGCCTTGACTGTTCAATGTGAAATATATTTAATATAAAACTTGAAGTTGTTCAAATACTTGATACAGGCATTTAAGGGGATAAGTATGTGTAGCTCATCACGAGCCTGTGACTAAAACCAGACATGATGGAAATTAGCATTTCTGGGATGATAAATGCTTGAGAGTGAATTTGGCTTCTTTTAATGATTTTGGCTGCTTTTAATAATTTTTTTTTTCCTCTGGAACATACTAATTTTTTACTGAAAATATCTTGGCTGAAATTTTTCGCTTATGACATACCTAATGTTCCCCATAAAGATTCTGGAATGTTATCTAGAAACCTAAGAGATTTTTTTATATTTTTTTATATTTGCCATTCATACCTGATAGCAAATCCATATGCTTCATGCTGCTTGCAGGTCACCATTTTCTGAAACATTTTCATGAATACACAAATGACATGAATTTCAGTTTCACAATAAAAAAGTAATTCTAGATGCTCAGGGTTTTTTTGGATGTCCAAGTAAGGACTTTAAAAAAAATTAATCCATTTTTCCTGCTGTTTTTAGCTGTTCTTAGATGTTTTCAGTCTATCAGCAAAATACATTTTTAATGACAGTAAAACAATATTTACTTGCATTATAAGGATTTTTTGTCCTTGGTGAAGGTTTTTAAGGATGTTCTTCTCCTTATATATTGGATACTATCATATTTGATTTTGAAATAGGTTAACTTGAAAGGTGTTGCTAGTGAATTTGGGTGTTGTTTCTTTGAGATTCTATTTAATACTGGGTTTTATTCTGCAGGATGGCTTGAAGCCATAGGTGAATTAGTACTTCTGCCAAAGAAGACTTTCTCTCAAAGGAGATTGTATGTATACCTGGCTGTGAAATCTCATACATTAAATATGGTCTTCAATAAAATTTGCTTCAGAATGTCAGTAGGTAATGGATGGCTGTGTTTAATGGGTAGACTTTTATGAAACCCCCTTCATATTTTTCCAGTCTCACTCTTTCACAAATCCCTTTCAAAACTTGTTGAAAAATAAAATCTTAGTGTAAAATTAAACAGCTCCATTAAGGTCATGAGATTAGGAGTGAGTTAAATCCAGGCATTTTTTTTGAAAGGTACAAAATTAACCACAAGCAAATGGCATCACTCACACTGTGCACTGTTCCTCATTCTGATTAAATGTAATGTTAATGCTAACTGCCATGTAAAACTCTGTGACAGTTTCCTAAAATGTCCATTTAGTTGAAGTGTTTCTTCATCTGTTTGTTTGCTCTTAATAGAAATCAAAACCTTTATGGAGAGCTGCTTCTTTGAAGCCAACATGTTCTTCCTACCAAGAAGATATAAAATGCTAATTAGCTCCTAAGCTGTTCTGAATGATTCTATTAGACTTCTTCTATATCCTACTTCTGGTCACACCTTGGATTTTCCTGATGTTTCCTTTTTTTTTTTTTTTTTTTAACTATAAAGTGGCAACACTGACATCCAGTGTCTAGTTAAATTAATTGCAATTGAGTAGTCCCTAAGGGTATTCCAGGTGCAAATCCTCTATTCCTTACATATTTTCTAGGTATATTTAAAAATAACAGTACATCCTACAAGTAATAAAAAACAGCCTTCTAGGAGATAATTTTGCAATTCAAAGACAAGGGAATTAATTAAAATATTGATAAATATCACCTCAATGATTAAATAAGTTACTTCATATGATGTTACAAGGTTGAATTACTACCAAAAGGAATGCCAGTTCAAGTTTTACAGGTAGAAGAATGTAATTCTTTTTTTTCCCCCCAGATTTTCTTTAATTGACAAAATCTCTTCAGGTTAGTGAATTTAAGGTTTTAATTCCACTTTTTGAAACATTCACTTTTTTTTCCCCTCCAATAGTGTTTAGGCATTTTAAAGCATTTACAGGATGTAAGGAATGCTAAAGAAGGCCTATAATAATATAACAAAAATGACAAAACAAAATTATTTTAGCCATCCTGGGAACTGTGTGCACATCTACTTTGAATCCAAAAAATTATTTTTATTAGAAGCAAAAATACTAGGGCTTGTGAAAACAAAGGAAGACCTTGCCATATGTCTATGCATCAAAGGAGTTCAGCTTATTTTCCATTTCTTAGGAGACTGTTTTACTTAATAATTTACAAAAAAGTTTGGTTTACATCTCTCTAGTATTCTTTGCTACACCTGTCTAACATTTTACAAAAAGTTTCCTTTTTATTGAAGTAATAATAAGTCATGGGACTGATTCTCTAGTTTGGCAGATATATAATATTTCCAATATATGTCACAGTTATATTTTGGCTTTTTCTTTAGTTAATCAGGCATTCAAAGCTGAAGGGTATCAAAAGAAGACAAAGCAAAAAATTTAGAACAAAATATAATCTAGTCTTTTTTAGGACTAAATAGATTAAATTTATTTAGAAAAAAATTTAACTCAAATCTGTTATTCTGGCTCATTGGTGGAAGAGAAGGGATACACACCATGGCCCTAAAATAAATGCAAACTTTTTTTTCTTAAAAATGCATGAAAATTAAATGTTTCCTTTTGGATTAAACAGGAATTTTCAATTCAGATCCTAAAGGAACAAATTTGACCCTGATTTTTTTCAAAAATTGATCCCCTGACCCTTTGTTGCTCATTGGAGTGTTCATGATTGAGTGCACTGAAATGAGTGTATAGTAGTGTCTAAGAGAATTGTTTACACATTGAAACTAGTCTATATAATGACAGATTTTTTCAGGGGATTTTTATGTTATTTCAGCTGCCAAGCATTTGCCTTTATTAGTTTTTTTAATATTCTGGCACATACAATGTTTGATTTATTCATCCAATTCCAGAAAAGTTTGAAGACTTCTCAAAGTTAGAACAAAGTAATAGCAGTCAACAAGCATTTATTGACATACAAAATGGGGTCCTGAATACTTTTAAAGTTTCAGAGAGAAACTTGGTGACAAAACTACATTATTAACTAGATAAAAGTAACATAATTTAAAGATAATGTGTTTATACATAAAAGGAGGCCTAGAATTGTTAGGAATTTTGTCGTGGTTTAACCCCCCAGCAAGCAACCACAGTCAGAGACAAAACACCCCACAACTGCTCACTCACTTCCCCACCAGCAGGATCAGGAAGAGAATTGGAAGAGTAAAAGTGAGAAAACCCATGGGTTGAGATAGAGTCAATTTAAAAGGTAAGGCAAAGCCATGTACACAAGCAGAGAGAAAGAAGGAATTGATTCACTGCTTCCCATGTCAGGCAGATGTTCAGCCAGCTCCAGGAGAGCAGGGCCCTGTCACACATAATGGTGACTTGGGAGACCAACCACCACCACTCCAAATATTCCCCACTTCCCCCTTCTTCCCCCAGTTTTGTATGCTGAGTATGATGTAATGTGGCACGGGATATCCCTTGGGTCAGTTTGGGTCAGCTGTCCTAGCAGTGTCTCTTCCCAGCTTCACATGCACTCCCATCCCCTTGGCCAGTGTGTTAAGATAAGGAACAGAAAATGCTTGGATGCTGCGCAAGCCCAGATCAGCAATAACAAAAACACCTCTATATTATCAATACTGTTTTAAACACATCCTAAACACAGCCCATACAATCAAGTCTGAAGAAAATGAGCCCTATACCAGCCAGGACGAGCACAAGTTTTTGGTCACTTATTAGCTTTCAGTTCCTAAAATATGTCTGTTTATGCTTGCTCATGTTATATCCTAAATATTTTGAGAAATAATTCCAATAAATTATTAAAGAATAATTGTAGGTCATTCCAGTTAATATCTTGCTTGTTGACACAATCAAAATTTTCTGAAGGGGAAAAATAATAAAATTATTGCCCACAATTTATATTCACAACTTGAGATCAAAGTTTTATTTCACCAAAATTATTAAGAGGACAACTAGACATAGCCAGTATCAGTTAATGCTTCTAAATACAAAGATTAGATCTTCAAATGCTTTTCATCAACTTCTGAATAACTACAAAGAAACCTCTGTATTTAGTGACACATAAAGCCTTATGCTGTTTTTTTTTTTTTTTTAATAGATGCTTAAGAAGTCAAGAACTTGCTAAAAAATGTCGTTACCAGAAATAGTCTTTGTGAAAAGGCACAGTCAGAGAAGTCACCTGTGATCACAGTGGCTTACCTGATATTCTGTTTAGAATGAGCAGGAGTTGTTATTCTTTGTCTACCGTACTGCTTGGATATCAAAGGGGCTGCTGAAGTGAGGAGGAAACTGCTCAGTAAGCTAAACTGTTCTTTAACAGTATACATGTTATTTCCCAACACTTCCCTGTGTGGATACTGAGTGGATTCCTCAGCATGAAGTGTTCGACTCTGAGAATGCAGAGAATTGCTTCACACCTAGGACACACTGAGTGCCTTCATAAAAAGTTAATTTCTTACAGTACAATGTAAATGGATAACCCCTAATGCTCTGGGCATGAATTTCCATGAATAAGCTAGTTAATATACTACACTTTATTTCTGACATCTAGGGGAAGTGAGGAAATGATTTTAGAATTGGCCAGTACTTTTCATTCCATTTAAAAAATCAATTTTGGCATTCTGTAATCTAAGTTTCAGAGATAGTTAGGTACTTCAAGACAAGATTTGTGAAATATGTTGGTACCTTTGGTTGCAGATGAGAAACGCAGAAGGCTAGATGTCAAAGTAAGACATCATTATCTCTAATTATTAATTCACAGTATAAATGAACATGGAATACCCAATGCAGCTCTGGAATTCCAGTTCAAGAGACACATAGTAGAAACTGAAAACAAAGAGACCTCACAGGTGATCAAAGGTATAGCTTAGTTTTCATGAGAATATAATCAGGACCACTAATCTTGAAAAGAGACAAGTACAGTGTAGCAAGGGATATGATAGAAGTTTTTAATATCCTCATATTGCAGTCAACAGACAGCAGCTATCTCCATTAAGTAAAAGAACAGGATGTATCAAATAAAATCAACAGACTGCATATTCAAAAAAAAGAGAAAAAGAAACTTCTTCACACACTGCATAGTAGAAAAAAAAGTCTGCTAGTGTTATCTAGATTTAGCAGAGTCTTTTGGACACTGATAAATGATACTGAAGGTGTTTTGTTTAGAATAATGTGGGAGTTTATGTTGGAAGGGACCTTTGAAGCTGATCTAGTTCCAGTCCTTCTGTCGTAGACAGGGATATCTTTAACTAGATAAGGTTGCCCAAAGACCCATCCAACCTGACCTTCAACACTTCTGTCATGGTTTGACCCTAGTCAGCAACTAAGTACCATGCCCTCCTCCATTGTGCTGGAATGAGGAGGAAAATCAGAAAGAAAATTTTAAACTCATGGGTTCAGATTAGAACAGCTTTATAATTGATATAAAATGTGATAGTATTACCGTGAATGATAAAAATACAAACTTTATTACTGCTAGTGATGGGGGTGGGGGGTTGGAGCTGGGGGTTAAGGAGTGGCGAGAGAGACAGAGAGAGAATGAGAAAGAAAACCCAAGAGAAAAAAGTGATTTACAATACAGCTGCTCCTCCCACACTGACTGACACCCAGCTCATCCCTAAGCTGTGATCAGGTCCTTCTGGCTGACTGCCCCCAGTTTATGAAGAATATGAGGTTCAATGGAATGGTAAATCAGCTGTCCTGGCCATGCTTCCTCCCAGCTTCTTGTACACCTGTTTTCTGGCAGAGCATGGGACACTGAAAAGTCCTGATATAGAATAAGCACTACTAGTAACAACTAAAACGTGTCCGTGGTATCAATGCTAGAACCATACTAAATCCAAACCTCAGCACTTTACCAGCTACTAAGATAATTAACTTGCACTCTGAATTATATTATGCATCTGTGATCTAACTTTAGCCTTCTAAAATTCAGGTGTGTTCTCTGTACTGTTTATCTGATACTAGATCAACAGAGAGAGACACCACCTTCTACAAAATATTTCCTCTTATCTATTTAAGGCTTCATTTTTAGGATCGAATGGATTGCCCTAATAGAGAAAGTTTTTCCATGTCTAAATCTAAGTAGCTTTTCTGGATCCTTTTGAAAAGTAGTCAAGTTGCTTATGATCTTCGGTACAATGATACAATTGAGAATGAAAAAAAAGGAAAAAATTAACAAGAATCAGAAAAAAAAAAGCAGTTGAGAAAACACAGCTCCCTCCAAGGCCATCTGCATTTGTTTAGCCTAGTTTTTATAAGAAAAAAAATATCATATTAGGGCACATGGGTGAATATTTATTTTTTCTTTGAGGTTGAGTGACTGATATTGCTACTGTAGCAGTAAAAGTTTTTATCCACAATTTTAGCATCTTATCTTTACTATCACTGGTTACAGAAACCCTATTATGGAGAATTTTATTCGTATGTTCTTCCAGAGTTAGGCCTCATTTCTGACTGGCATTTTGGGAAGTGCTGTCCCTCCATTGCCCTTGTGTGGAGCTCGTGAAGGAGAAGGCTCTGCTATGGCCTACTGCATTTTGCTCTCTATCATCTTAAACATATTTTCCAAGATATGAAGTAAGGGTTCTAATTATAACTTCTTTAGAGAAAAAAAGGGATTTTGAAAGAAATCAAGTTCTCTGCTAGACAAATCATCGCTCCAACAAACTACAGTCACTGGATAGACAGCTAATAAGTTAAGTCTCTATCCCTATGATGAAGAAATATAATTTCAAGTGAGATGGAACTATGTTTAAAAGTGAATTAAAAAAATAATCCCTTCAACTGTCCTTAAGAACATATGATATGAAATCCTGTCCTAAGCATGCCATGCCTTACACAATCTTACCAGAAGCAATCCAGATGGGAAAAAAAACAAAAAAAAACCCAAACAAAACAAAACAAAAAAACACAAAAAACCAAAAAACAAACAACAAACAAAACAAAAAACAAAAAACAAAAAAACCCTCAACCAACCAAGCAAACAAAAAAACCAAACCAAACCAAGCAAAAAAAATCTAAAAAAACCCCAGCAAAGCAATAACCAAACAAAACCAAAAAAACCAAAAGCCAACAAAAACAAACAAAAAACCAAAACCAACCAACCAAAAAAAAACCCTGCTGCATGGATTTAAAGTAACACATAGGAAAAGAAATCACAGCTGAAATATCTTGGCTTGAAGTGCAGTAATAAAGGCAAGAACGAAGGGGCTCTTCAAAATGTTACCTCTTCTAGACTCCTTAAATAGGAGCTAGACTCCTAGCTTAAAAGACTGCCTGCAAGGCATAATGTTCTTCCAAGGCTGAGACTCAGTTACACTAAAAACAAAAGGCAAAGACATTACTTTTAATAATTTCATGTTTCAAAGTCCTTATTTCTACAAATATTTTTCTGTTGTTTTCAAATTGTGAAACAACAAATAGTCACCACAGATATAAAGATATTAATTGTTAGTGGGGAAGATTTTCATGATGGTCTACTCAGAGTTTTGGCCAGAGTAATACCTAAGAAAATGGACTAAAACATTTGTTTTATCTAGTACAAAAAATTGTTCAACTTAACATGGTAGAAAATTTGTCCTTCTCTTCCCTGCCCAACATTTTCTTGCCCTTACCTCGCCTCTTTTGTCTTCCCATCCCCCATTACTCCTTAACACCTCTTCCTATTTTCTTTTCACCACCATTCTAACTGACATACACTTTGAAAAGAATTATTATTAATGGAAAACGCCAAATAAAAGGAGATACTATTTGCAGAGTATAATAACTCTTATCATTAAATATAAAGAAGCTATTACTTTTTTAGTCAACAAACAAAGAGAAATTTTAATTTCTTTAAAAGAGATTATTTTTTAAATTAGAAACAAGTAGGTTTAAAATAAAAGACATATATACCTTTTATGATTATTTCTATATATGCAATATAAAATAATGATGTTTCAATAAATGTGCAATTAAATTTTTCAAAATATTTATTATGTCTGTTATAAAGTTTTTTGCTTACAATATGTGTAAACAGGTAATGAAAAAACTGAATTCTATATGAAATTAATTGCCTTAAAACAATGTAATGGGACATTACTGAACAAGTCAAAATCCAAATTACCTGTTCTTACAATTACTCCATGAAAGATATTATAAAAATAAATATTTCATAGCATTTTTGTGAAGAAACATTTCTGCAAAAATTTTCATCCATGGTTGTGCCTTTCTGTATCAGGTAAAGGAACTGATAACAACAATTTTTTCTACTGTGATCTTGCTACTCCTATTTAATCTTCAATTTAATTTATAGTCACAGTCAAAATTTAGTAGAATTTACAAGGTTTTTCTGAGGGACTAAAGACCAATATTTTGCATGAAACTAGCATTTTTCTAACTTTCTGGAAACACTTATGTAATTTAAATTATGGCTTGGATAGGTATTCCATCTAAAAAAATATGTGAGTCTCGAATCTAACAAAAGTAGATAAAATTCAGTCAAGGTTTAATATACTCTGCCTGCTCCAGAGTCACAAGAACTTTTGAATCAGCACAAACCAGAATATAGTCACAGGCAGCAGCTTAAAGGGCAATTATCTTATGTTTCAACATAAAAGCTATATAAGATTATGGCTGTAAACTTTAACTGAAACTATCTTCTCTTCTGTACAGCAGCCTTCAAAATTTCTGAACCTGTCTAGGATCAGTTTTCGTTCATACTACTGTCCTTTCATTACTTTTGATAAGACTTTTTGAGATCAGTATAAATCTCCTTTTTCAAATTGTCTTTATGCAAATTATAAATTTTCAGTTACAGATATTACACTTTGCAGACAGCAAGATAAAACTCAAATATGGAATTTTATTTTAAAAGTTGCATTTTTCCATCATGTTCTTCATTTTTTTTAACTTCTGTTTTCAGTTGAGAACAGAAGAACAAAAGCTATTAATTTCCATTGACTTATCTTGGGTAATATAAATTTCCTCGGTATTCTCTTTGCTTTCTGGGCAATTATGGTAGTAGAAAAAAACGAAAAAGGATAGCTAGAACATATCTTTTATTTCAGATTATCTGGTGTCACCTATTTTAAAACAGACTTAATGAGCTGATACAATTACCATTATTTCTTGTCATCCTTGGGATAATGTAATTACATAACCACCTCACAAAGTTTATCGGTGACCTGTAACATTACTGAAAGTGATGTCCTTTAGATAAATATATTGGAGTCTGCAGACCAAAAACATAAGTTTTTTTAACACTCACTTGAATGAGCTGTGCATTTCTGAAGATTATTTGCTACTTTAAAAAAAAAATAGAAAAAAAAAAATGATTCTATGGGGCGCTGAGTAACAAGGCTATTTTGGCTGGCAGGCAGACAACCATGCAGTTAAAAGTCATTGTCATGGACTTCATAGTCTTTGTTTCAGAAATGTTTTTCCTGAACTGATTCTCTGACAATATTTATCTACTTAAGACCTCTCATGATCCTGAGAACAACCAGTCTTGCATCTAAATTCTTCTATATAGGTATAGTTTAGATGAGTTGTCATTCTCCATCTATTTTATATGGATTTTGGTAGGGAATTGGACTGTCTCTGGCTAGAACGGGGTTAACTATTTTTTACAGCACTACACTGGTGCTGTCTTTTGAAAAGACACTGCTGACAACCCAGCAGTGTTTTGAGTATTTCTGAGCAGCGCTTGCACAGCATCAAGGCTGCCTCTGTTTCTTGCTCTCTGCCCTGCTCAGTAAGTGGGATGGGAGTAGGATGTGAGTGCTCCAAATTGACCAGAAGTATATTTCACACCACGGCATGCCATACCCAACAACAAAAACATACGTTTGCAGTTATGATGTTTATCTTCCTGGGAAAATGTTACATATACTGGCTCCTGCTAAAGAGGCTATACGTAGCCTGAAAGTGGGAAGTAGTGAATAAATTCCTCTTTGTTTACACACTTAGCTTTTGCTTCACTTTTAATGCATAGCAGAGGGTAATGAGATGCTGGATAGTGACTACTGTTTGCTGCCCATCAGTGATAAAGATAAATCATAACTTTTATTTTCAGTGAATGTAGTACAGTTTTTTGGGGAATTTGATGCCATTATTGAAGCTTGACTGCTGTGCAGCTGTGTTTGAATGGTAGCAGACGGGTACTGTAGCATGGTATTTTCTTATTTTAAAAAATATCAAAAGCTAGTTCTGAAGAAGAATGAATAAGGACCTAGAGTATGTGCCATACCGTCTGCCTCACTTCAAATAAAACCCTCTGAACACAGAAAAAAAAATCCAAAACAAAAGAAACAAACAAACCAAGAAAATTAACAGTTTGATTCACAGCAAATAATTTTATCTGGACTACCTAGAGATTGGAGGTCAGTCCTCATCTCCAATACAAACATGCACAGTGTACCCGCAGGAAATTTTGAATGTGAGTTTAGATGGCAAGAGTAGAGCAACCCTAGTGGAGGGAAATTTTCTGTCAAAACTCACCTTCCAAAACAAACCATCTGAACTATACATAAAGCTTAAGTTTTATTTTATATCTTGACTGAGATCTTTTTAGGACTGGTAGAGTTTAAATAATGTTGAAATTGCTGTTGATTTTTTCATAAAAACTGCATCTGTGCAAAGCCAGGAGTGAAGGAAAATATCACCAGTATTTTGTTTCATTTGACAAATGCATACTACATGCTCAGTGGCCAGACTTTGAAACTCCAGCCTACAGATGTCAGCCAAGACACCTTTAAATCAAAGGCAAGAAAAGAACCAGTTCTCCAAGGCACAGTTTCCTTTGTACTATAGGTTGGTTAAGGCTGAAATGTGAGCTCCTTTGTCTTTGGCTTCATTTGAAGTTTGAGCCCTAGATCAGTCCCTTCTGCCTTCTCAGTTCCTACTCACTTACTGCTATGTGCCATCTCTGCCCTAGGAAGATTTGTTTCATGCTGCTGCCCAGGTTACATCTTTTGCAGAACATAGAATTATATAACTTTCAGACTTTTATGACAATCTGACTATATATTTACATTACTCACTGAATTCTTAAGTTCTATCTCAAATGCATATCAAAAATATTTATTTCATTGACATGTTTTTTCACATAGCATTTGGTGTCATACAGACTGACTACTTATTTTATTTCTGTAACATATTCTGTAACATATATGTCCCATGTTCTCAACTGGTTTAACCTTGTGTTTATACCTTATGTTCTTATGACCCACACTCTTCCTTTATGGGAGTAAATGCATTGCAAAATCTCATATTCCAAGCCTTACATGACCTTTTAGAAAATAGAATGGAATTAATAAGGATTAACTGCATGGTATTTTACTTGGATTGCAGTGGTCAATTGTATAAACATACGATGGGGAACAGTGGGTTAGGGAGCTTTGATACTGATCTTAAGCAAATAGATCACAAGCTGAACGTGAGATACTAATGTCATGCCCTGTGCAAAAGGAAAATATTTACATATTCTAATGTATTTAAATACCAGTTTAACTCATATGAAATGTGAATAATCCATCAAACCTTTTCAATATTATTGAGGTTTCAGATAGCATATGGTGGTCAGTTTGGGTTATTGCGGTTAAGAAAGATGTGTACAAATGGGATGCTGGAGACAGCTGTGAGAATGATCAGGCATAAAAATGAATGGACTAAGAGGAAAAAAAATCAACCAAAAAAAATGGAGATCTTTTTTCAATAAATTGAAATTAAAACTTTTTTCCAGAGATGGCATACTTATAGTTTTCACACAATGAATAGGGCCAAAGGTTTAGACCACAGTATGAAATATTCAGGTATAATTATTATTAACCTCTGCAAAGCTGGTTTTTCAGAAGCACTGAATTATCTAGAAAGGCTGAAATCCGAACATCGGCAAGGACAGGGTAGACTGTTGTCTCTTCAGACTGAGCCTGCCTTGGTATGAAACAGACAGACTGGATACCTTTGCAGGATAATTATTTTCTACCATGATTTTATTAATGAAAACTATGTTTTGAAGATTTAACTTCAACTGTGAATTGATGGGATATCTTTTATCCCATGCTAAGAACAGAGCATAAACTTTTATCATGAAAAAGGGAAAAACAACTCTTGTGTTTAAAAGGTTAAACATTTGAGACATTAAAATTTCTGATTAGTTCTACTCAAATATGTTTCTACTGTCATACCAATGACTTATTTTAATGGTGCTTCCTTCGTTAAATATCCCTCATTCTCAGGCAATGGGTAAAATATGCATTATCAATAGAGTCTGCAATGTACTTTGCAAGGTCCTGCATCAATGAGGATATGTAAATGTAATAAACATAAAAAAATCTTCAGCTAATTAGTTTTTTTATCTTCCCTAACATTATCTGCATATTTAGAAGATGTTACATGGAATGTTGGATGATAAAACAAGACAGGCTGTGTATAGTCTTAAGGCAGTTATAACTTTTTCAAAAAGTCAACAGGTTTTCATCTGTTCCCCAATAAATAGCTGGTTACATAAAGGGAAATTTTCCTGTCCATTTCCTGTCTTGATCACTTTTTGTTCAGTCTCTGGTGCTTCTGAAAAAATTTTAAAATGATTATATGGAAGCAAGATGTATTTCTCTTAGGAACTGAGTAGATTGCTGAATCATTTCAAAATGGTATTTTCTGGCCTGAGAATCAATCTAACAAACTGAATTCTAAGAGCTAAAGCAGAGAGCCAGAAAAATGAAATTAAAGGATTTATACAGTTTAAAATATGGAAGCTATTGTCACACAGACACACACTTGCAAACACATACACAAAGTTTTGTTCTATAAAACTTGTGTATATGCACATATATATGTATGCACATAAAGTTCAGCTATTGTGTCTCAGGATATATAACTTCCTAAAACTTTTAATAGGAATCCATCAAGCTGTTTGGTACTTTCTTGTCAATATTTTTCTTTGCTGGAGCTGCTCCACTGAAAGGGTTTCTTTCATGTGTTTTAATACAAGCATACATTTTCATGCAGCTGTTAAAATCTGAATCATTATTGCTGTTATTATGAAGGAAATATACCTTGCATACAAATCTGTTCTCTTTGAAATGCTTTACCTAAATGAATCAAAACGAAATTCATTTCAATGAAATATATATAGATATATATAACTCATTTGCATTATGTTATCAATAATTTCTCTTTAAACCTGAAACCTCAGAACCTGTTTATGCCAGTGTTACTGTATTAAAGATAAACATATAATTACAACAGGGGCATTTTACTGATGTATTACATGATTTCATTACTAGAAAATAATTTTGGTAATACAATATTAGTGCAATGCCACAGTGATGATGCATTATTTACTGTAAATAGGTTGCAATGCTTCTCAAATTATAATAAATCACACTTTTCTAGGTGTGTGGCTTAAAAAGAGCTATTGATAATAAAAAAAAAACATTATATGAAGATGAGTTCTGTATTCTAATATCTCTTCCCAGTTTGTGGTCTGAGAAAATGCTTGACCTCTTTGTCACAAGTACAAACAATTCTGTATAAACAAAATTACCTTAGGATTTTGAGGTATTCCTGTCACAGCTGCAGTGAAATGTGAGTTATGAGGACTGAAACAATTCACTTCTGATACATAGTGAAGACATAATGAATATATTGGGAGTAGTTGTGGTGCAAGGGTTCCCCAAAGCATAACAGCATCATGGGTCAATTCTGACTTATGCAGAGAGCTTTGAAATAGCAATTATTTCATAAATATTTTACAAAACAACTAGACAAAAAAGGGGGGGGGCGGGTAGAGGGAAGTTAGGGTTTGGTTTGGGGTTTTTTTTGTGGTTTTTTTTTTTTTTCATTATGATTTCTAATCCAGACACTCTCCAAAAGAAAGAGGACTACAGTTTTCAAAGTCATTGTGTCTGTGTATCGAGGTGGCTGCAGCGGCTCTATGAGGGGAGGCCAGGGCAGCTCCAGACAGACACAGCTGGATCCAACCAAGCAGCCTACAGCTAAGGCAGGAGCAGCACTGGGGAAAATTTGAGGGAAAAAGGAGAGGAGGAAAAAAGAAAGTGAGAAAAACTACTTTGCTGACACAGAGGTGAGAGATGAAGGAGGGGAGTAGGTGTTGCAGGTGTGGGAGCACAGATTCCCCTGCAGCTTATGGGGAGCCCATGAAAGGCAGCAGCCGTTATTGAAATAGGTGGTCGTGCTTGCAGTCTTATGAAATTAAAGAAGAAAATCAAGTTTCATCATTTTTGGTTAGAATTGTTGGTAGTTTTGCATATTTTTTAAGGACAGCATTAGAAAATGTGTGAGTGAAGCTTGACGTGATGCAGTAGCCAACTAGGCAGCATTTTCTTTGGCACTAGAGAGAAGCCATCCTGGGAAGGTATTACATTCCACTGGAATAATGTTAGGATTCCACTCCTAACACCAATTAAAGTCATGATCCTCTGGAATAATACTAGGATTTGGGTATTAAAAGATGATTGCCTGAATTAAGAGACCTCATGCTAAAGCCAGTAGTATGGATTGCATTTAACAGTAAACGTGAGAGAGAGAGGTAGGAATAGGAATGGGGCAGGGGGAAAGAGAGGGACAGAAAGAGAGAGATTATAGTCACCACCATGTCTCCCCTGGTCCTTCTTCTGGTCTTCTCAGTTGTAGGATCCCCAGAGTCACCTTCTGGAGGAACCACTTCTATATAGTCCGGGTCACAGAATCAACTACGTTGGAAAAGATTTTTGAGATCATTGAGTCTGACCCATGGCTTAATACCCCCTTGTCAGCTAAACCATGTCACTGAATGCCACATCCAGTCTTTTCCTAAACACCTCCACAGATGGTTACTCCAGAGGTATATATGCCATTCCCACAACTTGGGATGGCATGTGTGTAAGCAGTTGCTTCCTCTCCCACAGTTTTCCATGATGGGAACTTCTGTCCGAATAGATTACTCAGACCTGCTTCAACAGACCTTGCATCTTCCTGTTGTTGCATCCATGCTTTTCCCACAGACTTCAGAGTGTAATCTTGTCTGGTGTGACAATTCCAAACATTTCACCTTCTTGTAGGCCTGAAATTAATGCCTTCCTTCTTGCCATCTGTGCCTGTTGTGGTGGCTTGTGAGACTTCCTCCTGTGACAGTGCTTTGAGACGAGTTTGCTGCATTCTTTAAATCCTGACGGAAAAAATAGTATAGAGACTAGTCTGGAAGGAAAGTCTGTATGAAGGAGAAGGAAAGAGTATGTAAACATTCAGCCACTGGGAGCTGTGAAAGCAGGAGAATGGATGGAAACTTAATGCACTATGAGAATGTCCAAATCACTAGGACAACAGCTTTTTTTTTTGTCTCCATAGGGAAGTATTACATTGTTGGGGTTTTTTTTTTGGCCATAGGAAAATTTCAAAACAAAGGAGTATCACTTTTGTTAACAGGGACTTTTTCTGAGTGATTTGGTACGTCCTCTGCAGTTCAACTTATCCCCATTGCTACACAGTTCCATATACAAACCAGAAGAGATCTTAAAAATAATTTATCCTTAGGCAAAGACTTCTGTAAGCCAAAAAACCTGAAAACTGTGATGGAACTACACTTGAGAGGAAACTTGATTTTATATAAGGGTAAGAAGAAGCAGGCCTTACTTTGCCTTGATTTCCCTAGTCTCTAGATCTTTTTACTTTGCCGTCTTATTCCTACAGATATTGTGGAAGTAATCTAGACAGGCAGTGGTGTCATTCACATTCTCTGAAAAATCCTCTTTGCCCAGGATTTTTCTCCTGGGAAGCTGAGAGACCTCAGAGAAAAAGAAAACAATTCTTATCTCATGTGCTTTTCCTGTGTTGTGCTCATCTGGAATGTGTTTGGATATTGTTTACCCACAGGTGATTGTTTCATTGGACTCTGGTGTCAGTTGTTTTGACTCACTGGCCAATTATGGCCAACCTGTGTTGGGACTCTGGAAAAAGTCTAGAGTTTTCATTATTATCTTTTTAGCATTCAGCAAATATCTTTTCTGTATTCTTTAGTATAGTATAGCATAGTACAGTATTCTTTAATATAATATAGTATAATAAAGTAATAAATTAGCCTTCTGAGAACATGGAGTCAGATGCATCTTTCCTGCCTTCATCAGGGCATTGCCTGCAAATAAAATAGCCAGTTTCCATGCCTCTGTGCTTGTCTTCATCATGATGCTCTGAAGTCTGCAAATATTAAGAAAGAGTTTAGGCTGTTTTAGGGGAAAGCAAGTTAAAAATCACAATTTATATGCATGTCCAAAATTTCAGAACAGAGGTAATCGATTCCTATGTGACTATTACCAAAATGAACAACACTTACATTAATGGGTTTAAGTTTGGGGTTTATATTTGGCTTGTCTTGATTTTACTTGACAGTGAGTGTTTAAAGATTTTTTCCTTTTTTTTTCTTTTTTGTGTGCCTTTGGCCTTTTAATAAAATATAAATTTGTCTAAACCAGCCTTTGCCAACACATGCCTGTGTCACATGCCTCTCACTGTCCCTCATTTAATCAATTCTAATTTGCACCTGCTCTATCATGTCCATAATTTGTCTTTCACAAAGTCACGGCTCATAGCTTCATTAATCATGCCAAAATTTCTAACCTTCAAAGTTTCTGTGGATAGCTTGGGTGCTGATGGGGTGGATTTTAGTGTTGAGATTCATCACTTGTGTTGCAGTGTTTTTGAATTCTGGAGAGGCATGTTTGCTTTTCATCATGCAGACACTTATTCACTGACTTACTTGGAGAAAGCCATGCATATTAACAGAAAGGAATTTCTCATCTTAAGCTTGAATGCATTATTTATAATTGCTGTTATTATTGATTATGTCAATGTTATATTGTTGTTGTGGCTGTAAATATGGTTGTTATTTTTCCCTAAAACTGGAGTAATAATTTTGGAATTAGAATTGCTATTTTCTACACTTCCAGTGGGTGACTCTGGACACATTGCTTAGAACTTATGGCTCAGCTTTTTTCTGAGTTTAGACAGTGTCTAAAATCCATCTGGGCTAAGTAACGAGACTGGGCCACTCAATACAGAACAAACATCTATCTATCATAATGAAATGGTTAGAAAAATATCTGGTTTGAATATGCAGAGCATAATAGTTCTGTTTCCTAATTTCCTTGTACTTGACTTTGCAGGCTTCCAGTACTCTTTGTACCTATCTCAGGAAGTAATTAAATTTTTTAAATTAAATTTGATTATGTATGTCATATCTAAATATATGTAAACCCAAAGATAAGAGTTCTTTCTTTCTAGCTGTTTATTTCAACAGGAAAAGATCTTTGCTCTGTAACTTCAATGAAAGAGTACTAAGGAGTAACCTACCTTCTCCCATAAGTATTTAGAAACATTACATCAAGGGAAATACCTCTTCAAAAAAAAAATCCCTAATTTACATGTTCGAATGAGACTGCTCTTCAAGTTTCTTACTCGCCCATCTGAAGGTAGAGGGAAAAATTCTCTGTAGTGGAATCTTGACTATTACATTCACATACGCAGGTGAACAGGAAATGGAAGAATGAGAGTTTATCAATTTGATTATAGAACATGATTTCTAGATTTTATTTATAAGGCCAAATTGAAAGCAATTATGAACATACTATTGAGAAATACAGTTGAAACCAAAGATAGATAAAATTTGCAGAGACATTCCTTAAGTTTCTATTATTTTTTAAGACCTATTTAATGGTTAAACTGTTATTTAAATTTTGAATCTAAGCTTATATTTCAGGCGATGATCTGAAATAAACCCAATGTCCATTAAATGTGGTTTTCTGAAAATATGTTGTACTGTTCATATTAAAAAAGGGAAAAGAATAGTAAAACTGGGAAATCAAATACCAGGTTCTCACAATTATTTGTATTATTATCTCATCTGTAATACAGACTAAAACCAGTATTAATCCCATGAGATTTTATAATTGATATTATTTAATTTATGAAATAGGAGTTATGTCACGAACCCCAAATTTTGTTCTCTTTACCTTGCTCACTCATATTGCATGAATTTATTCTTTATCACATCTGAAATCCATTAAAGTATTCATAAATTGTGTGTTCTATTTTGTCTCTCTGAAAGATATTAAATGCATATGTGAACTCATCCCAAATTTTAGGTTGAAGTCCAGCCTTTTAAACAATTTGAAAATTAAGTTTTCAAGGTACATCTTATATTTGCTATGGAGACACAGCTCACATAAACCACCTCAATAAATTATAACATTTTCTGTTTTTTATTTCTAGGTAGTATATCAGGAAATAGAATGCAGACCAATCCTTAAGCATAATTTTAATGTAATGTAAAACACAGTATGGCTCTGTATGACTACAAATTTCTTCAATGAGTTTTATTTATGGGAAGCGACTCTTCTGAACTACAGCAGTACATTGAAAGTTATAAGATCTGCTGAGATTTTATCAGAAAAGAAAGGGTTTAATCTTAAATGATAAAGATTTGCTGATGTTAGATTATCTTAATCTGTCTCACCAAAGTAAAGATAGATAAGATGACATATTGGGTGGCAAGACTTACCAGGGGGAGTTGCAACCAGGCATCTGGAAAATAATCATAACTAAACAATTCATTTTACATAGACTGCCAATACAATTTCAGAGACTATATTACCCGTTTTGATGACATGAACAATTTCTTTGGCACAATTGTCTTTTAATATCATTGAATTTTTAATTTTTTTTTTTCAGAGAAAACACATTTGATCTTCCTGGGCCAAAAAGAAACAAATATAAAACAGGAGTTTCTCATCAATGGCATAATGAGTAAGAAAGAACAGTGGATGTGTCAGTAAAATTAACAGCTGCTATTGTATTCAGAGAACTATAAACTGTTATCAGCACAGAAATCAGACAAAAGGGGACAGATTTAAGTATGAATAACAACTTTTGATTTAGCTGAGCACTACATAGCTAAAAATGTTTAGCATTTTTCTCGGAAAGAATGAAGAGTGTGATAAATGCTAAAGGATTTGGTAGACATTTAAAACTCTTCAAGGAGATACTTTTAAGGGGCTGGCTAAAACTCCCAGGAAAGAGATTTCCAAGAACAGTCTGAATGGATAGCCTTAGAAACAATGGAAAATAAACTCAAGCTTTACTCGAGTTAATCAGAAACTTGTTCTATCTTACTTCAGTTTTAACTAGAAGAGATTATCTAGAATAGAACAGAATAGATTTATTCTGTCATACTACTAGGGAATAAAAAGGAGAGACAGGGCCGTATATTACTCTCAGTTTCCAACATTGGAACATAGTAGTATCTCTGCAGAAATTATTTAAACGTCATTGGTTTTATACCAAGGAAACTAAATGGGTTTAGTTAATTGTAAAGAATGACATTTGTGGGCTAATGCACAGGACTCATGTTTGTCAGTTTGGTGAACAACCAGTAGTGAAATGCCATCAAAAGAGCCTTTCTGAAGAGTAATCCCTTCATTGGAACTACTTGTTGAAAAACACTGACTTTAATCGTTGCATCCATCATTTTATTGATTATTGAATATTTGTTATAGTTGTCCAATGTTTACCTTGGGAACACTTTATGCATACTGGACAAAATAATACATGGTGTGTTAATACTCTTTATGTGTATTACTGTATGACCAGAGGCAGTTTATAATTCATGCAGGATTAAAGTCATTATCAGGCATATGCTTTGTCCATTTGGACAAAGGACTGAAAGAGATGAAATTCTCTGGATATAAGTAACAACATAATTTCACAAACACGGGTCATGCAAATAATCCAGTTAAAATTCAGATTCAAATTTATATCAACATAGAAACAAATATTGAAGCTGGCAATTTCTTCAAATAGGAAATAATCAGAGACATAAATAAATGTAAATTGGAAAAACAACTTGAGACAAAATATCTCCAGTGTACAATTTTTCAGATAATCAAGGGACAGAACTGGTAAGTAAAATATAAGGATAAAAAATTCTAGTTAGTAGAAATCTGAAAGCAACATGATATATAGAGAATAACTTTAGAAGAGCACAGGCTGTCAAAATGTAGTATTGTTATACTAAAAGATAATAAAAGCAATTCCTAACACCTTGTAGGCTTCTATTGATCATGGAACTCAGCATGATGATACTAAGAAGAAAATACAAATAAAACTTGTTAACATTTTCTAGAACTAGTTAATAAAATGTGAGCTTTAGTGGGCTTTATCTTCATAAAAATTCTTCACCATTCATATATTAATATTACCCAAATGATCAGTCAAGACAGAGACAGCTCAAGTATAGTTATGAAGAGGTACTGGATAAATCTGTTAGTACTAAATCATATTGAGAAACAAGAAATTACAGGTATCACACATGCCACCAGCAGACATTTTCAGAATTGAACCCCTAAAACTAGTTCAGCCATAAATATTTAAATACAAATATAATGTAATGTCAAATATGCATTTTTCGTCATAAGACAAGGCTTTTCATATGAAAGTAGCAACCAGAAATTGGGGACAAGTAAAGTCATTCAACAAATTATTCATCAAATTGAGATATAGCATTTGAAAGCATCTGAGATTCTTGTATATGAAATACCATAAAATTATTATATTCAAATATATGTATATTTTATTTTCTGATGCAGATAGGGATAATATTACACTGTTGCACAGAGATAAACATGGTCAGTAGGATGTTAGAGATGCTCTGTTTAAACAAACTCAGGAATTTGATCTGATTTGATGGTTTTGGTTGGAAGGGACCTTAAATATAATCTAGTTCCAATCCTTTTGCCATGGCAGGTCTGTGTTTCACTGCATCAGGAATTTCTTCCTAATCACTAATCTAAACCTGTTCTCTTTCAGTTTAATCATTCCCCCTTGTCTTGTCACTACATGCTCTTCTAACTATTGCATCTCTGTCCTTCTTGCAGGTTTCCTTCAGGTACTAGAAGACTACAATAACATCACCCGTAAAAAGCCTTCTCCTTTCCAGGCTGAACAACCCTTATTCTTTCAGCCTTTCCTGAGTTCTCCATGCCTCCAACCATTTTGATTGACAACTGTGGACTCACTCCACAGGTCAATATTCTTCCTCTGCTGGGGCTCCCAGAGCTGGACTCAGTACTCAAGGTGGGGGTCTACGAGAGTGGAGTCAAGTAGCAGAATCACCTCCCTCATTGCTGTAGCCCACAAAGCTTTTGATGCAGTCCAGGACACCTTTTTTTATCTGGGCTGAGTGCACATTTCCAAGTCATGCTCATCCTCTTCACCCACCAGCACCTCCAAGTCCTTCTCAGCAGGGCTGCTCTTGATCTGGTCATGATCTGGTCATCCCTCAGCATGGATTGATACCGGGCTGACCCAGGAGAAGCACCTTGCACAGTTCCTCTGGATGTTGTGGTGACACACCTGAAGGACAGGATGCCATCCATGCTCAGCCATGTACAAAGTCTCTTGCCTATTGTGAAGAGGTGCCTGGAGGGGTGAGGTGGGCAAAGAAGGATTTCACTTTCTAACATGAACATGAACTACCCCCCATTCACTCCTTTCTTTACAACTGCTGCCTTCTTCGTGCTGGGGATGGATAGAAGCTCTTCAACTTGAATTGTTTCTGCTGGCTGCTGCTGTTCAGGGAGCCAGAGCTTGGTTCCAATAGCCTGTCTCCCTTTCTGAGTTTACCTGATCTTGCCCCCAAGAGAGTGATGAACTCTCCCAAGAGAAGTTGAACTCTAGATCCTGTAGGGTATCTGCACCATGCCTGTCTGAACTGCCACACCATGCCCTGGGCTGCCCCTGCTCCCTGGGTGCAGCTTTCCTATGGACATGGTGGGTGTATTCCCTGACTGACCACACCGAGGCTCCACCACTAGAGATCTATTAAATGAGATAAGTATTTGCTTTAACTATGGTTGTAGAACAAGTGGCAATATTCTTCTGAAACTTGAAAGTTTACAGAGCAGAATAGTTCTATAAGAGATCTCAGAGGCAAGAAATGATCTAAGACCAAAAGCTATTGTTTTGAAATGGTGACTCATATGTACATTTCATTACGGTATCTGAGTTAGTTTTCATAGGCTATATATCTGAATTGCACATTGTCAATAGATGGTGAACCTCAAGGTTGACTAATTTCAAAAGAGTACTGAAATTCTAAAGGTAAAGGTCACAGAAAATCTCAGAAATGACAGGCGTTTGAAAAAACATTAGCAGTTGTATATTTAACAAGCTAGCAAGGCTATGGACCCACTAATATACATACTTTTTGCTCATGCATATGTATTTTTAAGTATATTAATAGTTTCTTCACTTCTTTAGAAACTACTCGCTGATGTAGCTTCAATTAACACTTTATTAGTCCATAACCTTATTAAAAACCCTTTAATGGGGGTGGGTAAAATTCAGCTTTTAACTATGGAATAATTTTTATACTGTCATGCTAACATTAACTGCCATAATCCTGATACAAACATTAAAGAAGCCCAGTGGGAGCCTAACCTTTAACAAAAATAAAGTGTGAATCCAGACATAAAGGCAGAATTGTTCTCCATGACTTGAGATACAATGAGTATAAAAATACACTATGTGATATTTACATAGGGTGTAGTAAAGTATACTAACATGTCTCCAAGCAATAAATGAACAACACTGAGAAATTTGTATTCTAATTCTGTCTCGTAAATAAGATGTGGGGAAATTAGAGTCACCCAGAAGGAACTAAGAGACTGAAATTATCAAAGAAGCCATGGAAAGTAGTTGATGAAACAAATGCAAGAGAAAAAAAAGGGGGAAATTAGGATAGAGAAAAATCAGATGGATTTTGGTTTTACTTGCCACTAGACCTTTGGCCATCAACTGAAAGGACAATATCTGTTTTGGCTATGTCTGTAATATATGATCGCCATAGCATCTTAAATGTTTACCTAAGGTAGTTTCCTTTAAAGGTTAAACAAGAAGGAACACATTGGGAAGAACAAGCTGCAGTGTGTACAGTGCCAAAAAAGAGTTGGATGTGACTATGATAATAATATAGTAAGAGAAAAGCAGTACACTCACTTCCATTTTAAAAGATAGAACTGTAGAGTACTTTTTTTGTGTTTTTTTCTTTTCCTGGAATCCGTACACTTTTTATTGTTATATAACAACAACAGTGATGATGATGAGGATGATGATGAGGATGACAATAATGATAAGAAGAGTATTTATAAATCATCAACACAAAAAAAAAAGACCAACCTCCTTCTTATCAAGTAGAGGAGTATTGACACTAATCCAAAGCAAGTATTTTAATTTTCAGATAAATATTTTCTCCAAAACAGTAAGTTCCAATACTGCAATAGTGAAGTGTGAATCCACAAAATATGTCAACAGGAGAACAGGGTTTGGGTCTTTTATAAGATTATTTCAGTAGACTGCTCTGCAACTGAGTGAATATCAGCAGAAAGTTTTTTTCTAAATTCTTAATGAAGAAAAAAGTTGTCTAATGTGGGATAAGAGGGGAAAACTGTATGTACAGTAGGGCCTCAGCATTCCCCTGATGAGCTTTCTTCACCTTCATTTACATTTCCCCTGTACTACAAAAACTTAATTTCAATTACTGAAGCCAAAATGCAAGTATAGACTAGTAACTACTGATGCTATCTGAGGAGAATTTGTATCATCATACAGGCAATTGACTAATTACATATGTCAAAGGAATGTTTCAACCCATTAAAGAAAGTGTTCAGCAAACACCAAGAGTTCAGTTAATCCTTCTTGCTACATAAATCTCATTAAAAAGATGGCTTCATCTGATCCTTGAAGTACAGAAGAAAAGAAATAAAATGTCCCCCTGAAAGTTAAAAGAGATATCCTATTTTTCCAACTTAACCTTTTATGTAGAGTCCTTCTACATATAGTGTAAGACATTTCAGATATGTATTTTCTGTTATTGATTATGGGAATAATAGAAATATTTTACACATGAACTTTGGTTTTCATCCATGTTCACAAACTTGAGTGAGGAAAATTAAGGTCTTTAACCATATTTTATTTCTAAACCACAGAATATACTTAAAGAAACACTTCAGGTCATATTAAAAGGGAGGGATTGTCTGGAAGTGAGTTTTAAACTCTCGACTGGTAGAAAAGTTGTCTTGTCATGGCATGCATAGGCTGTCTGACACTGGAGAACTACTTTATAAGATTTAACCTTATTCTTTCTTTGCTAGCTATTTTGAATCACATAGAATGATGTCATACAGATAAAAGTACATCTCTGAGGACAAACTAAGAGTGTGATTCATGATGGAAGAAATGGCTACCATAAATACTGCTGGTGATTTAGGATTAAGTGAGGGATAGAACACATTCAACACAATGCTCATTGCCATATCTTACTAATATTGCACTCTTCAACAAAATAAGTTTGCCAGAGTTGATAAAATCTGACTAAGGTTAACATGGTAAAGAATACATTAAACTAGCTTCTCATTGTCCAGTGTCAGTTTTAAATGGAGCTACTAGGTCTTAAATCCCAGACCAATATGAGAAGGAAGCTAGTTAACTTAGCACTCCTAGATCTACAGTTCTGTCATTATCACTAGCACATAAAACATTAGCGTATTGTAATGGAAAATCACTCCCACAGTCAAAGATTAAAATACTTCAGACAAACAAATAATACAGCATAAATCCCAGATGGCAATGACCAGAAAAAAAATCCAGTAAAACTAGATTTTTTTCAGTGCATCTGACCATTTGCAATGTTCCCACCCTACTTCACAACTGAACAACATAAAGACTTGAAACTCTTGCATAAATTTACTGTATATAATTAGACTGTGCAGTATATTCAATATACAATTATGATGAGCTGTACCTTTTTCATATGTACACTACATGAGTTACATTTACAAATTATGCCCAACTGAACCATAAACTCTATTACTTCTTTCACACAATCTCAATAACTCAGAATCCTAGATTATTGCAATGACTCTTTAGATGGCCAAGTTGAAAAAAAGAATATTGTGCCTCACAGCTTTTACTTGTTTTTTTTTTATTGCCTCCATAGTCTTAGTGAAAAAATATCTAAGCTCAATAAAAGTCCAAAGTTTTACCAATCTTAATCACACAGCAATTTCAAAATGTAAGAATTTACAAAATCAGTAATATGCTATTTTTCTAAATTTCAATATATAATGAAACTGCTGTTCCCAAGCAACATAGAAATCCTAAATGGTGTGGTCAATACTGAAATATTAAAAGAGAGAAAGACCTATTTTTACATTTCATGTAATCTCTTGGAGAAAAATATATTCTCATAATAGCTCGTACTAATATTTTAAAATTACTATGTCTGTCCTGTAATATTTAGCCTTGCAAAAATACCTGAAATATATTTCTGATATGCTATGACTTAATTTTTTTTATAAAGACTATCCTGATTTTTTTTTAATTAAACTATATCTTGGAATTTCATTTCTGTTTTATAAAACAATAAACAAAGCTATTAATTTTTTTGGGACAATTTGGTTATAGGAAATTCTGCCAGCTCAGGCTTTATTCACACCTTTTCTAGTAAGAAGGAAGTAAATATTTTATGTATTTTCCCTTCAGCTCTGTAAAATTTCCAGAACTGAAAAGAAATTGGTTTTGACTGAAATTGCTTTGCAATTTAATCCTGACTTTTCCCTTACAAGATCATAAAAATATAACAAATACTCATTTCTTGGTATACTAATTTATTTCTGTAGAAGTTTCAGAAAGCAAGCATAATGTGCCATATAGTAAAACCAACACAAATCAAATCCAACTAAAGCATGTTGCTCAGGGCTGTCCTAAGTTCTAGACAACTCCAAGGATGTATATTTCTCTAACATTTTCAGGAAACTCAGACCAATTTCGGGCTAATAATTTTTTTTTTTCCTTATGTCTAATCAAAATTTCCCGTGTTGCCACTTGCGCTGTTGCTTTTTGTCTTGTAACTATGCGCTTTCAAAACAGTCTGTCTCCACCTTCTCTATACCATTTTATACTGTATATAATAAGGTCTCTCCTTATCTTACCTTTTCTAAGGCACGACAAACTGAATTTCTTCAGTTTCTCTTCACATGGAACATGCACCAGAGCCCTAATCGTCTTGATCATACCCAGCTGGATTAATGCAAGTTCACCCAGGACTTTCTGGCAATGAGGGGACCAAACTCGCTACAGCTCTTCAAGTACGCTCTCACAAATACTCAACCGAGAGAGAGAATCACTCTCTGCAACTGTCCAGCTACTTCTCTCCTAAGTGATATGTGGTGAGCTTTATTCTTTGCTTGTGGCTCTGATGCCTTGTGAAGACTGACCTAGAACAGAGACTAGATGGAGCTAAAGAATAAATTAGGTATTTATTAAGAGGCCTCAACAGATCCACCTTGGACAGTAAAAGAGCCCAGCCAGGGTTAAAACCTCAGATGAACCCAAAATGGTCACAAAATGGATGACCAGTCATGGGGTCTCACACTTTTATAAGTTTTGGTCCATTAGCATATTGGAGTTAATTGTCCAATTACAGCTTTAGTCCATGAAGTCCCATCCTTCTTGTTTTTCTGTTTTCAGTCCACTGTTGTTTATGCTCTTGGGCCTGAGATCTGGATCAGTTGTCCTTGGTCCCCAGCTAGAGAAGGAATTGGTTTGTGCATCTACCCTGTGAAGAGAGCTTACCATCCCTAATATGAAGCCCAGAATCTGAAAAATTTAAAAGCTAAAACCCGAAGCATCAGCTCACTCACCTTCAATTTGGAACTACCAGATCCCTCTCTGTAATGTTTCTTGCTGTCCAGACAGCACCTTATCTGTCCTGTTGCACTGAATTACTTCATTCCAGATGAAAGACTGCATTTTCTTTTATTGACATTCATGAACTTTCTTTTGCAATATCTTCTGCTAGGTTGGTTCCTCTGAATAGCACTATGTTAATTGCTCCCCCTAGTTTGGTATTGGCTGCTAAATTGCTAAGTACTGCAATCTGTTATGCCAACAAAATTATGGAGCTGTATTGGTCTCAGCACCAATCCCTGAATAATGCCACTAGAAACCAACCAAAAGCTGGAATCATTAATCACACCTCTTTACAATGTACGGCCCAGCCAATTTTCCATCCAACTCTCTTGCCACTTATCCTATCCTTATGAAGCCAAGCTGGCTACAAGCCTTGCTGTCAAAGAACACATCCACTGCTCTCCTTTTACTCATGGAGTCATCTATCTCATCACAACACACAGCTGGGCTGGTCAGGCATATTTTGCGTTTGGAAAAACTTGTCCTGTCTGTTCTCAGTCAGCTTGTATGAGTCCTCATGTCCTTCAAATTCTCAGTTATGGCTCCCAGGTGGCTGATTAAAACTACTAACCCAGATCCTCCTTCTTGATCTTACTGAAGATGTGCTTGACATTTGATTTTCTTCCATCACACTATAATAAGAATTTTATAATTTATTTACATAATATAAAATATATTTAATAAGGTTTAGGAATATGTGCTATAAAATAAATGATAACTTGGAGGGTTGTTTTCTTTAAATGTAGGGACTCTGAATTAAATAATTTGGTGTTTTAACTTTCGTCTTTAACTTCACATCATTAATCACAATTTGTCTTATTGTCTGTGAAAGCAAGGATCAATATAAGTGTTCAGAGAAATAGACAATAAAATTTTAACACTAAACTGCAACATCATGCGCAAGTCAGCAAATGCTGGTGAATAAAAGCTATTAATTATTTCATGTGTCCCTGATATGTTTAGATTATACTTTTCTTGGAATACTGTTAGTCAGTCATTGAAATGCTGTTGTGATTCAGGCAAGTCACAGCCTCTTCTGCATGTTTCGGTTTACGTTATACATTCATGAAGAAAAAGAATATGCTAAATTACACTGAATAAGAAGATAGACCAGAAATCGATTCAGATTTAAGAGATTTATGCTAATTTCATTTTTTCCCAAAATACAAACAGAAAACAAACAAAAACCACAAAAAACCCAACAAACAAACAAAACCTTGAAAACCTCTTTTATTATAAAGACTTTGTTTTCATACAACTACTTTCATTTCATATAACAGGGTTATGTTTTTCCAACTGTTTTAGTTACTATTATTATCTACCAGACAGTATTTACAAAGTCTTAAATATTTTCTTTAACAATTTTCAACAATTCTTTTACTGATCAAGAACATGCTATTGCTATTGTAAATAAAGTATTTCAGTTACTCAAAGTCAGATATATTCTTCAGGGTATAATTTCCAGGAAAGTTCTTTACAGAGACAACACAAAGACAATCTCTTCTTACTTTTTACTCTTCAAACTCTGTTTCTTTGACATTTGTATTTTCCTTTTCCCTGTTTGATACTAAAATATATCTACAGTTCATAGTCATAATTATTTTACTAGTACTTATTCCGGAAGTCCTGTAAAGCACAGACAAGATCTTACTTATTTAAAATAATGAGAGCTATATCCTGGATTGCTTCAAGGAATTTTTTAACTGAAATTTTGGTAATTTCTCTGTAGCAGTACTTGGAATGGATAGTATGAAACCATCTTCAGTACCCCAAACACAAGAATACAAAACTGTCTCTGAGATATTTTGCTTGTATTGGACTGTGTTTATGAAAATGCTTTGGAGACACCTCAGCCATTTTTTCTTCTCTAAAATTAAAGTAAAGCATATTGACAGGATTCAGCTTGATTCATAAGCATATTTTGTTTTCTTCTGTAGAAATAAAATAGAGTAAAAATGAATTTATGAACATCTAGCCCAGGAATTTGCATCACACTATTGCAGAATTTACATTTTATTTTCTGATATTCAACAACATCAAACACACTCCTGATGACGTATTTTCAGAAGTGTTTTAGATAGTCAATCAGCTTCAGGTCATTTAAGAAGAGCCTGATGAGAGTGGAAAGGGCCTTTACTCTTTGTCTAAAATTCCTAAAACAGAATTATGCCCTGTTGTACTCATTTTGATAGTGCTCTGAATATTAAAAAAAATAAAAATTATAAAGAACATATTGTTTCATAAATATGGACATTCATGCTTACTTGAAGGAAAAGGAATAGAATTGGAAGTACATAGAAATTTAGGGCCAGAAGCAAATTCACTTGACTATGATTCAGCCCTCAGGAGGGTAGTAACATGTGAACCTTGTATATATGTTAAAGAACATTAATTGCTTTGAACTTCAGTGATCCTTGTGGGACCCTTCCAACTCAGGACGTTCTATAAAAATTTTTGTATGATTCTTTTGCAAACAGAAATCATGCATTCAAGTTGAACAACTGAGGTTGTTTGCTGATACTTTAAAACGCTAAGCTGTCTGTATTTATCTTGGCTGTTGCCCATTCTGTTCTGCACTCTGAAATATAATCTTATTACAATAATAAATATTTTAATACTGAAGCCCACCTACACTGGGTAGCGTTATATGTATTGTTCATTGCGTTGGAGACTTGCTTTTTATGTATAAAAAATGTACTGTTGTCTTATAAACAGGAAAAATATTGCTTATAATGGTCACATTTATCAATATAGCACCAGGGATATTGCATCCCTAAAGTGCCAGTGCCATATATTTATCTGTTTATTGTTTTACTAATTAGTGTTTTACATATTTTTATTTTAATATCCTATTATATATGTATCATTATACATATATAATATATACTATTTTACATCATTATAAATATAAACTATATACTATTTATATACTTTAATATATTCTAGTGAATATTCCTAATGTGCCCTACATGCTTTCATTACAACTTTCAAGTGTTGCATAATATACAGAAAGAATACTGTAGCCTAAAAATACATTAATCTGTGGGGGTTGCTCTAAATAAGGAATAACCATTTGATGAACATTAATGTTGTTTTCTATTTTTTTGGGGGGGAGAGGATGGCAGCTCAGAAGCATAAGAGTATTTTTTGTAGTAGAAAACATTATGTATACTTTGTTATAGTAAAAGACATTCAGAATGACGTATTTTCCTTAAATATTAATATTTTGATTATAGGCATCGCTGATTCAACTGTCAGCAATTTTAAGATATTTAAATTAAAAATGGGAGAAGGTGGTTTTCTTGTTTACAATTGTAAATCATGATTATCAATGACATGACATATTGCATAGTCATCTTTGTTGTGCATGTATCACCAAGCACCAAAACACCAAAATTTTAGTTTTCTGAATTTTCCTTCATGTTAGTGTTACAGT
>JAYDZK010000169.1:91828720-91852233 GCA_034509185.1 Euphonia xanthogaster
ACCAAAAAAAAAAAAAAAAAAAAAAAAAAAAAAACCAAACCAAAATGAAATAACAACATCTTGTGGTGCTCAGATGTACTTTTTTTCCAAGCAAAAAATAAACATACTAATGAAAAATATCATTTAAAGGGGAAATCTTGGAATGAAGCATGAATATCTCTGTTTCTGAAGAAAGACAACATATTTTAGGCATTTTGCAGCACCTTTAGCCGGAAATCACCTTAATATATGTTTATTGAGACAGAAAAACAGGCCAGGCTTAAAGTAAAGGAAAATAGCAAACAGAGATTGAGTGTTTCACCCAAGTTACACTCAAAACAGATTAATCACATTGTAGTAACCTGAAGTTATTTAGAACTTTTTATGGTGCCATCTAATCTGGTTCAGAACAATTTCAGGTGTCAGCAACAAGCTATAAATAATTTCCAGGAATTTGTGACATATTTTTCCAAAGTTTTAGGTCCATACATTGTGAAAAATAAATATATTTTGCTTTATTAGAAATAAAACAATCTTAATGACTATTTTTATAATCTGATATAGTAAGAGATAAATTTCTCATCAAAGGTATCAAAATCCATCTGTGGGAGGGAAGAATTGCTAACTAGCCTATTAAATTCAAGAGATAATTTCTAATGAAAGAGTTTTATTTATGTATCCCTGAATTTAGCTAAGACTGTGTATATCTGTCCACATGCTGAAGAAATGCAGTAAGTGACTATAAATTTTACAATAGCCTAATTCCCTAGCAAGATCTTAGGAATGACATGGAATAAAACATGCTAAATATGTTTTAGGCATGCTGGTCTTAAAATACCAAGCTGTATGTTCTTTTCTCATTAAAAAAAATGAGAAATGAGTAGTGTATTTGTACTATTTTGACATTGCAGGGTTGAAGTGGGTTTGTGCAGCCAGGCTTTAGTAATGGAGGGGACTACAGGGGTGGCTTCTGTGAGAAGCTGCCAGAAGCTTCCCCCATGTACAGCAGAGCCAGTGCCAGAGCGCTCTAAGGCAGATGTGCCCCTGGTCAAGGCTGTGCCAATTAGAAATGGTGGCAGTGCCTCTGTGATAACAAGATGAAGGAGAAGGAGGAAAATAAAAAAATTATTGCACTTATGTAATTGTGACCAGAGAGGAGCAGGGTGAGAACATGTGAGAGGAACAGCCCTGCAGACACCAGGGTCAGTGCAGAAGCAGGGGCAGGAGGTGCTCCAGGCATCAGGGCTGAGATTCCCCTGCAGCCCGTGGTACAGCCCACGGTGAGGCAGCTGTGCTCCTGCAGCCCATGGGGATCCACAGGGATGCAGAGATCCACTGGCAGCCCATGGAGGAGACCCACACTGGAGCAAGAGGATGCCTGGGAGGAGATTGTGGCACCATGGAAGGCCTGTGGAGAGAGGAGAGAACCCTGGAACAGCCTGTCCTTGAAGAACTGCACCCTGTGGAAGAGTGCCCCACACTGCAGAAATTTGTGAAGGTGGACTCATATTGGAGAAGTTCATGGAGAACTATCTCCTGCAGGAGGGACCCCAAGCTGGAGTAGGGAAAGGGCTCCTCTCCTTGAGCAGCAACAGAAACAACCTGTGATGAACTGACCATAACCACCCATCTCCCTGCACGGCTGGGGAGGAGGTAGAGCTGGGAAGGAGGCAGGGGTAGGAAGAAGGCATTCTTAAGATCTTATTTTACTTCTCATTATCCTGCTCTGATTCAGTTAGTAATAAATTCAGTCAATATCCCTAATTCTAGCCTGCTTTGCCTGTGACGTTATTTGGTGCTTGGTCTCTCCCAATCCTTAACTCATAAACCTTATTTTCTGTCCCCTGTGCAGCAATGGAGAGGTGTGATAGGGAGGCTTTGGTGAGTGCCTGGCATCTAGCCAGGGTCAACCCATTACAAGGGTTTTTTTCACCCTCAATGGCAGGGTTCAATTTTAATTATAAATTACCTCACAAAGTTATTTCTTACATTAACATGACTTTTTCACATTTGTATTTTATCTTGCCACCTATTTTGTGTATTTTATCTACTTCAGGCCCTCAGTTAATAAAAGTTTCATTAATGTTTTAATGAAATCAACTGATATCCTCAACTCACGTTTCACTTGTCAAGTAAAATTCCAGAAGGTTTAATTAGTCCGAAAGAATAGAATATCCTAATTTGGAAACTATTGCAAAATCATCTCCAAAATTTAGAAAAGAAACTTTTTTATAATGGTGGGTCTAATTTAGCTTTACAGGGTCAGTTATGAACAATGTCTGCCTTTGAGATAAGAAACTGCCTATAACACACATATATAATTAATAATTTATGGTGTCTATAGGGAAAAGGTTTCATCAGTCCTACGGTTGGTTCCCTCAGTACTTTGTTCCAACATGCTGTTAGGAACATCTAAATAAAGGGTCAGAGAATTTCAGGTATAGGACAAAAATATCAGAATTTGTTCCTGACTGATCCTTATCACACGTGGATTCTTGTTAATGAAGCAAGAATTACTTTAAACTTCTAGTTTGAAATATAAATTCTCTATTGACATTAACTTGATAAAATAATAATATCTTATGACATTTCACTAAGATATTAGAATAAGGTATAATACTATTTATAAATAAATCACCAAAAGTATATCATGTCTGGAGGCAATAGTCTTTCTACCCTATTAAGAATTCTAATCTACTGAGCCATATACTTAATAAGTAATTATTTAGACTTTCTCTGACTTGAAAGAATCCATCCGCTCTGATGTTGCTTTCACACCCATCTTTTTCTACCATTCTACCTTTCCAACATTTCTATATTAAGAACTATTTTTCATCAAAGTAGGTTTTCACACAAATATTATATATTTTTGCATTTGAAGCCAGTACAATCATATATGACAAGTAATCATCAGCTCAGTTCTGCATTCTTTCTAGTAATCATGTCTCCAGAGGCAGCAAAATACTTGTCAACTATGCTACTAAATTGGGTCAAGTAATGTTAAAAACATCAAAGCTTGTATCCCCCCAAAATAATTCCTAAGAAACTCATTTTCTGATTCTGTATAATTATAGCTTAAAAACATACATAGAAATCTGCTATCCTTTCCCATGGGATGCCTTGAGGACTTTACAATGATCTTTCAATCTTGAAGCTACTTCAATTTATATGAAGATTAAATGATTCAACAGATTTACTGTAAAATTAATATAAACACCATATTTTTTCTCTTTCACTGTTTCAGAGCAACTTATGGATTCAGAATTTAGAAGAATTATTGTTAACATATTAAGATTATCTGACTCACAGGAATGATCACGATATATATTTCAGCATTTCTTCTACTGATTTAATTCAATTTTCTCTGACTTGCACGATTTTTCATAACTTCTAATTTTATCAGTTTCTTTCAATATTGTGTAACTGATTTGAAATTATAAAATAGCCATTTCAAGCACAATTCCATTACTGCCTCACTAAACTGAACTTTTTCTGCTCTGGTTTTATTTTCTATTTGTTTTCCCCCCAAATTAAGCCAAGCATCCCGCCCCCTCTCTGCCCTCCTTCAATGTCATAGAATCATCGAATGCCTTGGGTTGGAAGGGACCTTGAAGACCATCTAGTTCCAGCCCCCCTGCCATGGGCAAGAACACTTTTCACTAGATCAGGTTGCTCAAAGCCCCATCCAGCCTGGCCTTGAATATTTCCAGTGATGGAATATCCACAATATCTCTGGGCAACCTGTTCCAGTGCCTCACCACTCTCACAACAAAGAATTTCTTCCTAATACCTAAACCAAACTTACCCTCCTTCAGTTTAAAGCCATTGCCCTTTGTCCTGTCTCTACATGCTCACATAAAAAGGATGTTCCCATCTTTCTTACAGGCTCCCTTCAGGTCATGAAAGACCGCAGGTCATCTTGAAGTATTCACATCTCCAGACTGAGCAAACCCAATTCTCTTACTCTTCATAGCAGAGGTGCTCAAGCCCTCTAATATCACTGGTGTCCCTACTCCGGACTCATCCAACAGGTCAATGTCCTTCTTCTGTTGGGGACCCCAGAGTACTAGTCGTGGGGTCACACGAGAGTGGAGAGGAGGTTCAGAATCCTCTTCCTCAACCTGATGGCTCTGTTGCTTTTGGTGCAGCCCAGGATGCAGGCACAATTTTCCAGCAGTCCTTGGTGACTTCCAGGTTCTCCTCGTTGTCTGTGCTGCATGCATTTGTGTGGAGGCACCTCCTCAGCTGGGCTTTCAATTCTGTTGCCTTCCTACAGGAACACCTCTTAACTCCTGTGAGATATTTCCCTGGTGTTTCTCTGTTGGCTTCTGTTATCTTAGGAGTCCCTGGCTCATCTCTGTAAGACTGCAAATGTGCTCCAGTGTGGCCAGCACATTACAGTCAGAGGCAGAGGGTCCTCACTTACACCTGTCCCTCTAACCCTCCCAGATCACCCACAGTTTGTCTGGGACAGGCTCCCTGGGGGTGGCTCTTGTCCAGGTGGGGCTGGCCATGGTCCCTGCTGGCTCCACCCAGCCAAGTCAGAGCTGCCTTTGAGACACAACTCCACCACCTCCTGAGTGGGAGCTCAGGTTGGGATGGCTCCCTCTGCTCTGGTTCTGAGGTCTTGCTGGGTAGGAAAGCTCACCTGCCTCCCACAATTGTCAGCTGCAGAGCAGTTCATCTTTGATACATGTACTTTATTACACACATATATATATGTGTGTGTGTGTGTATACATTTATATATGTGTGTATATATATACACACATACACATATATGTATGTATGATGTATTTCTTCAAGAGATAGGAAGGCATTTAAAAAGTATTATTTTTTTCAGGAAGGTATAGCAATACAGAAATTAAGGGACATGCCTGGGTTACAGTATTAGCTCTATAAATAGATTTAGATGGATTTCCACACTCTCTCAGGAAGTAAATTCACAAATGGCCTTATCTAATTCTCATTCAAATCAATAGCAGCCTTTAGTAGGCTTCGAGACTAGTCTATTTAATCTTTCTTTATCTCAGTTATTCTGCTGTAAATGGAGGATATATCCTTTAATCACAGAAGTGAAGTGAGCATGAATGTTTAATAATTTATAAAGAGTCAAACAGTGCTCCGACGTAGGCCATAAAAGCAAGCTCCTTTCTATATCTGTTACTGAAAACACTGCACAAAGTCCAGCTCATCTAAGTTTTTTGCCCCAGCTGGAGAAAAAGGAACATTTCTCAGATGACCCTGAAAACTCCTAACCTTCTTTGATGGAACAGGATACTTACGTGCGTTACAGGCACTGCTTCAAAACAATCCCTAAAGGGAAGTTATTCGGTGACATGGCTCCTCTACTTTATGTCTGACCATCCTTTCTAGTTATCTGTATACACTAGAGACTTGAGTCATCGTCCCAAATACACCCTCTGTTCAGCTAGTGCTCTTGCTCTATTGCCACTCATGGGATGGGAAGCAGAAAAGGCTTTGTTTACATTGATAAGCACTGCCAGCAACTATCTAATCTCTCTCTGTAAATACTGGGTGGTTTCATTCATTATTCTTATTCAGTGTGGCTCCTGGCTTTTGATAGCCTGTAATATGGCTGAGTATTATCTGGATGAGTATGAGCAGGCACAAACCAAAACCAGCCCAGGCAGTATGCCAGCAGTGAAATGGTATTTGGGACCAAAGGCTGTGTTCAAGGATGTGCCTTGCTCCTATGCAAGTTAACCCACACAGCTGCACCCAGGCTGCTCTCAAAGCAACAGAATGAGCAATTTCTGGTCTAAAACTGGGTATTAGAATTGCTTAAGCCATGGAAAGAAATTGACATACAGCTCACAATTCTCACAAAACTTTGTTTCAGGGCTCTTGATATGTTCATGTTACAAAACAGATTCAGTACATCTCAGTGGTGACTTTGACTTTTTATTAAAGCTGCTAACACCGATCTTGATCTTACACAGGATTCTACACTGGACTTTTTATTGAATCATGGAAAAAAAACATGCTTTCTCATCCACTGGGGTAAAAGTAGATAAAGGTAGTACAATAAAAAATTCAATGTTTAGCTAAGCAATCTACCAAGACATTTAAAATAAAACTGCTGTTGAAAAATACAATTTTAATTATATTAAGATTTGCAGCTAACAGAGTAATTCAATGTAGAACATCTCATTATAAAATAATAAGGTAAATTGATAATATCTTTGCACTTAGATAGCAGATGCAATTCAATACTAAATTAGACTGCTTTCATGAAATCCAGGTATCCCACAGTGCTTAGGATCTGTTTAACATTTAAAACAGCTATATATGTGTAGATCTCTATCTTCATACATTTTTGTCCTGGTTATTTCATTATTAGCTTTACTGCTTCTTTTTCAAGTACACTCAGGAGCCTAGTAACAGGTTGAGAAATCTACAAATACCACAATGCATCACTGAAAATAATAGAACCAGATAAAGAATATTTTAGAAGCCTGATTTATTTTTTTTTAATTCAAATAAAACAAGGATAAGTTGATAACATTGTACTTAAAATTGCTAATTAAGCTGGCTGAGCATAGGTACTAAGTTGGCAAAAAATATTTAATCATCACATGATTCAATGACTGAAATTGCTAAAATTAGTAGATGTTACTTTCACAAAAACATCTGCACTTACAGGAAGAAAATAATATTAAAAATTGTTCAGACTACAAGGTCAAGCTTTAACAAAAAGATATTTTTCTTGGGAGATTTTGGTTATAAATAAAACAAAATATTTCAGCATTAGTACTATTAGACATAAATTTGCCAATTAGTGGTTTACAATCAACTTTTCTATCTAGAAGAGGTTTTCTTTTTATATTTATGTGGACTTGAAAATGTACCATTTCAGAAATAATAAAATGTTTAATTAGGTACATGTTTACAGCTTGACCTGCCAAAGTGAAAAAGTGTTAGAAATTTTAATTACTTGCTTTATTGCTCCGATAGTCCGGTATATATGCTTATTGATATATTTCATTGATATATTGCCTTATTTCCTGAGTTCTAGAGCAACTGGAGCCTATAGTGGTATCTGAAAATTAGGACTTCTCCCAGCATGAATAAAGATTGGTCATTTAATTTAAAAATAACCATCATTGAATTAACATTATGGGGTTTCTTTTAAATAAGAAGCAAAGGTATCATTAGGGCTTTTTAGGGAATAAATCCAATCCCGATAATTGTGAAGTTAATTTAACTGTGAAATGGAGGTATCTGCATGCCAGAAAATGTTCTCTAGTTGTCTGTGCACCATAAGTTCAAAGAGTACAAATTTGCATAAATCTATCAAGTTGTGATTTATACCATCAAAGATCCCAGCTCCACGTTAAAACCTGCTTTTCTTCACAGTAACATGTATATAGAACAGTGAATTATGGGAATAGACCTATCACTGAAATTTCCATTCATTTGTTGAAATCTGTTTTTATCATAAATGACCGAGTATTTCTCAGACAAAGAAAAAGGCAAAGAATTCATAAGAATACATATCCTAAGCCAAACCCAAACTCATGCAAACCTTTTCTGAAGCCTTAAGGATAACGGAACCCATTATTTAGAGCTGAAGGGAAGGGATGCTATCCAGAGACACCTTGACACACTTAAGAGATGGGCAAATGCAAACCTCATGTAGTTCAGCAAAGTGCAAGGTTCTACACCTGGGGTATGGAAATCTCAGACACACAAACAGACTGGTCAGAGAATGGATTGACAGCAGCCCTGTGGAGAAAGACTTGGAGGTGATGGTTGATGAAAAAGCTGAGATGAGCTGGCAGTGTGTGCTTGCTCGAAGACCAATTGTATCCTGGTCTGCATCCATAGAAATGTGGCCAGCAGGTTGAAGGAGGTGATTCTCCCACTCTGCTCTTGTGAGACCCCTCCTGGAGCACTGCATCCAGCTCTGGTGTCCTCACCATAAGAAGAACATGAAACTGTGGCAACATGTCCAGAGGAAGGTCATGGGGCTGTTCAGTCGGGCGAAGGGAAGGTTGTGTGGAGACCTCACAACAAGTGTCTTCCAGTGTCTGAATCAGCTTACAGGGAAGCTGGAGAGGGACTCTGTCAGAAGCTGTAGTAATAGGAGAAGGAGTAATGGGTACAAATTGATCTTTAAGGTCCACTCCAGCCCCTTACCATTTTATGATTCTGTGGTAAGTGTCATCCTTGAAGAGAGCCATTCCTACAGAAAGATTGCACAGAACAGCCACTTTATTCACTGAGTTTATAGAAGAAGCATCAAACCCTTCTAGCAGCCCAAGGATGCATCCTGCATTGGTGTTTGTGGCCAAAATACTGTAGTCTCAGTAATTCCTCTTCCACCTTCTTATAAGAGGGCTTATATGGTTTAATGCCCCATTTTGGATTTTTTTTCATTTTACAAGTGGAGCTGATTTGGAAGACAAGTGTATCAGTCTTCATACTGCTTTCATTCAAGATGTTTTTCTCAGGTCTAGGATAGCATTATCTAAAGAAAAGGACTAGTAGCTCAAAGGCAAAGACATTTTTCTGTGACTTCTTCCACTTCTTGAACTTTTTTAATATGAGCTTCATTAATTTTCTATTCAATTTGTTTTGCTTAGTTCTGAAGGTCTTTTTTTGATAGAAAAGAGCTCTTTTAGGAGCTCCTTTATAAGACTAGGAAGAAGCCATATAGTTAAAGTACACTCAACCAGGAATACTATGTCAAGTCGTATCTTAGATATCTGCATACTTTTCATGACCAAGATTTTCATTACTGGTTATGGGAGTTCTAGATTTATTCAAATTTTCTGCTTTATAGAACACAACAGAAATAATGCAAGGAACACAGACTTTACTAAACTGTTTAATAATAAGTAAACTATTCTGTCTGGAGAACTGCTTCGCTCACTCTAGATGAGAGCCTGGCTGTGACAAACACATCAAAATGTGACAGTTAAAAAGTTAAGAGGATAGTTCACAAAAAAGAAAAGCCAAAAGGACAGCAGAGATATATTTTAAGTCTTCTCTGGACAAGTTTTTTTTCATCCTTCTAATCAAAGAGGAAGACTAACAGATTAAGTTATATCAGCCAATATCACATACATAGTACTTCTCTCCGCTTGGTAATTTTGGTATTCATTAAAAATCAAAAATATGCTGTGGAGAAACTATTATGTTTTGTCTTAACTATGATCTGCTCTGTACTGCTTTTAGCTGATAAAATCTGACATCAGTTTAAATCTGGTTTTCTATGGATTATTTTATGTCTGATAAAACTGTGGTAAGTTATAATTCATAAGTAACCTCATGCTCCAATGTAAGTATTTCTCAAATTATAAAATAATGTCATCTGTCATCTAAATGAAACAAACACTATTTATAGTAAATCACTCTCAGTTTGACCCATTCTTAATTTGAAAACTAATGAATTTACATATACTGTTCTGTAGTATTGTAAACTGCTTTTTGAAATTGGCTTTTGAAATAATTTTTTTGTTTTCTGCCTCACATTACTGTACTGACTGAAAATTACTTGCATCATGAGATGACAAAGGAAACTCATGACATCTGATCAAACTGGTCTTGTACTGCTTCCTTATTTTGGCACAGATTTCATAATATAGATGCATCTTGCTGGCATCATTAGTAGCTGTCTTCATTGATACAGAAATTCTAGGACATGTGGTAGGGTTAAATTACTCTCACTTAATAACCACTTTTAGGTTGTTTTTTTTTGCACATACACACACTAACTGGTCCCTTAATGCATCATTTAAGATCTCTGAACTGGCAATGCTCTGTTAATTTTCTTAATTCAGCCACTTAAAAAAATTATAAATGTGAAAGCAGTCTGAAGTCACCAGCAGCTGATGGAATAAGTGATGTTGTGTAGTTTCCACTATCTATGCAAATGTTTTTTCCACTGGTTTAATAGGAGCACTTAGCTTATGCAATAGCTTATAAAGGTTAACCACCATTACACTCACTAAAACCATGAAGTAGGGTTGTTTTTTTTTTTTCAATGCAGGATATTAGGTAGTTCATATTATTTGAAGCCTGAGATAAAGGTGGGACAGTTCTCTACCGAGCAATCAAACAATTCCATTTCCCCCAAGTTAGACATTAACTTTTTTTCTGTTTCAAACAAGTGATTCGCTCACAGTCCCAAAACTACATATTTCTTTCTTCCTTATGTTTTTTGCTAGTCTTTAATCCTTTTACTTTTACATTTTTTATGGGAGGTAATTCTGTTCTCTATGTTATGTTCTTTGAAACTTTCTTAATAATAGTATTTTGAAGAAATAATGAATTTTATGGAGTTAATGATATCTGTAAGTTTTGATTATTCAGTTAAATGGATTTTGGATCTATGAAATTGTGAAAAAATAATGATAATAATAAAAGAATTTTAAAATAATTTAAGGGCATACTACCAACTTCTTTTGCACCCTGTATATAAAGAACATTTAATTTGCATACTTTTCAACAATGCCTGAATACAGTTTTATAGATTTCACACACAAAAATATGAGGGTTTGCAGCATATATCTTTCTATTTTCTCAGCTTATACATTGTCTGCTTTACAGAGAAACATTTGGCCATGTGTAGCATAAAAACAAAATATTTCTTCTTAACAGGAGTTGATGCCATGCGGCAAAAAAGGAACACCTACCTACTCATGGACACTGTTGAGATCGATTTATGAAGTAAGCCAAGCAGGGCTGTGCCAGGAATAGCTCAGCATTCACACACACACACACACAGGTACACACGCTCATGTACTGCAGTAGGGAACCAAGAAAGACATTTTTACAAGTAGATTGTGATTTCAGTCCAAATATAGGTAGGGTATAATCATACGCCTTGGTTGTAGAGACCTATATGTTAGTACCCGAGTGACTGCTCTGTAGGCTGAGCATGCACTCTGATGTCAGCATGCATTGCCTTTAACTGTGTCCTGTACCAGCTCATTCTTAAGGAGAGGTGTAAGAACACAGTGTCCAAAGTGAACCTACATGCACCACATGGAAAGTTTGGTATTGTACAGGTAAAAGACTGATAGCTTTGCTCACTTGTAAAAATATTTTAAAAATGTGAGAAACGGTGAGGCTGACCCCCTCAATGACAGGTGGGAATTCTGAGCAGCATGCCACAGTCAAAAAACAGATTCTCATCCAGCAGTGCAACAGACACTGTTTCCAGCATTGGGTGGGACATAAAATTGCTGTGATATTTTCTATAATTTACACAATAAAACAGATAAACTTGTGTTTTTCTAATTGAGATCCCAAAAGAATGGGTACTGAGAGGGAATTAGCTGAGACAACCATGGCACCATTTCAGTGGGTTGGCATAGAGGAGCCTGAGGAAACACAGTGACCACCCCAGCCGTGCTCAGTGTCAAACTGCCCAGCAGCTCAGCCCTGACATGGACTCTCTACTTATAAGCATTTTTTCCCCCCATACGCTGTCCTTGAGGAGTGGAGGATTGTTGCACATGTCATCAATCAAATCAGACAACAATGATATCACACTAAACCTTTCCATCAGTCTCAGGTAGTGTTGCTCTGTCACCACTTGGTCCAGTGTGCCAGCCGTGGCTCATCCAACTTAGTTCATTTTAGGTTGTCCTGTATGCTGCATCTTATGCTGTTTGGTCATAATTTGTGGTCAAGGCAAGGTTGTAATGTGCTTGTGATAATCACCTGGAGGCCTGTTTCTAATAATTTTTAAGTCTTCTTTGCAAAGCCAAAAAAATACTTTGAAGTAACCTGCTTTCATTATAATCAAGTAATCTTTTTAATAAATGATTGTTCACTTGGCAATGAGAGCAAGTCAATGCAACGCCTGGTAACTGTCAGTCAGGTTTGATTGCAGCACCAATTTGATCAAATTGCAGTTGATGAGTATCTTCAGTTTTAGTCACATTGCATGCCTGTTTCCAGTTTTAGAAGACTATTTGGATGAGTGGTGGAATATTAACACTAAAAGTAAACAAAATTATTAGATGGGCAACAGATTTTATTCTCCTGCTATAGATACATTGATATATCTTTTTAAGAACTTGTAGTAGAGAGCAGATTGACAGCTTTATTGCTTTTATGATTGATTACTTAAGTAATATTTCTGACCAGAAGAAATGAAAAAAACAAATTAAACAATTCATCCATTTTCAAGAACTTGTTAAATATACTTGCAAAGCTGATCTTCCCAAATCAAAAGAAAAAATAGTGTTATCAGTCAAATGAATTTTGTCTAAAAAAATGAAACAAATCTGCTGCTTGAAAACTGACAGCTGAGCAAACAAACACTGTTACAAAATCAACAATTTTATTTATGTACTTGTAAAGGTTTGCAATTGTGTGGGCTGCAGAGATTGTTCTTTCTCAGAGCCTAAATCTACTTTAAAAAACCCCAATACACAAAACAAACAGAACACACAAACCCCTCAATAAACCCTGAAGTTTGTCTAGCCTAAAAATTCAGCCCTAATTCTACATTTATAGAAGTAAAAAAAATCAAAGAGAAGGTATGCCTTTGGGTATAGAAGCAATTTTCTTGCCTATGGATGCTTAATGTCAGTCCGCCTCATTTGTCCTTCACTTCTCCCCCGCCTCTCAGTGCAATTGCACCGATTACTGTTTGACACCAATCAGGGCAAGAAATGCTTTTGGAATGCTGGCAGCATGGAAGGTACACCAGGGGACCTCTCTGATGCTGAGGTCTAACAGCTGAGATTCCCCTACCTCTCCCTTCTGGGAGGGGAGATCAATATAGGAATCTCTGCTCATAGCGATCAATTCACACTAAACTTTCAGGTATATTTCCCTTTGAGACTTTTATGTCTTTGAGAAACTTAAGAATTTTGACAATGAATCAAAAATTTTTAGGCATAGACGTGGTTACAGATAACTACTTGACTTCAAGTGGATTATTTTTGCATGATTTTGTTTTTCATTTTCATTGAAATACTAGCATAATGTTATAACATTAAATCTCACTCATCAAATTCCATCAGCAAAGAACCTGAGACAGAAATTAAATTCTCAAACTGTCTAACAATTTAGAAATATAGCAATTGGATTAAATAATTTCTTCCCTCCCTAAGAACATTCAGAATAATTTCACAACTAAATATTAAAAGTTTCTGTGTTGGGTTTCATTGGAAACCATTGCTAATGATGGAACAGTATGGATTCTTTTTTTCACTATTAAGTATAATTGCAGTTAAAAAACACCAAACCAAATTTCTTTCATTTGTAAAACTTTTGGCAATTACATATGTGAAAGTCTATTTCTTATTAATAATATAACCCCTAAAAGATTCTATGCTACAGTTAGTATTATTATTTCAGGTCCATTAGTGCTAAGTTTCATTTTTAAAGGTCTCTCAGGGCAGCTAAAATAATAGCAAAAAATTGAAGACATACGCCACTAATGAAGTCTGTTTCATAACCTCAGAGCTATGTTCTTTCACCATTTTGACAAAAAGTAATTACTTTCTTTATTTTACCCAAAGGCTAAACTTCTAATATAAGAAAAAGGAGAGTGGGAAAAATATACATTGAATTATATGTGCAGAACAGATAAAAATAGAACAACATAATGCTTAATAGTAAGACCATAAGTGCTAACTGGAACTATTCGTGTACCCACCAAAAAGAAGTTAAGAGTAGAATTGTTTGCTAGTTTTCCAGTAAACACTATTTTCAAGGCAGAGAAAAAGCATGCACACACAGACATACATCTACATTTATATGTTCATTTTTATTTTAATCAGAGTAAATTGTTTATGTCACTAATAATGAGTGTAGTTTTAGAGCAAAGTAGGCTTGAGTTCTGGTTAGTAATGTATATATTCTTTTCATAACACGTGTTACAGTCTGATATAAAATTTCCCATGTTGAATTTCATCAACGTCATTTTGAGAGAGGTTTTTTTTTAACTGTAATTACAAGAAGATGTGTTTTTTCTCTTGTTTTTCCTCCTTACCTCAAAAGCAATTCCCAGGTTTTGCAGTTTTTAAGACAGGTGGCTACAAGAACGGACCACAATAATCAGTAATCACTAATCCAAAATGCATTTGCTAAGCAGAACAGATATAAGATTATTGATGTTTATTTTCAGGTTTCTGCTCTGTGGCATGCATAAAACAGCCCCTCTGGTCCAGAGTAGACTCTCACTCAGGGTTGACGTGCCAAGATCTGGCTGACGATTGGGCTCCTGTGCCAAACAGGAGTCTCCACCTTGGGATCAGCTTTCACCATGGTGCCAGACAGACCTGTATGCTTGTTCCTGTGCTCCTGCTTTTCAACTGCTTTATAGTTCTTTTATTTACATCAGCTCACTGGCTTAAATCTCCACTGGCATCTCTCAATGACCATAACCAGATTTTTGTAACCTCCTGCCTCAAATGTGTTAGAAAAGTCTACAATTGTTGGGGTTTTTTTTTTTTCTTTTCCAGCCCCTTCGAGGTTCATGTAGTCATTTAGAGATGGGCAGATCTAGTTGAAGGCTCATTATTTTGGGTTGTTCTTTCAGGTAGGCTTCATTGTCTGAAATTACTACTAAAAGTTGTAGTCTGCACAGTTTGTGGAAACTGCAGAGCATATTAGTTAGATGAGAGGCATGTTATGAAACCACTGTCAGACTATTCTTTACCTGCCCAACGAGGTCATGTTTTTGTTCAGGGTGAAAAAAAAAATACTCCAAAGAAGCTATGAGTTCAACTGATTTAATTAAGCAAATATTAAAACCTTTTTGTAGAATTAATTCCAAGCTGGGTCTATGTGCTGAGCTTTAAATCAGTTTTAAATCATCTAGAGCTATCCTGAATAAATAGGGTCTGAATCTAGCTGTTTTACTTCCACAGTATTCCCAGCGCTCAGATTACATTTTGAAACATGGTTCATGAGGATATTTAGCATCTTTACTAATAAAAAGATACAGACATCTTCTAAGGAAAACAAGTCCTTCCACAATTTGGATAGAATACCAACCATTCATAGGTCAATTGCTTTACTGCTTTTAAAATATGGTTTCTTCATTGCATGGTATCTACTAGGATATCCCAAAATAAGAGCAGAAAGAAATCAGAAGCCTTTTTAATGTGCTCTTTTCAACCTCTATCCAATCAAAACATTACTTTTTATCATGGCTTACACTGATCAGGTACCCCACTTCTTACTTAGTCACTTTACATTACTTATTGGATTAACAAAAAAGCTTTATCACAAACCTTATCAACCAGCTCAATATCTTTCTATTTCCAGTCTCTGTGTTGAAGAACCAAGTCTGCCATTCACAGACAAGAGAGAAAAATTAAATAAAAACCTTTACAGTGAAACAGCTATACGTCTCTTCAACAATTTTTTCCATGCCTCTACTTAAATCTCTGCTTGTGTCTATTCTGAAGAAGGCTACAAAATGTCAGAAAAGTAGATATCATGAAGGAAATTTTAGGAAAAAAAATATTTGAGGAAAATATCTCCATTCAATAATGGAAGAAAGAAAAGAAGCAGAATTCTCTAAAGTTTAATTATGGAGTAATTTTTGTATAAGTAAAATCACCCAATTACAAAAATTGAAAAATAAGGAGGTACACTTTGTTGATTCCTGATAACCTGGAAATCTGTGAAAACCATAAATATATTCCTGTTGTTTTTTAGTTTTTGTGTTTTTTGGTGTGAGTGCATCACACTTAAGTGAATCTTTCAAATTGAAGTGGACATTTATGTAAGAAATAAAAATTTACTTCAACTCTATTTCCTGAAAGATTAGCTTGAAAGAAGTGGGGTTTCACACATTTACCTGTCCTGAATTAAGGACAGGTCTCCTTGCATTGCACTCATGTGAAAGGAGAAACATCTTCCAGAATACCAGAGTCAGAAAATAGATAGAGAACTCATGGTCATTAGTAATAAACTGTTCTGCAGTCACCGTGTTTCAGACAATGTTACTACTAATTAGTATGGTAAAAAATGTTAATAAAAGTACCATATTATAAAAATGGGCTATAGAAAAGCAACATAGCATTAAATATAAATACTTTTTCTGATTGTTAAGTAATGTAATGTTTGGAAGTACAATTTTTTTTTTTACATTTTCAAAACTAGATTCCTATGAAGATTATAGATTTTATGCATACTTGCCATATTGATAATTCTGAAGTTACATCAATATTGAGAAAATTAAGTCTGATACCTTCATATCATGGTCATAATTCCATAATAAACCCTTGAACAGAAAATAGGTGAATTAAGTTGATAAAGATATAGGAATGAAACAAAACAGATTTTTAAACCCTGGAATCTGGATAAAATATTTTCAGATTTTTCAAGAGGCTGGACTGCAGTTTTTAAATTACATCTGAACTCTAGTTCCTCACCAAAGAAATTTTAAGAAAAGCTAAAAGAAAGCAAACTTCTCTTAAACTAGATGCCAAATAAGCATAGTTATTAATTATTTTGACTAACAAGCTCAAAGATCATCTGAGAAATGGCTCTAATAAGATCTTTAGCATCTCAAGAAGAACCTAAAAATAAGTATATTAAATCAGAAAAGCATAGTAAAATATATTGCGCTTGGGAAGGAGCATATGTCAGTATGAATGAAGACCAGGCAATATCCATGCAAAGGTCAGATGTTTTTTAAATATTTATGGAAGCAGCTACAGGGTAGGCTAAGGGTGAAGTATTTAAATTGGATGAACCACAAAAAAAAAAAAATCCAATATGAATTTTCCAAACTATTAGTAGCCATAGGATTTTCTGCTATTTGACATTTTAAACTTTATCAATTTTGCTTCCTTTACAGAAACAGTAGTTATTGTTTTCTCCAAAATAAGCAAGCAAAAAGTAGACAAAAAGCCAAATAACTCTTCTCTACCAACTCTTTATGTGGACACTGGTGACTGTTGCAAGCTTTGAATTTCAACAATTCAGGAGAAAGTAAGCATACTTGTTTTCAGGGCAGCCTTTAAATTTCCTTTACCTTAAGTGATGTATCATTAAATCAAGTTACACTAAGGAAACAGCACTGACCACTGATTTCTCACTTGTGATGGATGAAGACATCTATATACTAATTCTCTTAAATTTACAGCTGTTGTTAGGAACAGAAACCATGGTCTTCTTGAATCTGAACAGTCTTATATGAAGTGAAGGGATTGCCCAAGGGAGGTGCTTTTATTTTATTTTTTTGCCCTTTGAGGATCACAAAACAATTGTTTATCATTTCCAGAGACCTGTAGTCTGAATAAGAGACATAGAAACTTATGATGAGTTAGTAGTAGGAAAACTTGGAAATGTCATTGTAAAAAATTACTGAGAAAATTTATTAGCAAGTCAATGTAAGTGGTGAAAATTGTTTTTAAAGAAATTGATTTTCAATAGATTTAGTGAAATAAAGAGAGATAGATTAAAAAATTAAACTTTCTTAAACATCAAAAATGCTTCCAATCTCTGTAAAATGGAATCAATATAGCCTTCATTATTCCTCCAGACACTTTAATTTTTAACCAGGTTGTATTAACTATTCCTGTCTTAGAAATGTGTGTAGCTGAATATATGTCTCTTACCATGAAGTTAATATGGACATAAATGTCAGTTAATACACTTTTTGAGCACACTAGAGTAGGTTAATTAAATATAATACTTATCCTTCTGATTTTCACTATACTCCTTGGAAATTATGTCTTTTTCTGCCTTTTCCCAAGATGAAAACTACTTTAAATACCACAGTGTTGATACATTGGTTTATGCAAGCTGTTCCCCAGGACCTAGTAGATACCAAAGTACTTGCAGGTGAAGCTCACCTGCACGTTTACTGAGTATTAAAGTTCTAATCCTTGATGTTCATAGTGGTTATTTCTCTGTCCCTGTATTTACTATTCAAAATAAATAACAAAAAGATGAATTTGCATGGTCAGTTCTATGACTTGATGAAGTAAGCCACTGAGATTAGCTCAATTGATTAGAGGATGTTGCTACAATGCCAAGATTGTTGATTTGATCACAGGATGGGCCATTCATTTAAGCGTTGGACTCAATGATCCTTGTGGGTGGGTTCCAGCTCAGAATATTCTGTGATTCTGTTAAGATTACTCACTATGAATTTCCAGGAAAATTCTAGAAATTCACTACTTCCTGAATAATTTGAGACTGGGTTACTTAGCCTACATATTAATTCTCCCAGGATTCTCTTTGAGCAAGAGCAGACAACACAGGGACAAAGCTTTGTCTCAGAAAGATTATTGGAAATATCCAACCTCATTTTGGATTAATCTGATTTTAAAAATTTTAGAGGAGCATTTATTTATCATGTTAGCTGTATTTAGGTACCCAGAATATAGAATCATAGGCTATCAAGTCCTGGCTACTAAATTCTTGGTTTATGCTTTAAAAATTTTTGTGTTACATTTGCAGGTTTTGTTAAATGACCTTAGCAAACATTAAGTAATGTGGTTTTTACCCTCCCAGGATCCTTTTCAAATGAAACTGTTCCTTAAATTTAGAACTGCTGACTTTGTCTTCGTGGACTATTCAGATCAGTTTTAAGTTTTCAAACCTTCTACTTTTATTGGAGTTGTTGCTACTGTGCAAAGCACATCTAATGTACTGGTATTTATTGCTGTGCTGCATTATTTCTTTATTATTTGAGCAATAAACCAGCACACTATTACTTTGCCCATTGTAATCATCCACAACCCACGAGATTTTTTTTTTTACCTTCAGGAAAGAAATGAAACAATATTGATTAGTAAGAAAGTAAAAATAGAATTAGTCCTTCAGCATGATTCCTTCTATAAAGAACTGTTTCAAAGGAAGGTTTTAGCACCTGAACAAGGATATCTTATGTCCCTGGGATCAGCACTAACTGCTGCTAGCTACATTGCTTTCATAAAACTGTATCATGCTTTTGATATTCCTCCCATAAAATTGGATTCCAAGTGTTTTACAGCATATGAAGAATTTTTATTACATTCACAGTTTTAATACAATTTTTTGCAATTAAATATAGAAGTAGTAAAGGTATATATAGACATATTGTATCTGGTTTTGCTGTCATGTGCTATTAGTAAAAGTCAATTTCTTGCAGTTATTTAAAGAAATATCTATAGATTCTATGTGTATGTATTTATGCCAGTTTAAGCAGATCAGGTTTATATGTCCAGAGAAGTTCAATTTTCTAAACTTTTTCAATATATTTTTGGCTTAATTCCTCAGCACTGATTGCTTCTTGTTGTTTTAGACCTACTGTCCTCTACTTCATCCTCTATTCTATTGCCATCACATGAGATTTTTTAAAAGAAGCAAGTTAAAAGTCTCATCAGTTTCTGTTTTTGCTATTATGCTAATGCTTCCAACGTCCTTGATCTGCTGTCACTGAGCGCTGTGCTCTCTAGCAATTTAGATAAACATTAGAGAATTATAAACTTTTATGTATTTCATTCACTCCTCAAGTTAACAATGAGATATGGTAATACCATTTCTGGCTTGTGCTTATAACTCAATAAATTGCTTACAATGCTTACATAATGTCAGTTCCAGAGTTTCTCTATGCCTTCACACGGATAATTCTATTTCTTTTGTGATACATTTTTACAGCAGTTACTTTCATTTTAAAATGGAGACATAGTTCGAGTTCATGGTGTTGTAAACTTCAGAGAAGGTATAATAAAAGAGGTTTCTATATGGATTTTCCTACCTTCTCTTTCTTCAATACTCATTAGGCTTGAACTCATTTTAGTCCCTTGATTATCCATTTTGCCTTCCCAATAATTTTTATGCTTTCCTGAAGGTACCTGACTGGAAACGCTTCTGGCAGACAAATTCAATCACAACCTTGGAATAACTTGAATTAAAGATCACACTTGTAAATAGTATGACCACTCTGAGGCTGGAAGACTGGGCTAATTCAGGGAAGAATGCCTTTTCCATTAAGTTAATGGAATACTTAACAAGAGCATACATGTAACCTTATCTTTTTCCTGCTTAAAAGACTATGGCCTTTACAAAACTTTTGTGAATCATGTTCAAAATATTTTTGGAGCAATATATACCTGTTATAACTGTCATACAATAGGGCTGCTCGAGTTCTGGAGGAAAATTAGGAGTATGCAGACATTTATAAGCATCTTGTCAGAGTAAAAAAAATTGTGTTAATTTTATGCATTAAATGTTGACTTTTTTTATCATAATGTCTGGTTATAGCTGGCATTAATAAATCAGATGACCAATGGGAAAAAAAGAAACAACAAAAAACCAAATAAACTGAAGCAGCTACTTTGAGCAACAACAAGCCTCGTAGCCATGTAAAAAACGTAAAGCAATTCTTATGCCATTTACTAAAGTGGCTCATCACCATCTCCTGGGAGAAGGATCTAAGCATTTGGCTATTATAACCCCAGGACCCATGATAATATTCTGTAGTTTGGGGGTCATGAGAACCTTTCACCTGACCTCATCTGCAGGTTACCCCAAAATTTAATCTCTCAGTATTTTATACTAATGGGTCTTTCTGTTGGTGTTACCCAGTCTGAGGAGCTTTGCAACCCACAGTCTCCTCAGGAATTGCTTTGCTTCTGCAAGAGTCCTGTGGCCAAACTCTTCTGTACGAATCTATGTCTACATTTCTTTCAGTCTATACCACAAGAAAAGACAACATTTGCTGTTTGATGTTGAAAGAAATTGCTAAAAATGTGTCGTTAAGTGCAAGAAAAAAAGGAAACCATGTCTGTTTGAAGGACTGAAGAGAAGCAATAGATAGGAACATACTGATACAACTATTTTTATTTAAGGGCATGATTTTTTTTACCCAGTTACTAATGCAGGCATTAGTAAAGTAACCTCATATATACTGTCCTGCTGCAACCATGGCCAGATGCCCTGACAGTCATGACAGACATCCTGATTTCATCCTGGGTAAAGATGACCTTTAGGAGCTTGTCAACCTAAATCCATGCAGGGAGAACCTTGGAGAAACTCTTGGGAATTGTGAAGAGCTCAGAGCCATTGTAATATACAGAGTATTTAGATATGGGCATCCAGGCAGTCACACAAACCTCATTTTGATACAAGTTTTAAAATGCAACAAATGACCCTTACAATTAAAATCATGATTTATTAGGAATATTAACTATTTATTACTGGTAACTGATAAGCAGTATATATGTAATTTAGCAGAAGTGATTTGTTTAACTATAAAATCAATTGAAGCAAGTGTAAGACTATTGAAAGACTTTAGCATTCCCTTTTCATTTACCCTCTCTCTTTTTCCTCCAGTTTTCTCTGGTGATTTTCAACTGACAAAAATAATGCCACTGAGATATAAATGTAAAGAAAATTAATTTTTGAGCATTCAGCTTCAACCAGATCTGTTTTTTTTTAATAGTAGATCCTGCTTGCTTTCATCTGGCAAATACCTGTCAAATCTTGTCTTTGGATGGTAGGTGTGCCTTTTTATTTATTTATTTTTAATGTTCCTTATCTTCAAAAAGGTCTGGGCTGCAAGGCCTTTATCCAAACAAATGCAAAGTTTGCAGGCATAAAAACCATTATTTAAGCCATGAGCATGACATCACTTCTTTTAGGCTTGCCAGAAATGCAAACTTCTAACTCAAATCTGTTTGAAGTTTTCATTCCAGAGAACCCTTTGAGAACTTCAGGGAGATGAACAAAAACACATGTTAAGATGAAGATTAAAAGCTACCCTAAAGGTTAAGATAAGAGGTTCTAATTCTGTCATAGTTCCTGGGTTTTTTGTAGCTTTTCTTAGTGCACTTTTCTGTTGCCACTTCTAAACATTAAACCTGGAAATTTTTATTTATAAGAACTGAGTATGTTGAAGTGTCTTCCAAGCACTATTAAATGTTGGTGAAGCAGCTGAAACATTGTCTCATTTGAAGTGTCTTTACCAAATATGAAGAAATGGCCAAGCAGGGGACAAAATAGGTCTGATCCTCAAAAAACAATGTTCACAGAACTCTAGTCTCTGAACAAAAAATGTCCATTAGAGGTTAATCAGTTCTGTATCAGAAAAGACCACTTTGAAAGAATCACGAGCTGATGAAGTAGTTTTGTCCAGTTTTTTTAAGCTACAAAGGACACTGAAAAAGTTCACAGCACAGTAAACTTTTCAGTAGTGGTACTGAATTCAGTCCTTTCCACCATTTCCCTTTCACCATATTCTTTAGGATTCCTTAGAATAGCAACTTATTCCAAATAATCTAGTTGAGTTTTTATTTATTAAATAGAGTAATAGTTGATTCAATAATGTATATAAAGAGTGATTTCTGAGATATTTTTCAGCTATGAGGGAGGAGCCTTGACTAGTATTCCCAGACTAAACAGTTAGACATGAATTATTCCTGTAGTACTGACTTTCCTGAGCAGTTTTTTGATATGAGACAAAAAACATAGACACAGAGATTGTGGTGAAAGAACTCTGAATTTTTCTTTGCCTTCTGGTACTGCATTCATTTTACCTTTTCTCTTGATTATGAAAAATATAAAAAAGAAAAACTTAAAGTTTTTCTCTGCTCAAAAGCTTTTCTCAATTCCCTTCTAAGGCTGTTGATATAATCCTGTTGATTTTTGGTAAGGAAACTCACATTTATGTTTGGAATGGTAAAAAAGGGAGTGACTTAGCCTAGAAGAAACAAAACGTGATGACCATCACATTGCTGGAAAGTTGTCACTGTAATGATTTCCAATGATTACTCATTCATATTCTTAATGTTTCCATTGTTATCTCAAAAAAGGTGTTTTTAAAAGATCCAGTAAAGAAAGCCTAAGAATACTGAAGATGTGACTGACCTAACAACAGCTGTCAAAAAAGTAGGATGCAGAAATTTAAATTAGTTGCAAATGCTTTTTCTGCATGTAATGGCAAGTGAATATCTCTCTATTCCTCGGCTTTTGCTGCTTAACATAAAACATGATGAAGTGTCCAAAGGAAATAGGCTACTCCAGAGGAGATAAAGAAAGCCTTGAAGACTATCCTAGACTATCTGTCTAACTAGGAATAACTATGATTTGGTCAGATAAATCTCAGACTTATGTTATAGATTTACTGAAAATCAAGACTATTAACTGGTTAGTACAGAACAGGGTGTATATTCTTTTATATTCCTGATATAATAATGTGAATGGGAATTTTGAGTCCACACAAAATGCAGTCTTTCAGCAGACTGAACATTTTGTTGTTTCAGAAGACATGATTTCACTTCAAGTGAATGAGCTGTCCGAACCATACTGTTATACTGCTTTTAAATATAAAAAATACTGTGCAATTTTACGAAATATTTTCAGTTTTGCTATTTAGGCAATTATAACCCCTTCTTTTTTATCTTCTATCCATCTTCTAAGGCTAGACTGATCATGATGTTAAGTATTCAAGTACAGAGTATTTCTAAGGAAAATGGTGTCCTTTGAGAAACATTTCATATCTCCATTCTACAGTTCAATTATATTGGTCTTTAATTCAAATGCTTTAAAATTAATAAAACTATAGTTTACTCATGACTCAGGACTTTTTCTAAA
>JAYDZK010000169.1:91855240-91874602 GCA_034509185.1 Euphonia xanthogaster
TGAAATAAATTAGAAAGTTATTTCTATATTTTTCTTCAATATCAGATAGGGTACAGCTTCTAACAAATGTATTATTTCTTTTCACTTTCAAATGTAAATGGCAAATCAAGTTTTATGTGACTTGACACCTACCTTCTGCATGGCTGTTCTTCAGGGCAGCACAAAACCTTTCCAAGAAATAAAATCCATCAGATAAATTAAACTGAAAATTATCAAGTTGTTTGTTATTTAGTAAATCCGATGTTTATAAAGTAAGAATAAATTAAAATATTTGCATCAATTTAAATACCTCTGTTCCACTAACAGTCAGATCTGAATTACTAATGTTTCACTAAGGGGAAATTTATTATTGGTGATAAGAGGATAACTTTTCAATAATCTTTTAAATTATTCAAAAAAACAATACTCTGAGCATTTTAATATGGAATGTTTTGCAAAAGCATTTATCTCAACTATTTCTTTCAAGTGAATAGAAAATTTCCTAAGCAACAAGCAGAAAAGCATTATTAGATACACGCATGAATACAAGTATAATCAAACACAAAGCTAGATTCATAAACTTCTGATTTTACACGAGAGGAGTTTTGCTTTTCAGAAAATTCATCTCAACATCTGATGGAAATAAACATGCATTTTTCCACATTTTGTAATCACCTCATTATATTGAAAAGTAAGTGCAGAGACTTTATGTCGTAAAATTTTTTATTATTAGACTTCAAATAGGACTTATTTTCCCTCATTAAACCTGGTTACAAACCAGATGAAAGAGTGTGATAGCTATAAAAAGTAAAAAAAACTTAATATGCCTATCAGGCGAGAAATATTAGATAGGGAATGTCATGAATAAATATAGACATGTTTATAGAAGAAGGCAAAAATTGTATTTTCATTCTGTAAAAAACTGTCAAATATTCAGGTATAATCATGCTCCAAAGTAATTTGGGAGCTTATAGTGAATCTGAAGCTGAGTTAAATTCTAGTCACAACTAAGTGCAAATAGAATATTTCTGCTATATATGCAAATATAGAATTTGTGCACATTGGTGTTAAAAGGCCATTTTCTCCCTTCTTCCTGAGGTTCTGATATTTAAAATCTCAGAAGAGATAATTTAAGTTTTATGAGAATGTTGTCATATCTATAGTAGAGTAAGTAAAAGCAGAACATAGCCTCTTTGTTCTTCAACTAAAACTGAATAGAAAGCAAAACATCTAGATAGAAGAAAATGTTGAGTCTTTTATTGGGTCATGACCAGAGGCATGATAAGACTAGAGCAAATTAACTATAGTTAGGTGTGTATCTATATACATTTGATCATAATTAGTTCTGGTTTTCCTATTTTCTTATTTGCTAGATGACTTAAAAGATCTTCTGCAGTGAAAATTAAATTTGCATTGGTGTGCACTAAGAGTTACAGCACGGTTTTATTAACAAGGGTGTCCCCATTGTAGGTCAGACAGAGAAAAATCAAAGGATTGAGCAGTTTGTACAAATAATTCCAAGCAAAAGAAATGGAACCCAGATAACCTGGATACTAACCTAAACCACTATCAAACATGCAAATGTTCCTTTTAAGCCTATATTCCTGTGAAATTACACATTTTCCTTGGTAAATCTTTGTAAATACATGATCAAGCTTTTCCTCTGCCTCCTCTACTCCCCAGATCCCCCTGCCTTTAGATGTCTTTGCAGTCAGAACACCAGGTGGGTCAAAAGCAGGAGATGCATGGTGCTCCTGCTGGACTTTGGTTCCCCATCCCATCACCTCAGCCCACAGGCTGTTCAAATGTCACCCAGTATCTCTTCTGCTACTCCTTTCCAGGAAAGATTTTGTAACAATTTTAGAGATACCAAGGACAAGTAGCACGAATTACCTAAACAGATTTCCCCCAAATGTTGTCTGCTCTGGCCTTCCACTCGAAGTTAGATCAAACAGGCTGAAACTATTTTTTTTCTGGAAAAAATGGTGTGCACAGGTTTGGATTCCTCAGGGGGTCTGTGCAAGGAGTCTGAGAACCAGCTGTTCAGCTTAAGTAGAAACTAAAAATAATAGAGACTTGAGACACTTTTGCAAACATTTAATTTGCAGTGTATTATAAGGATCACTTTCTTTAATTGGAAGCTTAACGAAAGACTTCATAATAATGTGCTGCTGCCAAATAATATACAGATTGCTGGTCAAGCAAGTGCAACTCTGGAAAATTAAGAGATGACTTTAGAGCATTCTTTAGATTCTTCATGTGTTTGTGTTCATAAATTCTTGGTCACTGATGATCACAAATACTCACTGCTGTTCAATTGAATTACATTATTTTGTTTTTATACACATGGATGGGTTAGATACAAGCCAAATGATAATTCACACAGCTAAAACTATTTAAAAGGATATAAATTATTTGATTAATCTCCAAAAACAAGACAGTGGGAAATAAGGTTCAAATCTTTTACACTCAGTGGAATACTGTGAAGTTGCAGTGCTTCATGGGATGGTGTTTTTAATATATAATATTTTTATTTTAAATTTTCGATTTTAATCTGTGGTGATATCTATTGTTTGAGAATATAGTTTTTAATTTGTATAAGAAATACTTTGTAGATATCTACCCATAGTAATGTCATCCTGTAGATCTCTACTCATGGTAATGTCATACTTTTACTGCAGGATATGCTGTAAGGGAGAGCATGTTTTCCAGGGCTGATGGCTTTCTTCAAGAGTCTCTTTGGTTTGTTTTTGAGTTCTTAGCAGATATGTTTTCTCTAAGTTTCAAAATATCACCTTGTCTCTGACTTCAGAAAACTTAGGGAGAATCATCCTTTTCAAGTAAATAAATAATTTTGGTGCACATTTTTTGGGTTTAATGCAAATATTCGTTAAATGGACTGGAAAATAAATAACTTTTCCTCCAATTTTGAAGATTGTATTTATTCTGATATCAATCCCATTAATAACTACAATTATATATAAAATTAGAATCTGTTTTCCGTGTTCTCTTAAGGTTGTGCTGTTTTATGGAAGTTAGCTAGAACACAGTTTCCACTGGGTAGATAAATAAGTAATAAAATTTGTGTATCTGAGTCAGTTCTGTTTATTGACAGTGAATTGATATTCTCTCCTCTAGTACTCTCACCTCTCTCTCTCTCTTATTGGCAGCTTGCTCTTCCCTCCAGGTCTCCATTTCATGTATTCTGTCAGGTGGTCAATATAAAGCTATAGTTGATTCAGAGGCATACTTTCACTTTTAGGATCTGATGGATTGACCCTGGTGAGTCAAACTCCCAAACTCCTTTTTGCTTAGTTCCCTCTTACTGGGGAGGAAGAGAAAAATAGAAGTTCAAATTCATGGATCAAGCTAATAAGAATTTCATAATAAAAGCAAAAGCTGTGCTTGCAGGCAAAACAGAAAGAGAAATTAATTCAGTTCTGTTCATCAGCAGGCAGAAATTCAACCACTGGAAAATGGGGCTTTCAAATGCACAGGAGCTGCTTGGTAAGACAAATGCCAAATCCGTGAATGTCCCCCTTCAACCCTCTTCCTCTGAATTTTTGTTGCTGAGTACAACATCATATGATATTGCACATCTCTTTTGTCAGTTTGGGTCAGCTGCTTTGACCTTGTTCACTTCCAGTCTCTGGGCCACCTCTGCTTTACTGCCTTTGGGAGCCAGGGAGTGGGAGGGAAGTAAAGGTGTAGATACTGTGCAAGCACTGCTCATCAGTAGCCAAAACATTGTGTGTTATCAGTCCTGGTTTACCTGGTTTACACAGCATCACACAGGCTAACCTGAAAAAACTTAACTCAAAACTTTATTCCTTCCAAACCCAGTACATAGAGCATTATATACTGAAAACATTGGGGTTGTCTTACGAACTAGATGAGAGGTAGTGTTAAAATTTACTTCCTAACTAAGGACACTGATTTGTTTTACATCTCATGTCCTACCCTATCTGGTTTTCCTAATATTCATAGAAATTTCAAATCTTCAGAAATTTTGTCCCTTGTCTGAAATTACTGAATGGACACACTAGTTACTAGACAGGGAAGATAAGAATGAAGTCAAGTATACAGTCCAATCGAGCCAGTCTCGCTTTCTGTTACGCTAGGCAGCCCTTCCATCTCTTCTACCTTTTTCAGGATTATACTACATAACCAATTGAAAGGACTGTGGAAAAAAAATGACTATGGGATTAAGCTTAGTGATAGTACTAAATTCAAAAAAACATGAACAATATACAGCAAAATGCTACAGACATTCCAATGCTCTACTTTTCTGCTTTTATTAGAACACCAGAGAGTTGCTCAATATTGTCCACCTGCGTAGTCTCTTACACCATAATACCTGAACTAATGCTCAAGTTCTTTCTCTCTTCTGAAACAAATGATATGATACTGTTCTATTGCTTAGGAAGGCAACACAATAGCTGTGGAGGGAACTTCCTGGGTTATCCATCCCTATTCTTCTGATATTTCAAGCACAAAATAATAAAAGAAGAGGCTCTCTGCTCAAATTACCTAGATGGTAGCTATGATAAATCATATAAAAGGTTCCTGTCTGGAGGTTCCTGTTTCTTTCTACTGACTAAAAACAGTCAAGATTTCAAGATTTATTTGCTCAGGCATATAGATACTTAAAATTAGGTAAAACTAATTTTAATAATACATTTAGATGTATTATTACACTTTAGATGCTGAATGTTAAACAGCCCACAAAACAATTACACCATAAAGCAACACCACCACCACCCCAAAGCCTCAATACCATAAATAAATTCAAAATGCATATAGTAGAAGGCCACAAAATCCTACATCTCCAATGAGCTACAGTAAGGGGAAAGATCAAGGCTAAACTAGGACAAATCAAGTATTTATGAATATATTTCATAATAGTTTTACCTAAACTTTTACTTAAATTAAGTCTTTCTCAACAATCAAGAATAAACAAAAGAACACTTACCAATCATGGACTATCCAATCTTGAAAAAAAAAGCATAGTGACTCCAGGTTGAAGAATCAATTTAATCCACAGTGTAAACAGGCAGCTGGTTCAGGCAGGGAACTCTTACCTAATGCAATGAAACAAAAATAGCTTGCAAAATAATTCTAAAAATAACAACAAAAAAATCCCAAAAACATTCAATTGTATTTTCAAACTGCACAGAGGCAGTAAACTACAACTTTACAAAGCATTCTTGTCTCTGGAAATTTTTATCCCAATACCACTACAAGCTTAACAAACCACACTTTAAAGCAGTTTTGTTTCTGTGCCTCACCAAGACATTCAAGTGATCATTTCCGAAGTTCACTTGCCAAATGATCTGAAGCCTTACATAATATCCAATCTAAATATCTATCTTATTCATAGCCATTTATCATGTACTGATATTATTCTTAAATTAGAGGATTTTTCTTTTCTTGATATATCCCCTCTCAGTGTAGTTATAAAAAGTCATTATATCCCCTCTTAACCTTCCCCAGCTAGGCTAGGCAAACAGAGTTCTTCTTAATCTTTTCTATGTAAGGTAAATATTCCATTACTTTATTCATATCTCTTCTCTAAATTTGATCCAATTTAAATTAATCACTCCTGAGAGAAATTATTAGATATGTACACAATGTTCCAGACGAGGCCTTGCTGATACCTTGTGTGGTGTTATTTACATTCCACTTTCACTTAGAAGAATGTGTCATTCAATGCATTCTACCACAGCAGCAGCCTTGTTTCAAGGCTACATCATTCTGGCAGTTCGTACTCAACTCCTACAAATATCACCAGATATTTTACCCATTTCTTCACATCAGATTGACAATGTTCCTTTTATATCATGTTTTTATTATTAATTCTTAAAAATATATATTCTAACTTTGTGGTGTTAAATTGTGTTACATTTGTGTGATTCCTTTCCTTGGAATGAACAGATCCTCTTGATGCTGACTTAGAGCCTTGTAGTTTGTTTCTCAGCTGTATAACTGGTTTTCATTTCAATGTCATAAACAAATACAGTATATCAGTTCAGTTCCAACACTGATGCCTGAGAGGCATCTAGGCTTCTTTTCCTTCAGCCTGTCTTGCTATTTGAGTATAGCTGGGGATAGTGTCCCTTCTACAAACTTCTTTCACTTACTGTGTTAATCACTGCAATCACAATGTTTGGTGTTAATTTTCCTTAAAGAAATCTTATAAAATGTTTACCATAAGTCTGAGTAGAGTTGCTTTACTTTATTAGCCTCTCTAGTAAGACATCTAAAAAGATGTTAAGTTAGTCTCTCACAACCTGCATGAGATAAAATCAAGTTGTACTGTAAGTTCGATTTACCTCTATGACCCAAATTAGTTCTTGTTCAGAATCTGTCCTAATGCTCTGCATAGAATTATTATCAAATTATCTGCTTGGATAATGAGCTTTCTTCACTGCTTTTTATCTTCATACTACATTTGTTCTTCAAAGTTACTACCACCAGATTTACAGCTTACTTTTAAATGTCTTCTACTAGATTTACAAATCCACATCCTAATTAATTCAGTTGACTTGACCATCTTGTCAAAACCTAAACCTTTCACACTTAGAAATAACAATTTTGCTTCAAACTTCCATACCAGAATTTGTCTTCACATTTGAAGTAGATAATGTATCTTGTCATTACAGTGTTGCTCAAAAAAAAAAAAAAACAAAAAACAAAAAACCAAACCCTATCAAAACTAACTACAAAAAGCCAAAACCCAACAACACAAATCCAAAACAAAATCCATCCATGATAGCATTAATTAAAAATTATGGCCATTTCTAGATCTTCTTTGCTGGTTTCTAATTCCAAGTATAGAGAAGCCTCCTTATCTAGTTTCTCCTCTTTGCCTATGAAAAGAATAATATATAAAGATTAGTATATTAAAAAAAAAACAGTTTATGTTTATGTTTCTGATACGAGGGTAAAGCCTTTAAAATATTTACTCTTAGTGTCTTCAAACTCCAAAATATTATCATTCTCCTTCCTAATGAATCCCTTTTCCCTATTTTTTTGCCTCTGTTCTTCTTAATGAATCCCTTTTACACTTCTTTTTAATCTCTTATTAATCTTCTTAATCTTCTTATTAAATCCCTCTTCTCATGATTATTCATACTGAAAAGCCCTTTTACACAAGTATTTAGTTTTCCTCTTTGAATATATGCCCTAATTGTGTTGACACATTTTACTTAAAAGTAAAGTAAGAGTCCTTTCAGGTCCAGTGGAAGTCTTCATTCTGAGGTTGGGGAGACACTGAAAAAAAGTTTCCCAGTGAAATTATGGATGTCCATTCCCTGGCAGTGTTCAAGGCCAGGTTGGACAGCATTCTGCACAATCTCAACCTGGTCTAGTGAAAGGTGTCCCTCCCCACAGCAGGGGTGCTGGAACAAGATGATATCTAAGGTCCCTTCTAACCCAAACCATCTTCTGAATTCAAATATTTAATTTTCCCAAACTAAGCAGCCTAATTAATTTCTTTCCTGATCATGCAAAAGCTTGACTTTTTTAAATTACAAGGATTATTTATAGATTTATTTTTGTCTATCTCAAAGATTGGCTTCAAGTGAACTCCCTCCATTTCTCACAGGAGAGCCACCACTATCCTAGTGGCATTTCATGAACTCACTCTAGTTTATTCAAATCCTTATCTTTTCACTAATGGAAAACCAAAACTGAATGTAATAGTCCAGGTGTGGTCTAACAAATGAAACCATTCAATATGATTAATGAATTCAACTTTGCTAAGTGTTAATTCTTCATACCTGAATAAAGTATACTTTTCCTTCTTGAAGGTATTGTTGAGACTTCATTCAGTGAGAAACATAGAGTTGTAATTCTTTTTTTATAACTATACTTTTCATTGTTTTGAATTGAGGTTCTTCCATTTTGAGGGGGGAAAAATCAAAACAACTTCCTAATAACTATAGGAAATCAAACTCTTCAATGAAAAATCAGGCACAGCTAAAAAGCCCACACCAATAACAGTGAAGACTACAGAAAATAGGAAAACAAATTTTTCTGAAGCATTCCATTTGGGTGTATACTGATGATTCCAAAATTTCAGCATGCATTTGGCAGAAAAATCAGTTTGATCACTGTCATGAATATTTCTTTCAAAAATAAAAATTCTAGTGAATTTTTGCAGAATATTGAAGAACTATTTTTGTCTTTGTAACCTGAGAATGAAAGTTCTAGTGAATTTGAATGATTTTGAGGAAGAATGATGCAGTATTTGGAAACCAGATATTATGCACAGGACTTGAATCGGACATAAGATAAAATTACATCTATAAAATTAACATCTCAGAAATTCAACAAAAGAATGGTTTACTCTCTTTACAGTGTACACAATTCAGACTTAATTGTTTGGAATCCTAAGCAGCAAATTTATGTGAATGCAGCTGTACTTTACTGGGTTGGTATCTCTCTATTGATTTGGCACTTGCCTGCAGATTAGGGCTCTTTATTCTGTGCATATTGATTTGTTTAGAAATAGGTACGATTTTTTAAATGAACAATAAACTATAGAGTTGTATTTATTATCTAGCCTGGAGGTTATTACTTTTTCTTTTAATTGTAAAATCTAATCCATTTGCATAGCCACCTAGGATACATGGAAAAAAACCCCAAAATAACCTGATTATAGGACAAAATTTGTATCAAATGGAATGCTAACACTGCAAAAATTTAGAAAAGCATAAAACTACTGATTAAGCAATATAGATATGTTGTCTTTGAACCTTAATATACCTTTCCTTTTTGTTTATGCTCCAGTTTACATTCCAAAGTTGAGAAATTCTTAGAATTCCAAATGGATCTCCATCTTCTTTTCCCCTTTCACACTGACATAACCCTTCATATAATGCTGAGATTCTTTATGCAATACTATTTTCAAGTAAAGGAAACATGGCTAACATTAATACTTTTCCTAGATTAATAAGCTTGCTCTTGATTTTTACGACCATTGCCATCTCTGGTCTCTCCAGTTCCATTGTGCATTGTGCTGCAATGTGTCACGTAAAACCTTCACAGTTCATTCACTGTTTGTGATATTCCATATTTTCAGTGGAAAACTTCCGCAAGTTCCATCAAACAATTCAGATCTGAAATTTTATTTTGTTATTTTCATGCTATACACATGACAATAACATAATATTTCTGAAATATAAGCATATATTTTTACCCAAAATTGTTTGCATATAATCTGGCTACACAAGCAAATAGTTTTCTGAACAGGCCACTCAAGACATTAATTATATTTTTAGTTGTTCATAGTTGCACAATTATTTTATAATCTCAAAATCTGCATAACCTTTAGAAAGAATGACTGAAAAAAATTCCAAAGCCCTAAATTGTGTAATTACCTGTGATATGAGTAGCTGCTCATTTTGGTTTTTTTTTACCAGTTTTTAGGATAGAATAGGAGATTTTCTTGCCTTAGCCCCCAAACCATATTTGCAAGTCCCTTCAAGGCCATTATAAAACACAAAGGAATTTTGAGTGGTTTTATGTTTCAGGTTGTAGTCACACAATCACATATATATATATATTAAATATATACATTGGTCTGCTTTCTTTTCTAGTTAAAGTCACCATTAAAAACCATTGTAATTTTATTTTCTTCGAGATGTAGAATATGAATTCATTAAAGTATTTTGAACACTCAGTGTTCAAGAAAGGCTTTTGTTTTGCATGATCACTTTTCTCATTTTACCTTAGCTGCTAAGTTTTTGAAAGAAAGCTTCTTGTTTGAAAGTCTTTCAGATGGTAATAAAGATGGCAATAGCTTCTTTTTTTGTGAAAATTGTAAAATGTTACAGCAGAAAAGGTCTGGAAAGGTCATCTGGTTCCTGCCCTGAGACAGAATCAGTTATACCCAATGGTTAACTGAAATGGTCAAAAGTAGGTTTTACTGATCTCCTTGTTGAAGTCAGATCTTCCCTACACGCAAGATTGAACAAGCCAAAGTACACAAAAGGCTAGGGAAGAAAACAGCATGCACAACAGGCAGTCTCGGCTGCTCCTTTAAGATCCTGCAAACTTGTAGAGGATTGGGTTATTTAAGAGACTGCTTTTAGCTGTTCTTGTCCTGTGGCTCACAGCAGAACTGTGACAAAGATAGTCTTCGTTCACTAAACTGACTTACTTTATCAAAAGACAAAAGCAAAAAAGAGACAGAGAAGAAGAAAACTAAGGTAGAAAAGGAAAGCAGGTAAAAAGGTTTGTAACATTATGCAACCAATTTTAATACTATAGATTATAGCCAAGATCTTGCCAAAGACAGTGAAGAGAGAAATATAGTATGAATTATGCACCTTTGCTTTCATTCAGAATGTTTGATGCTAAAGATCAAACAACTGAGATGGCTGAGTGAATGGAGATTGAAAGGACAGGTTTGTTGCCAGATTTGTCCATGAAGACACTTTTAATACTTCATAAAAGATGAATAGATGAAAAAGCTCTGCTACTCAGTCTTTTATTGAAAGTTCATTCTGGGGAAACTTTTAATGTTTTACTTTAGGTGCTTTGATTTTGGTTCCCTCATTCTCTCCTTTATGATACATTTTTTTGCTTAGCCCTTTTCCATTTGATCAGGTTTTTAAATTATTCTTAATGACATTGATTCAGTCTTTTTCTTTGACTCATAATTTCTGTCAATATGCAAAATTAGGTTTTTGTTACTGCGGGTTTTGTAAATTTCATATATAAAATGCCTATGTGAAATGGATAGTCACTTCTTTTGTCCAGTTGGTTGTATGAATCATGTTTGATGCATGTCAGGATGGAGTTTGCTCTCTTGGCTGCCAGGACACACCACTGGCTCATACTGTTCCTGGTGTTATTCAGGAGCTCCAGATTCCTTCTTGCACAGCTGCTCTCCAGCCACTCCTTTCCCTATGTATACTTGTACCTGCATAATTACATCCCAGGCCCAGGATCCAGCATCTGGACTTGTTAAATTTCATCCCATTAATCATAGCTCAGTGCCCAAATCTATCTAGATCTCTCAGCAAGGTATCTTGTCCCTTGAGAGAGTTAACAGTGCTCCCAGTTTGGTATCATCAGTAGATTTACTAACAGTGCATTCAACTCCTGCATGTATATCATTGATAAATATATTAAACAGAACTGGCCCCAGAGCTGATCCCTGAGGAACATCACTGGTGACTAGTCAAAAGTCAGATATAACTCCATTTTTTGTAACACTTTGAGCTCTGCCACTTGGCTAGTTCCTCATCGAGTACACAATGTACCTGCACATCTCAGGGATGGTCAATTGTCCTGAAGGATATAGTAAAGAACAGTATCAAAACTTTTCTAAAATTGAGAAAAATTATATCTACTTCCTTCTTTTTACCCACTAGGCGGATATCCTCAATGTAGAAGGACGGCATATTACCTATATGGGACTTCCCCTTTGTGAACACATGTTGACTGTGCCTGATGTTTACAGTGTTCTCTAAGTGCCTTTCAATAGCACTTCTCAAAGCCAAGACAAATTAGGAGAAAAATTTGCTAGAAGGAAAACTGCAGATAGAAAAACATTTGAATGTAAATGGGTAGCCCTTGAATAAGAAAAACAAGATTACAGAATTCAGGAGTACAGTTTATCTAAATATTCATTTAGGTTCATGGTGAAATAAAAGCAACAAAGAAAAGTTCACATCGAATGGTTAAAGGGAAAAAATATCAGTTATGTAGTCAACAAAAAATGTTGACAATCATAAGATTCCCATTACCTCTTTAACTATAATGGGCATACAATATTTTAGTACTGATAGTAGTATGTTATTTCTATCCTTTTCCAAGCCCTCTTAAAGCAGGAAGAGCATAAACATAGAAAAATCAGTGTATGCACTGCTATAATGTCAGAGCTACAGAAAACTCTCAGAAGTGATGGAAGTGTTGTCTTAGCCTGCTGAGAACAACTCTAGAAATAACTTTTTGTCCTTTTTACTCATTTTAAATGGTAATATAATTGCATGTCTTCCTTTCTCAAGTTAGAGATCTGAGATTCTACCCACCCAGAGTCCCACAATGTGACACACATCAGGGGCATTTTCTGCACTTCTCCATCATGTAGTGTAATGCAAGAATTTATCATCAGTGTATGATCAGCGGTATAAGTCGATACACTGATTTTGCATTAAAAAACCAACAAACACCCTCCCACAAGTTGCAAATCATTCACTAAGTCAGCAAAAAAATCTAAAAATATTCACTAATGATTTCTTTTCAATTAGCTGTCTCAAAAAATATTAATGATAAAATCCCTAAGAAAATTGTGACCCACTGGTGTTAGCAGAAGACAGAAAACTATGTCAGTACATAGAAAAGGTAAAGAAGGATGACTAGGTAGAAGTTGACTAGTTTGACTTAAATCCTCAGAGAGATACAGGAAAATTCTTAGAGGATTGGATTACTAAAAAGCTGAAAGAAGAGTACAATTTGAATGTTACTTTTTATGTAAAACACAACTGATTTTATTAAATAAGAAGGTTAAAATTTGGTAACTGAATAGATATAATACGCTAAAACTTTTAGAATACACTCAGTATTATATCTACAGTTTATTTTGATTAAGAATTAATGTAAATAACAACAAATGAGATGTTCAAAGAGTTTGAAAATCTCTTAGTGGACAGTTCACACAATACCCTACCAGTTCTGATAAGGCCTTACTAATATTGACAATGTACGTGGTAATTTTCAGTGGTTGTATCAATTATCTAGACATCAGACTACTATCTGAGGAAGTTTTCAGATAAAGTAAATTGTATTGGAAAGCTAAATAATGGCAAAGGACAGCCAAAAGACATCGTGCATCAGAAAGATCGGGAAAATTTTCTGACTGCCCAGTGGATCAAAAATGCACTATGGATATACAATTAACCTTTCAAATTCTCAGTGAATTAACACATTCTAAACAAAGAAATATGTAGCAAGTAAGATATGTAGATATTTAGCAAGTAAGACTATTGAAGTGATTTCCCTCTTCACAAGTTGTGGTGAAACTGATCCTGGAACAAACATGCAAAAGCAGTGTCTGCATTTCTGATCTTCATTTATTTTAGCTGAAATATCAGCCATTGTTTAGAAAACACTGAAGCCACAGCACTACTTTAACACTATAAGGTATGAAAAAAAGGCTACCCTAAATATACTGGTGATGCTTATAATATGTTTATGTGATCTACATAAATAGTTCAAGCTTCCGTGCTGCCTGGCTGTATGACTGCTGATCCTAATGGGCTATCATTGATCCTAATAATATAAACTAAAAAACAAATAATACAAACTAAAATATGAACTACTAATATAAAATTGTTAATTCATAAAAGAATATAGAAAGTATATTGAGATATCTTAGAGTAGTTTCCTGCTGCATGAGTTCTTTTCCAAGAGAAAGGAGTGTTGCAGATGGTCATAGGCAATCAAATATATGCATCCTTGCCACATGATGTTAACATGAAGAGACAACAGTCCAACTGCAAGGCATTAGTGCACATGCAAAAGTATAGTCAAGTCACAATATCACTTCAAACTAGTTGTGTCTAAAGTACTAAGTATTATGGTAATAAAATTGGGCATGTATGAAGTAAAAGAGAAAGTATAAAGTATTACCATATTATCAGGGACAAAACGGCAATGTACAGCAATATTTTGATACGAATGATAAAACACTAAATTAACATTTGATATTTTATAATTTATTATGCAATGCTGAACAACAGAAAATATATTCAGATAATGGATTAATTAAAAAATAGCATCTCCTACCTAGTATGCTATCAGATTATTGATGAATGAATAAAATAAATCTTATTCTTGAAGCCATATGTACTGTAACATAAAAATGTCTTAGTCATTGCATGATTTTGGAAATAACAATGATGTTGTGGAAACAGAAGAAAGAAAATATTTGTCTGTGTTAGTTACAGCTGAAAGACATTCATAACATAAGACCATAGGAGAACAGGGTCAGATATTCTGCAACATTAGGCACAGTTCATCAAGTAACCTTTACATTAACAGCTTCACACTTTTGAACTATTATCTTTATCCCAAATTTTTAGGTGACCAAGGGGTCTCTCTGTGAAATGCCAGCTGCCTTGATATGTAAATGAGTCTTTGGTCTAGAGTCTTAAGATTTTAAAATGATGAGGCTAAGGTGCTTTCCTATAGTGTCGCATTCAGGCGCTTAGCTCTACCAGGTAGGCAAAGTGTTTTGTCATATTCTGTACATGCAGAGCAGACACAAAGGAAACATTTCAAAGAACTGTGCTACATAAAGTCCTTTAAGCCTTTTTTCAGAAAAGCAATTCCCACTTCTTCAGTGTTGGCTGTCACATCCCATCTGGAACAGTGCCTGGTGTACCAGAGCGGGGAAAATGGAACTTTTTCCTTTACTAACCTGAGTACTCATATAGTAAGGAGTCTGTGGAGCATTGGTATGTCAGTAGCCAAAAGTTTAGCCACAATACTTGATCAGACTCAGCATATATATTCCTGTTAGCTGAGAATGGAATCTGCATTTGTTATGCCATACAGACATGATTAAAATTAATTATTAAAATTCACTTTTGAAGTATTCATTCAGACCAGGTCAGAAACTCAACCTTCATTACTAGGAATAGTTCAGGTATACAGAGAGTGCTTCTATCAATTCTAAGCAGAAGAAAGAGATAAGGGAAGGGTAAGGCCAAGAATGTACCAGCCAAGCCCACAATGTTTTTATCCCAGGGTAGGTTCTTTAAGCCTGTTGGAGACATGCTGAGCTACAACCAGGCTCAAAGCACATCATGAGCAGAAAACATGTAGCCCATGAAATGTGACACATGCTCCTATTCTCACTGTCTCTTATGTCATAATATGCTGTGATATAGTACCATCAAGATCTTCCTAACCATTATCAAACATGTCTTGCCTCACAAAGGAAAAAAAATTGCAAGCTACAGCAAACAAAAATCTCACCAACTGTAAATCTTCTTGCCCAAATATGAGCTAGTCCTCTCACCCAAAACATAATTGCTTGAGTTGCAGGAGCAATCTGATTGTGAAGTACACATTGTTTACAGAAGGCAGAAAAAACAGACAGAAGATTAATAATGAATGAATGAAGATGAATAATGAGAAGGAAAAAGAGAAAAAGGAAAGCAAAAAAAGAAAGAGGGAATTAAAATAGCATGGTTTTCACGACAATAAGTTAATTTCAATTTGTCATTCAGAATTTGATGGTGACATAAGGTGCCAACTCAGACATTACTGTTCTGGAGTAGAAAGAATTACCACAGAGCTGATGGACACATTTTTCAGCTGGATCGAAGCACAGAGCAAACAAAAGGCAAATTAACTGTATTTTTTATTAAATCTCATAGAGGACAGGAGTAAATATCATTTTCATCATCATGTGCATTGAGAAAAGGGAATTCATATTTACAGTGAGATGAACATGGTACCAGTAATTACTCCCTATTTTATCCTGGAGAATTTTTTTCCAAAGTGTCCTGTAGGAAGAATTTCTGGTTTAAATAGTGAATTTTATAATGGAAAAAAAGTGGTATAAGACTGTGTATGTTGCACTGATTTCCATTACAATTTGTAGTAAAATTTAGGCTGTATCTTATTTAAAGGAGTTAATATAGCTTAAGAGATTCATAGTCCTGACAGAATTAAAGGTTAAAAATATATTGAAAATAGGTTTTGTAAATTATTTACACTTTTTGGAGGACTCCTTATCTGCATCGTGACTGTTACATAGTCTATGCCCCTTGGCATAGAAATTGAAAGACTTTTTCTTGTTTGGATAAAGCATTTTCCATGCAAAAAATAATTTGTTGATTTAAATAAAGGGACAGGGGACGAGAAAGATACTGAATGTTAAATAATTTGAAAAATAAGCTAAATTAATTAATCAAAAGATAAAAATGCTCATAGATTTCAAGGAAATAATAAATCAAAGGCAATGTAATTCCATTAATTTTCCAGCAAATCATTGTTTCACACATAAAATAACATTTACAAAGAAGTGCAGACTTGATGCTAGTCACAGTGGATCAAAATCTGTATTTATGGAGTACAGGGCATACTGCACTTCACAAGTGTCTCTCTCTAACCAAAAATCTGTGAGTAGAAAGATAGATTGTAAACGAAACATATTAATGCTTCCAAACAGAGCAATAAAAATGCCACCATGCTTATTATGTCAGGCAATGTCAGATCACCTTTATTATTTACTTTGTGAAATGGGATTTTAAGAAAATTCCTTTTTAAAACATTGTAATGCTGAAATGTATGCTGTAAAATGCAAGTCCAAAAGTTTCAAAGACCATGAATATGCACATAAAAAAATCCAGGTTTGTTGGAGAGGAAATTTTTTCAAATTTACATTACATTAGTTTGATTTTACTTATATGAAACTGCAAGTCTTGTGCATTTACAGTTGAAATACTGAATTAGGTCTTTGTATTAAAAATGATCAAGCAGCAACAGCTTTTTTTTGTTTAAGGACGTGCTAATTTATCATGCAAGGTGAAAAAGCTCTCTAGAGGCAGCAGTGAGAGACAGATAATCAAATATGGCAAAGGAAGAATTTCTGTAATTTCTGTAATAGGATATTTCCTAATTTCACTTGCAAATTCTGAGATTCTGTATCAGTAGGGAAGACAGAGAGAAGGACTTACACAAGTTTAAATACAACACAAAAGCTTCTTTTCTGTTTGGAGAGTGATTTACAATCCGTATAAAACCAGCTAACATGACCCTGATTCAGAAAATTATTCTCCATACTTTTCTTTATAATCTCGAACTTCATAGTACCCAAGGCAGGAATATTCACAGCTGACAATTAAATGAACCACATATTTTTAAACTATTGTAATTTTTGTTCCACTGTTGTTTTTGTTGGTTTTTTTTTGGGGGGGGAGGGGGGAAGTTATTTGGAAAAGCATATAATTTCTTTCTTAAATGGCATTTCTAGGAAGTACTAAGTTCACACGAAGAAAATAGGGAAAAGAAGTGAGCTAAAAATTGAATAAGGGGGAGAAAAAATAAAGCAAATGGTAAGAAATCTTGTTTATAAGAATTAACCTAGACATTTTGGAAGGAAGGCAAGAACCAAAATGTAGAGTTCATGGACAAAATACATTAAACACCCTGCATGTGGTGACAACAGAGAAGATAACAAGAAAGCATAATGATGCTTAAAAGATAAGCATAAAAATGCATCCTACTTGAAAGGGATTAGGAACAATCCCCTCCATATTGCTTCTCTCAGTTAAGGATGTTGGGTTGATAAAAGTTCATACTTAAAAGCTAGCAGTTCCATCATCACCTTTGTAATGTTCCCTATCACCTTTCCTAGGGAAGAGAAAGAATCTTTCCTGCTTTTTTTGTTTGCCATTCACTGTATTTTGCTTCTACAATTTAGCCATTATATGTAAAGTATTGTCTTTTACTCTATTATTGAGTTGAACAAATTACAGTCTTAAAGAGCTATATATGGGATTGGCAAGTAAGTGGTAGGTAGGTGTATTTATATGTGTTTTTCTACTCTAACCTTCTCAGATGACAGTGATGGATAGTGAGGTGCTGGCACACAATAAAATTGAATGAAATACTGAAGTCTTGAAATTGCTAAAGCCAGATTTTATCAGAAAAAAATAATGTTTCAGAGCATGATCTACAAATATTGAAAATTGAAATATTTTCCATTAGACTTGCAAATAAATATTTACAAATAAATCTAGTATGATTCCGCTCTCTGTTGCAAAGAGAGTCTCTAGAATGATTGAACCTGCTCAGGTCAGATTCCCTGAAGCCTGCTGTTACTCTTCTGCTTCCTTTGCTCCATGCCCATGGGACCCTGACTGAATATATAATTTCAGCAAAGAACCATGAGCCTTGCCCCCTCTGGCAGAAGAGCCCATCTGATTCATAGTTCAGCTGCCACAGATATATGAACAAGATAACAATCTGCTCTGATACCCAACCACATTCTCTTAAAATATATATGCAATCCATTCTCTTTTCAATAAGGTGCGAACATGTGAATTACACCAATTTTCACAGCTGACGATAGTGATTCTTCTCTGTGTTGCTTATAGAACTTGACATATTCACACTAAACTAGAGAAAGCTAGTAGCCTTGTGGAAGGCCCTTTGATTGTCTAGAAAGACAATTACACCACAAACTGTAAGGCATCTGATATTAGGCTAATCCTCAAAATGCTCGGAGTCAGCATTATTGCTAATATTGACAAACAGGCTCTGTTCATTCATAATTCACTTTCTGCAGTTCTTGAATTCTCAGTCTGGTTAATTGTGGTTACAGAGCTTTTTGCATGGTACTTTTGTTAGTAATAATCAGGCCATTATAATCAGCAGTTTCAAAATTCATGTATTTTCTCATTTTTACTTTTTAGGTCTTTTCTTGTGTATTTTGAAAAGATAAATATATGTTTCATATGTGAGCTTGTTTCAAGTTAAATCTGTTTTCAGCACTTCACAAAGCAGCAAAAGAAGATGAAAATCTACAGAATTTAACTCAAAGGTCATGCTAAACCTGCAGTTAAAACAATAACTTCTATTTCCCAGGGCATTTGCAAGTGTCACAGGTATACTAAATTCTGTAATTTGCAGTTGTAGGCCATTACTTCCACTTAAAGTTGAAATGACCATAAACAATATATAAAAAGAGCATTTATAACATTATGAAACTTTTCATTTATAACTACATATATATATGAATTTTTTTCCAGAACATTATTTTTGATTATACTATAGCTATATTGGTGTCATTTATATTTAAAAATACAGTATAGTAGAAAATCTGAGGCGTTATGGCATTATCTTCTGCTGTATAGTCTCTGTAAGACTATTAGAGTTTAGAAGAGTAATGATTCGTGAAAGAATATTTAGCATAAATAGGACTGAGCATGTACACAACTGAATTGGGAACTACCATAGAAAAGTGATCTTTGTAAATGTCCCTAGACCTTAAAACCTTGATGGCTTTGCCCAACAAAGGCCATTTATCCTCTTAGTTTTTTCCAGAAGAGATACATTGGCCTCCAAATTTCAGCATCAGACAAAGTTCTCCTTTATCTACCATAGCTGCCGCCTCTGCCAGCCCAAAATCCATTCTAAGATCGAGAAAGCTTGTTTCTTTAAAAATAATTAGTTAGGAAACTTTTAACTTTGCTAAATGCTACAATTAGTTTTATAGATGGACAGAGAGAACCCTAGACAGAAAAAAAACACTTGTGCTCTTCACTTTCAGCATTTGTCAGACTGTTAAATTGCAAAATCATAGAACTGTAGAATGGTTTGGGTTGAAAGGGATCTTAAAAACTATCTAGTTCT
>JAYDZK010000169.1:91882275-91912560 GCA_034509185.1 Euphonia xanthogaster
GGTTTGTTGGCTGTGGCGAGAAGGGAGATGGGGTTTGTTGGCTGTGGCGAGAAGGGAGATGGGGTTTGTTGGCTGTGGCGAGAAGGGAGATGGGGTTTGTTGGCTGTGAAGAAGAAGGAGTCAGTGCTGTGAGGAGTTGCCCATGAAAAATCACCGAGAAGGTATAGAACTTTTGAAATAAGATCACAACAAAAAGGTATACAAGGCCTTCCACAAAATTGACTGGAGGAATAAATACTCCCAAAATCAACTGATTAAAAGTGATTCCCTAAAAAAAATATTCTCTTAAATTTTCAAAGTAACACTGTGCACATGCATAGGAAACAGCAAAGTGCATTTCTTGGTTTAATTTAGAAGACTTTTACAGGGAAAAAATTAAAACGCATACATTAACACCTTTTGTGTTTCATGGTTGAAAAAACAACTGCAAGCTAACATTTCATTGGTGCTATAAATTTTAAAAAGGAATAAAAAATTCATTATGCATAAATTCTCTCTGTAATTAAATGCTTTAAGGAAAGATTTTCTGATCTTGTAACCTTATGTCCCTAACCTAAATATTTTAATTACAATATTTTGGAATATGCTTCCTGTAAAAAGTGCAAAACCAACCAACATAATAACAAAACAACTTAAGAGGATGGAAAAGAATAACTCTTGAAATGTACATTGTAAACTTCTTGGGACAGGAAAATCACTGCAGTCCTTTTTTCTCCCTTTTGCCTATTTTCCCTATTTGCAGTGATCTGGAGAAAGCAGGCCCCTATTGTCCCGTTTTCTTCTCTGTCTTCACCAAGAGTTGCTATGGTTACAAACTATCCAAACAGACTGGCCTTTCTGTGCACACAATCACTGTGCTTTGCAAAAAGGGAACTGAGGTCTCCCATACATTCTATTCCTCCCCTTCTTCTGTACCTCCTACCCTCTCCTTCTTTCAGAACTGTACCCTTTGAAAACTCTTAGGAAGGTTTGCTTAATTAGGGATGTGAAACATTTTCCAGTACCGGGTTAAATATGATATTTCTCTCATGTCTAAAGACAGAATTTTGTAACTGCAAATACATGCACATAATTACATATGAATATTAGTCCTTTGAGGTTCAAACAACCTACTCGCAGAAAGAAAGTTACGTGTGAGTTTTTGTTTTATTTGTCACTTACATTATATTCTCCTTTCCAGCAAAGATCACTGAAAGCTGATTCTAAGAGAATATCTACGACAATGTTTGATGTAGAAATGCTAGGCTTCATTTTAGTAACCATTCTAATTCTTATAAGATATATGCAAACCTGTTTACCCATTTGAAAATGTATTTGTTCATATGAAAGAAAAGCATTAGCATTATACTTATATATATAGTTTTGAATAATTTTGCTTCAACAAACAAAATTAACTTTTAATGTACTCAAACACTTGAAACCAGAACAGTCAAAACTGGAAACTCTTTGTGAAATACATAACTAGTTTCAGTCTCCCTTTAGGCCTAAAAACCTATTTGCACACCACTGGTTAAAGATACAAAATATTGTGCAATTTATTTGCAGTCAGTGCAAAATTTAAAATAGTTTCTTTGCCTCAATGGCTTTCAATGCTTTTTAAATAATTATGATTTGAATTTCATAGCTCATGCCATTTGGATACTGCTGAGCTAGGCAATCTTTATAAAAAGTCATTGCAATACCATGTCGTATACTATGTTAACTTTGGCATTAATTTAGAATTTTTGCTGCTTAGGTTTTTCTTTTTCCCTGTGGCATTTGCCATCTTTTCAGTGCAGCAGCTGTTACCAGTTCTGATCAGCCGAGGAAATGGGTTACTTTGACACAACTCCTGTGACAAATTTGAGTTTTTCATTGCCAATTTTTAGAGGGACATTGTTTGAGCAGTTCTACAATAACTTTTATATCTTTAAACCTGGTATCAATATAACTTTCTTTTACATCAAAAAAAAGTAAACTGTAGACTACACTAGCAATTGTATGTTGCATCCACCCTCAGTGGACATTGCTATCTCATGGAAAGCAAACAAAAACTACATATTGATTTCTTTTTCTTATCTATAATTGTTCTTTCCTCCTATGTCATTCTGGGCTTTGGGTGTTACAGTCATCATGCAATAAAAGGTTTGTTTTTCTCCCCAAGCTTCTCTGAAAGCTTAGTGATTCTGTCTGTTAACAGGACAATTATAGAAATCCATTGCTCAAACTCAGATCTGTAAAAGGCAGTCAGTCTACATTATCAGATCATCACTTGAGTGCTAAATCTGGCTGTTACTGAAGAAATGAGGGATTTTCAAAACAAGAAGTTTAATAAAATTCTTCTGACTAAACTTTTTATTGAGTAAATGTTACTGGTGTTTCTCAAGGTGGAGATGTTCCCCATTTCTTGTTGATTTTTGCCTTGTGTTCAGAAAATCTTTTGCTGTGTATGTATTTTGTTGTGTATGTGAAAATGTATTGTTGTGTAGCATAAGCACAGAAGAGACAAGAATTTCAGTCAGAACTAGATAACTGTGAGAGAGTGAAAAACACATGAATGTATCCATACGCTGTTAGCAAAAGATTTTTCTGATTAGTTTTATTTTTTTCTGTCAAGACTGTGGTATCGCTGTATGTGAGTATGTATCTTCTGTACATTTATGAACAGAAAGAATCCCCAGATGTTCAAGGTCTGATTTAGAGGCAGCACTTTAAGATTGAACTGCAAAATCTTGTAGATCAAATCAGATCCTTGTTTAATAAACCACTTTTCTTTCACCTTTATCAGAAATATGAGTTAAAGAATCTGATAATTGTTTTGCATCTGTTGACTGAAAATTCAGTTCAGGCAACAAGGCTGCTGATATGCGGAAATCTGGGAACGAATGAGGCAACAAAAATTTGACTAGTGCCTTTAGATCCTTATACTGGTTTTGGAAATAAAAGATGCCAGTTTGCATGGAAAAATGTCTTTATAGTTCTTTGCAGAAAAGAAAGACTTATTGCTAATATTTGAAAAGTATTCTCAGTCAAAAGAGGAAGTAATAGATATAGCTATAGATCACTAGACACATATATGTATATCTTATAGTTTTTATTGTCATGTGTCTTAGTTTAAGAAAATTCTGTGTGGCAGAGACTCCAAAATGAGTTACCTCCCCTTTAGTTTTAACCACTCCCCTTTCACCAATAAGGAGAGACAAATGCGAGATGTAAGTGAAAAAATAACAGTTTACTAAAAAGAAAAGCAGCAACAATTAAGATAACCGCAATAAACCCTGCACACAAAGGTGCTGACTCAGGTGTTCCCCTGCTACAAAGAAAACAAATTGGCAGAGAAGCCCCTCCTCCCAAGATGGCAGCTGCCACAGCAGACCATGTAGACTGGAAGACAAAGACAGTAAGATGGAGAAGCCATGTTCTCCAATGCTCAGGGATAAAAAAAGAGAGCTTTTTCCTTACACTGCTTCAGTTTCTTGAGTTGCATCTCAGAGACCTTCCCCAGGTCTCTCTTCTCCTCTCGGGAGCCCAGAGAGAAACAAAAGAGAGCTCTGTGTGTCCATTTCCTGTTTATAAAGGGACCCCCTACCCTCTCCTTTCTGTGAACATAGGGAAAAACACACAAATGCTGTTTCCAGGGTTGCCAAGTCTTAAGGTGACAGTAAAGCAGACTGTATGCATTGATGGAATAATATGGAATATGCAGGTTTGGGGGTTTTTTGTTTGCTTGTTTTTGTTGGGGTTTTTTTTTTGGTTTTTATTTTTTTTGGGGTGGGGGCTTGAGGCAACACTTAGGACACCATGACTTCCTGGTTGTGTAGTTCATGTGAATTTCTGAGCTGTTCTAGGGTATCTCAAATTGCTAAGCAGTTGAAATCTGTCCTGAATCAGAATAAAATAATGATTGGAAAGGTATTTGGAAACTAACTGACCTCTGAATCAACCATTGTTGATGGTTACTGAGTACAACTCAAGTCGACAATTTGGAGTGCTAGGATTTAGTTTGGATGAGTCTGGAAATCTGGCAGCCATAAACATTTTTAGTAGAGCCTATGAAAACTATAAAATCATAGCATAAAAGCATCAAGGTAGAAGATCTCCCAGATCCTTGAGGCACATCTTTCACTGAACACCACCATGCCAACTAAAATGTAGCACTTAGTGCCACATCCAGTCATTTCTTGAAGACTTCCACAGATGGCAACTCTACTACCTCTCTCGACAGCCTGTTCCAATGTTTAACCAACCTCTGACTAAAGAAAGCCTTCCTGAACCTCCCCTGCTGCAACTTGAGGCCATTTCCTCTTGTCATGTCACTGGTTGGAGAAGATGCCAACCACACCTTGTTGCAACTACTTTTCAGTTATAGAGTGATAATGTTTATGCTATGCCTCATCTTCCCAGAATAAACAATTCTAGCTATCTAAGCTGCTCCTCATACGATTTGTGTCTCAAATCCCTAATCAGCTTCATATGCTTCTTTGGACACATTCCAGGATCTCAATGTCTTTCCTGAACTGAGAGGCTCAGAACTGAATACCAGACTTGAAGTGTGGCCTCATCAGTGCTGAGTACAGAGGGACAATCTCTTCCCTAGTTCTGGACATACAGTTTTTGACACAAGCCAGGATTCTGTTGACCTCCTCGGCCAGCTGGGCAAATGTTGTCTCATGCTCAGCTGGCTGTCAAACAGCACCCACAGGTCCTTTCTTGCTGGGCAGTTTTCTAGCCACTCTGTCCCCATCCTGTAGCGCTGTGTGGGGTTATTGTGATGCAAGTGTAGGACTCAGCACTTTGCCCTGTTGAACCTTATACAATTGGCCTCACCCATCAATCCAGCCTGTCCAGATCCCTTGCACAGCTTTCTAGCAGATCAATACTCCCACCCAAGTTAGTGTTACCTGTGTGTTTGCTGAGGATGTACTTGATGCTCTTGTCCAGATCATTGACAGAAGTGTTAAACAGGACTGGCTCCAATACTGAGCCTTGGGGAACCCAACTAGTTACTGACTGCCAACTGGATCTAGCACCATTCACCACTGCTCTCTGGGCCCAGACAGTTTTTAACCCAGCAAAGAGGGCACCTGTCCAAGACATGGCTGCCAGCTTCTCCTGTTCTCCATTTTTTTTCCAGTGCTTAGATTAGTAACCTGTCAAAGTGTGATAGAGTAGCACAGTAAGGACATATCAGACTTTAGTACCTCTATAATTTTTCATAACACTTCATTTTTTTATGTTCTATAAAATTGTTTACATTTGTGTTGCACAGCAAATATTTCAGCAGGAAATAGTGGTCATAAATAAAGAACCTCTGCTAAAGAGGCACCAAACTAATGCATATTTTGTGGCATCAATTTACTAAAAATGGTTTAGGTTTATCTGCACTTTGTAAAGAAGTCAGCAGTAGAAGATGAATAAAAGATTTCTGGCAGTCATTATGGAAACAAAATACCTGATAATAAGGTGAGTAATGTATATTGAACCAAATGAAAAAGCTAAAAGTTCTTATTTTTGTCTAATCAATACATTGGTCCATCCAGTGCAAAAATTTTTAATTTTTGCAATATATACTTATATATATCACTGTAATATCCTCATTCTCTTCAGATTTCCATTTATATAAATTAAAATTTGCTTTCTGAAGATAGGAACTCCTACTGACTTCAATGTATGTAATACTGTTTCTTTGAGGATCTGAGGCAAAGCATAAAACTAACTGTAGTTTGGCATGGGGTGGGGAGGCATAGGGTTCTTTAGATAGTTGCTTCTCTGTATAGCTAAATAGAAAAAGAAAAATTAGAATGGTACTTTGTATGCTTTAAAAACTGTTTTGATTATTTCTGTAAAACCTGAAAATTGATTTATATTTTTTGTCTGTAGTCCTTACATTTGCTGTATTATATTTTTTCTATTTCTGTCAGCGTAAAGGAACCCAGTTAGACGTGGATTCATCCTGCCAGTTTAAGTCATCAAAGCATCTAACTCACAGTTTTTCTATAGTCATTAGAGATACTATGAATCATGGCTTTGAACAGTGATTAAATATTAAGCTACTCCAATTATAAGCAGGTAGACTTGCCCTTTGAAGACCTTGTTCTCCTTTCCCCCCCTCTCCCCCCTTTCCTTCTAATTGATAAGGAAAATACCTAAGAATGGGCTGATATCTTAACTGAGCATCTAAAATCATGATGAAGAGCTACTGTATGTTTGACTGTGGTTAAAGTAAATGGAGACTGGGCACAAAGGCCAGGAGTCCTCCATTTTCTGCTGCAGTTTGTACAATGAGCGGTTCTTAGATATTTCTAAGCTCAAACCTCATCATTCTTATGTCAAGGGACATACACATAAAGGCATACATTTAAAAGACATGCCAACTGTCTTCCATATCAGCCATCGTAAGAGCTGTTTTTGCTATTCACCCTAGGTAGCCATTTACTTTGTCTTGGCTGAAGTGAAATTAGGCCAGTGCTTTTCGTCTTCACAATTCATTTTTATGTGTGTGTGACCAGCCTGACGATTCTGACATTAGTCTTTGCCAACTCTCATGCAGGGGATAATCCTCCTCCTTAAATGGAAATGTTCAGTGCGACCAGCAGACTAAGAAACTGTTGCAACTGCAAGATCACCTGCTGGCTGAAGAGGCACTTCAGGCAGCCACAGGGAGCTGGGATCTAGCCGGTTTCACTTACTAAATCTTTGCTCCTGCAGTGAATTATTATCTTGTCATGTACTTGACACAGAGTCTGCTGAAGACCTTCAGAAGGAAATTTTGTTCCTTTCAGACTTTTAGCTTTCAGATAGAATGGTGCAGAAAGAATAGTTTTTAATGCAAAAGTAAAAGAACCCCTTTCTGCATCAACTTTGGTAAAATTAATTAGGTAGTAGATCAGTTACTAGATAGTTCCTTTTATGTAGTCAAGTTTATGGGATATATTGTAGAGAGTTTACACTGAGCCTAACTGAAATAAAAACAGTTAAAAATTTATTTCATTTTGAGCAAAAACTAAACCAGAATTTGAAAATAAATAATGCCACATTATGTTTAAGTATGAAGGAATAAATATATGTAAATAGATTTACACACATGACCAAGGGGAATGAGACATAAAACACTTAAAAATTTAAGCCAACATGCATAAAAACCATTTTCTTGTCTTCAGAAGATATGTGTGTAAAAAACCCTGCATTCATGTGTAGTGGAGAATTCCAAGAATCAAGAGCAAAGTTCTGCTGAGGAAAAGATCTGCATAATGATCTCATTAATAACAATCTCGTTTGTTAAAACTCTCCTTTCCTATCCTATCTAGCCTTGACCTGCATAGATTATGCAGGTTTTAAACAGCTGTTTTAGCACTTTTACTGAATAGATCAGCTTGCAGCACAGCTAAAGCACATGACCTTCAGATGCTTTTTCAGAACAGCGTCAGTCTGTCAGCGAGACTGCCAGTAAAAAAAAAAAAAACCTACCCACACAATAATAGAACTTTTTTTTTCCATTTCAGTGGGAATCTTTTTTTGTTGTTGCTGTTTCCAGAGCTGAAGTGAACCTGATCTGTAAAGCAACTTTCTAAACAGAATAGGAAATATGGCAAGATGAAGATTTCCAGTTTTACTGATAAAACATAATGGTTTTGATTACCAATTCCTGCCTGAAGTTATGTGTTCTTGGCTTACTGTAGTATTTAACAATCTTTCTTCTTAGCACCCCTTAGGAAAAATTGCTAAAGTTTCATAAATGTTATCTTAGAATTTTCATGATCCATTTTATTTATAATCCATATGTGGAGGTGTTGGAGACTAAATAAAGATTCCTACACCTATCTAACAATAAATCTAAAGAGAAATATCAGTATTTGATAACACTTCTGTGTTTTGTGTTTATTGCAGACTACAGAGGATTGTATGCAGGAATTTTAAAAGTACACTTTCCTCAAGAACTCAATAATCTTTACCCTACTGCACCATATTAGACTAAATTATATTGGCTACCTGTGTGATATAGTGTCATGTGTTTATCTTAGACTCTAGTACACCTAGTCTTAAATAAAGATCTTATTACCTGTAAAACTGCAGAATAGAAATGACTTCTCTTACCCCCCAAAAATTCACAGCCTTATATAAGAGATTGATATGAGATTTGCCCATGGTTTAGCATCTGGTAGAATTAGAATGTAATACTGGTAGAATGATGGACATGCCAAATGTTTAAGTTTCTGCTATAAATATAGTCCAGGTTTCTGCCAAAAGTTATGGCTAGAAATTGACCATTTCATTCCTCAAAGAAAAGATCAGTGCTGGTTTTAAATTCTCACTTACTCACGTTGACCTACTATGGAAGGCTCCCTTACGAACCGGAACTTGTGTCAAATTCCAGTTTACTGGAACCCAAAACAGGAGGGAGTCATCTGAGTACAGCAACTAGTGTAACTGCAGTCATTCATAAGTGTGCTGTTTGGCAGGATACTTGAAAAATTTTATTTGTACTAGGCTGCTTAACAGTGCACTCCTCTCTACATCCTCTCAGAGTGTAGAAATCTTCCAACCGGTAAAAGAGAGGAAAGAAATTGTCTTCTTTTTTCTTCTTTTTTTTATGAAATTACAACTTTTGTATGAAGTTGAAAAATATCCTCCCTGGTTTCCAAAAGAATTTTCCCAGGTCTTCAGAAGAATCTTGGGGGAAAAAAGTTCTTTTATTTTACATAAATAGTTTAAACAAATATCAATCAATTTCCCTTTAACTCTTATGGCACAAATGAATTGCCATATGCCAACATACAGCCTATAGTTGATATAGAATGAATGAGGTCAAATAACATTTTAGTTTTTGCATGACATTCCTATTTATGCAAATTTACTTTTACATACATCTGATATGCTCTTCCTCACAACTGATGACAAGGAAGTTCCACCTGAACATGAGGAAGAACTTCTTTACTGTGCAGGTGACTGAGCACTGGAACAGATTTCCCAGAGAGGTTGTGGAGTCTCCTTCACTGAAGATATTCAAGAACCATCCTTTTGCATGTGCTCTGGGATGACCCTGCTTGAGCGGGGAGGTTGGACCCCCTGTAGTCTCTTCCAATCTGACCCATTTTGTGATTCTGTAATATAAATAATTTGATAGTGTTCTGATCAAGATCTTTAGCATCTAGATCTGCATGTAAATTTTGGGAACATAAAAAATCTAAAGAATAGTTCTAAAACAAGCACTCAGGCACCAAATGTTTCAGTTTGAATCTGGAGTTCTAATGTGTATTATTTCACTTCATATCCTCTTTCATCTGCTCTCACCTTTGAAGACAGATAAATATCTTGATTTTCTGAATTTTACACTTCAGTCCTGGAATGACTTGCAAAAACCCAATAGTTTAGTAGGACCTCTGGATGTCTAAAGTAGTCTAAGTTGAACCAGGTTTCTCAGATTTTAAAGCTAAAAAATTTGAAAATCTCCAAGTGCAGACATTTCAGAACATTGTAGTGAAACCTGTTCTAATATTTGATATACTTATTAAGATTTTTTTTTTTAAATTACATCTGGAAGAAATATCTCTTATTTCACCTTTGACCATAGCATGCTATATTAGACTGTGTTGACAGCCTTTCAAAGCTAAGATGAGAACCAATCCACTACTTTCCTTTCATAGAGGAAGGTTGGTCTATCAAGTTGGTCAGGCATGATTTTCCACTCCCAGAACTGCTGTCTCCAAACACTTGTCTGTGCTTCAGGTAATTGAAAATGGCTTTGTCTGGAATTTGGTCCATTTTACTCCCTAATCTTCTAGAGGACTGAGGTGAGACTGAACATCCTGCAGTTTCCTAGATTCTCCCTCTTGTTCTTCTAAAGGGTGTGCAGTGCAATTCCTCTTCCTGGTTAGGCTGTCTATAGTCTGTAGCAAATGCTTAACACAACACTTCCCATGGCCAGCCACCCTAACCCGTGTAGCATGTGACCAATGCATATGCATAGCACTGAATGGAAATTGCACACAGCCTCAAACACCACCTCCATCTTCCCTGTACTTCACAGATGTCTGTATCTTCAGCAACTTCTTGATTAACTTTCTAGCTCTTGTCTCCACCTAACAGCTGCTGGCACCCCATGGGTTCTAGCTCAGTGGGAGGCCAGACAGAAACCTGCTCTGCGCCTCTACCTCCCCTGCACATGATTTTGCCTGTCAGGAAAATCTTTTGCTTGATATTTTTATCTCTTGGAAACAGCTCTATGACCTGGAGAACACCATTCTGGAGGTCCATTCTGCCTCCCATGCTGAACTCTAAATCACTCTTAATAGAATTGTTAATTAGGTCTCTGCTTTTCCACATGTGAAGAGATCTAGAGACCTAGAAGGACTTACAAAGTTCCCTATGGGATCTATCTGGAAAGATTTCTCAGAGAGCACCTGACACACGAAGCTGGACCAAGCTGCATAAATTTAATATTTACCAATTTCAGATGCTTGCTTGGAAGAAAGGATGAGACCTGGAGGTCCACTCCAGTGTGTCAAGACTGTGGTTTTTTTCTGCTGGAGGACTATTGCATTTTCTCCTAGACTTAGTTACCTTACCCGAGAGCATAGGAAAGGACCTTCATCAGCTTCATATCTCAAGCTTCTATCAACCATGGAGTCAGGGGCCTCTTAATGATAGACAAGGTACTTCCATTTAGACTGGTGACTATTAGCCAGAGCCACAATCTGAAGTGAATAGCCGTACAGTTAGATGTTCGTCTCTTGCTTACAGAACTGACAGGATTTTACCACTCATATTTTTTCTGATGTTCACCAGACCATGCTGAATCTGCTGGAACAGCCCAGCTTCATGGAGATCTAGTTCTGTTTCTGATAGCAGTTTAACTCTCTGATTCATTTGCATGGAATCATGTGTAGTCTAATCAGCTGGGTCAATAGAATATGTAATATAGCCATATAGTTTCCACTCCCAAAGCTCACTAGTTCAGGTTTAAGCTGTAGTTTCAGGTGTGTATGCTGTGCATCCCATGAATAAGCAGAGACGCTATGGATAGTTTCTTCCCTTTTTTCAGTTAATGGACATAGAAGTTTCTCAAACTATAGAAGTTTTTCAATAACCAAGACAAAACCTCCTAAAATACACAGATCATGGAGAAAAGGAATTCAACAATGGAGCTGAAAATTATTTCCACTAGACCAGATATATTTATTTCTTCTTTATGCTAATCATCATGGTAGGGAATCACTTTGAATACAGATGCCTTTTAGCAACTTTCAGATACTAAGAGTGGATAGCTTAAGCTGTTGTGCTGGTTTGCATTCCTACAGTTAAAAACAATTTCATATATTCCACAAGCATTCTTCCTATGGGATAATGTTTGTTTTCTGAAAGTATGGAGAAAATATTTGCTGTTAAACTGAGTTATCCTTTGCAGTGTTGGTGGATTCTGCAAATTATTTTAAAAACCATCAAAGTTATTTTTTTTTTTTTTTATGTTGGAAACCTGCAGAAGCAAGGACAAGGCTTTCCATCAAAAATAAGAACAAAACAACGTATCTGGTACTTCTGAGAAACACTCAGAAAGGTGTACTCCTCCACTGATGTTTTCATATTTTCGTTAAAAGAACATTTTATGTTTAACAGCCCTATTTTCCTGAATTGCTTTCATTTGGTGTTAAGTGTGATGTTTCCCAGTGTCTCAGGATGTTGGCCTGGTTTCTCTTGAGTTCAAAGACATAGTTTGCATTACTCTTTTTGTACACAGCCATTTGGTGTAAAAACTAAGCTGTGGGAAAAGAACAAACAAAGCAATCCCTACTAAAATATTTGATGGTATGCTCTATCAATCACTTTGGAGGAAAATATCTTATGAACATACATTTTCAGTTTTTAAGAGATAGTAGACTGAATTCTGGCTTAGGACATGGCAATGTGAGTAGGAAGTGACTCACCTGAAGCTAATCGACTAAAAGAAAATCCAAACTACAGTAGTGGAAAATTAAGCAAATCCACTGTATTTCTTTTAATTTTTATAGAGATTTTGCTGGAATACACTGGACACAGTTTGCTTTAGACAAATTATCAGTCTTTTTCCATGGTGACCTCAAGGCTGAATTATTATCACAGAGATTTTACTGATTCCTGCTTCCATTAATGCTTAGAACACACAGAACATTACAGGCTAGTTATTTTTGAAAATAGCTGACACTTTGTAAACACAGGCCCAGTAAAACTCAGAGAGCTCAATTACTTTAAAATATATATTGGATCTCAATGACTTTAAAATATATGCATCATGTTTTAGGTATGGTGGATAAATAGAATATAAGCACAGTTAGTACTCCAAAGAGCATCAGATGAGTATGCATAAAATGGAAGAATTCTCAAAGAAAAGTCATTAAAATTAAAACCTTGTGGAATATATCTTTAATAAAACACTAGTCTATCCAAGTCTTCAGGTTGCCTTTTAAACACAGTCTTATACAACACACTGGATTACATGAATGACCCATAAAGGATAACAATATAGGTCCTTACTGTCTGGTCTCAGACAGCCACTGCTGGCTCAAGAGATAAATGCATCACAGTGTGTTAAAAACTGAAAGAAGCTGTCTCATCTCTGCATCCTTTCCTGTCTGTTCTGCCTTCTTACTCCCAAACCACACATGTACCAAAATGCATATTCACAAAACTGCACAATAACAAATAACAGAGAAATTAATCAGTTTGATTTAGTCCAGATCAGTGCCCTGTGAATAAATATGACTTATTGCTGAACTGTAATTCATAGAAATATTTTACTTTCTTTAATATTAAATATGTTTGGAAAAAGAATTGTTTTGGGGTGATTTGGTTGAAAGATTCTATTTCCTTATAATATTAAAATATACTTATGGAAAAATTAATAATCAATCCCCCTTTTTTTTTTTTTTCCTGTGACACATGGTCTTACCACAGTTTCTGCTTGTGGAAATGTCATTGTCCTAAGAGCTTAACTATTCTAATCAGGAATATTTTATACTTAACTGATTTTCAAAAGAAGGAAGAAAGGGAACACGGAAGAGTATCCATTGAATACTGACTCTTCTTATGAGATTGGAGAAAATACATATTTTAATAAAGTTTCTATCTCTAAAGTAATTAGAAGTGGATGGGACTTAAAAACCATAGAGTTCCAACCTACTTGCTATGGTCGGGAACACTTTCCACTAGACCAGGTTGCTCAAAGCCCCATCCAGCCTGGCCTTGAACATTTCCAGTGAGGGAATATTCACAACTTCTCTGGGCAACCTGTTCCAGTGCCTCACTGCCCTCACAGTAAAGAATTTCTTCCTAATATCTGATCTAGAACTGCTCTTTTTCAGTTTTAAGACATTCCCCCAAAAGTCCCTTTTCCAGCTCTCTTTAAACCCTTTTTTAGGTATTGGAAGGTGCTGTGATATCTCCCCAGGCTCTTCTCTTCTGCAGACTGAACAACCCAAACTGCCTCAGCCTGTTTTCACAGGAGAGGAGCTCCACTCCTCTGATTATTCTTCCAGTCTTCCTCTGGTCTGTCTCCAATAGGTTCTAATCAAAACAAAGTCTTAGTAACACATCTGTGTGTTCCAGTGTTTCTGTATACTTGTCATGAATACTTCTGTTTAAAACATTTACATTCATGACTTTAGTTAGTTATTTCAGCTCCCTAATTGAGATAATGTTCAAGGGCAGCAAAAAATTCATTTCTGACATGTCAAATTGAGTGGAAATAAGAACTAGATCCAGAAAGACAGAAATATTAACCAACACAGAAGTTAATTGTGTATTCTAGTCATCGAGACACTAAGAGGGGTAGAAATACTTGTAGTGTTACTTAAATTTCAGGCTGGGATGCCGTTTTCAAATGTGGGAATGATTTTTTTTTTTTTTTTTTGGTGAAATCCACACTGTTATACACTCTTTAATGTGATAACAGTGGGGACTGACTGTTAGATAATTGATTTTCAGTAGGTGCTGTTATACATTTTGAGTAAATGCATCCAGAACTAATTATCCCAGAATGGATTTTCTCCAAGTTTTTCAGGTTAGTTGATTAAGAATTAAAGCAGAGTAGTCGGAACAAATCCCCATCCAGGGTATAATGGAAAATAATGTATTTTCCATATCGACTAAAAAAAATAAATCTTGAGAACCTTTCCTGAATAAAAGAGAGCATTTAATCATTTAGGATAAGAAAAAATGTGACAAAAAATTGCAAACTTCAGTTCTCTCAGAGAAATGCAGGGACAGTCATTGTCTTAATGCTTGTCAGATCCAAAGATCTGAGTAGACCTAGATGAACTTTGTGAGACTTATAAATATATTTCAACCACCAGTAATGCAATTGATTTTGAAGATTCTATAATCGTGAACTGTTTGCAGCAATGCAATTTTTTTATTTATCTGCTCATGCCTTTAAATTACTGTACGGCAGTTCAATTCAAAAACACTCCTATTGATAAAATATAAGGCACTTTACACTCACCATTAGATATGTCACCTTTATCACTTGATACCATCTATTTACTTTCTGTGTAAATGAAACATCTAAGGGGAAGAAAAACTTTAAAACAAATTTGAAGGAAAATGGGAGCAGCTCTGAAGATAGGTTGAGATTTTAGTGCTTTTTTTCCCTCTTTGTTTCCTCCCCCAGAATACATATATGTTTGACTTGTCTTCTGTGTCCTGTGTCCTTATTCAATTATAGAAGTAGTTTTGTGGGCTTTTTTAGCAGTGATTTTTTTAAGTTTTTTTTTTTTAACAATTTTGTAAGATTTAGGGCTATCTACTATTTTTCAAACAATAGCTTAAAGATCTCTTTGTAGTTTTTGTAGCAAAAGCTGAGGTCAGTGATAGGAGAATCAAAGACATGGACTTGACCTTGTGTTAACAAAAATAGTAGCAGATAAAATTCATAGGCTTTATAAAATACATTGCAGTAATGGCCAAAATGTATGTTTGTGATACTGCTCTGGGCCTGAAAGTGAGTTTTAATATAATCCAAACAACTGTTAAATCTTTCAGAAGAAATATTTGAATGGAAAATAATTCTTGGTATTGTTTTAAGTAAGCATGTTCACCATTATATATTTCTTCTGAATTTCTTTATGGTGCTCCTAATATTATCATCAGAGTGGTTTGGACATTTTAACTAAATTTAACTAAATTCTGACAACAAGGTGAAATATTTGTGAGACCAATTATGACGATTAATACAGTTTTATGAGTGAAGACAGTTGCATGAAAGTAAGGTTAAGAATGTCCAAGAATTTTAGAGACTCAATTTGGTACAACAAAGATCTGAGGTTTGTGCTGTGTTTCGGTGTGGCATTTATTGTTTGTTTTCAGTGTTGTTTTGTTTGTTTATGTGGATATTTTCCCCCTCCAAAGGATGCAAATACAATCACCTTAAAATCACATCTTATTTTAAAACTATTAGCTTGAGCTATTTTTAGCAGCAGTGGGCACGTCATACAACCTTCAAATTTCTGCTCTAGCACTTCTTAAGTTAGAAGTTTACTATTCTCTTGTAAGCTAATGCACTTAAACATCATGTCCCATGGTTTCCAAAAGTGCACCAACCACAACATAATTTTACTGTTTATAACTACCTTACTCTTTTCATTAACTCTATATTTGCCAGCAAAAATTACTTCCAATAAACTCAGCTACTAGTGAGACCAAATCAAATTGCAGATGTTTTTGAGAGCAGGCATGTGTCAAATTCAAATTAGAAAAAGCAAACATTTGGTAAAAAGTATTTGCTTTCAAATAGTTTTCTCTTGCAACTCTTGTAGTAGATGTGCATGTACATCTAGGAATCGCTTCATCAACCATGAACTGCCAAGAGGATGTAATTAGCATGAATGAAAAGCAATTCTGCAAATCCCTTTACTGGACTTAGCTTTTCCCCACAAAAGAGCAGCAATTTTTCAATATAACTCAACAATATTTTAGAACTAAAGTAAAATTTACATGTCCTTACCATCACTGGAATTGAATGACATTTTTGAGCCTCTTGGAGTATTATAGCATGCATTTACAAAATTTGAGACATCTGACAAATAAGAAAGAATGTTTTTACTTATTGCAAAGTTTTAAAATATTCTTGGGGGTTAGTTTTCTTTCCTTTTGTTCCTTTTTACAGAATCTTTTCCCATAAGTCACTAGGAAACACTAATGACTGGGTACTTAAGAAAAAACATAAGAAGTGGCCAAGTTGAGAGGAGGATGGCATCTGGTTACACTTCTCTTATCTGGGAGTTTCCCTCTGAGAGACAGACATATCCGGAGAATTGGGCTGATAAAAGATGGGGCTGGGGCAGCTGCTCCCTCTCTCAGCTCCAGAGGAGGGTGATCGGAGCTGCTTCTCAGGGAAGGGAATTCGCTGCTGCTGCCAGAGCTCAGCCCAGAGATGCTTCTTCTGCTGTGGGGTGAGCCTGCATGAGAGCAGCCACAGAACTGGGACCTTATGAACACCCAACTCACTAAAAGAGGGACCCATCCCCGTCTGCTCAGGAGTCCGGGATCCTGAGCTCGCCTCTCCCTGCCCTGCTGGGAGCCAGGCCGCCACTGTCCTGCCCCGCTGTCTCTTCAGCACTGCGCCGAGCTTTTGCTCTACTGTAGCCCTGTACCCCCTGCCTGCTGAGACATCCTGCCGTCCCAGCTTGCTGCCTCTGAGGTTCCTGCTGGGGCACCGGGATCGGCCGCCCCCGGGGGTTCGTGAGGCAAAGCCTCTCTTCCATCCCTTCCCATCTCAGCCAAGCCGCCATTGCTGTGCGCTCCCGAGCCCGCGCCACAGCGCCCCCTGCAGCCGCGGGGGAGTCACCGCACCAGCCCTGCCCGCCAGCGCCCCTGCTGGCCGCGCCCGGAACTGCACCGGAGGGGAAGAGGGGCTGGGGCCGGGCTCCGGGCTCTGTTTGGTGTTAATGCTGTAGTTGTTGGTTTTGCTTGCTTTATTATCCGTGCTAGTAAAGAACTGTTATTCCCTGGGAGCCCCTTAATTTCAAAATTATAATGATTTGAAAGGAAGGGGTTTGCATTTTCCATTCCGAGAGGCTCCTGCCTTCTTTAGCAGACACCTGACTTTCAAACCAAGACAAATATTCAGTCTTTTAGAGGAAATTTGCAATATGCATGATACAAACATTGCACTATACATTATTTTCTTGAGCCATTTTTTATGATGCTGCAGGCAGTATAAAATTTACATTTGGATAAAAAATAGAGTAGCCATGTGTTGCATTCCCGTCTCGATCATAGGAATGGTACTACAAGCTACATAATAATGCAATAAAGAATACAGGGTTCTTCAGAAATTAAATAAAGCTTTATCTATATACGTAATTGTTACCTTCACTGATAAAATGTTGGTAATAGTGCTTAAAAGTCTTTCACTAAATGTTGGTAGAATTAATTACTGATGTAAGATGAAAAAAAAATATACACTGGTGAAGGATCATAATTGCTCTCTTAAAGGATGAAAATTAGATTTATCTGAACTTCTGAAATGGAACCATTAAAAGGAAAAAAAAGAAGCTTGTTAAAAGGGTCAGATTTACATTTACCATGTAATTTCACAAGTACTACTCTTACAAACATTTCAGTTTACCCTTTTTATACAATAAAAAACCAGCATGCTACAAAGCAATTTTCCTTTAACTAATAATGTTGCTATCATAAAAAAGCCACATTCTTAATACTGTATTTAATTTTAGATTTATCAGTCTGTGAAGACCAGCAGTTGTCTCTTACATGACAAAATACAACCAAAATTTTCGGCAAGTTATGCTCTTACAATCTTTCCAAAGCCTCTTTGAACTACCTTGTTTACTTTGTTCTTCAGTGAGTGCCTAAAAGAAAATCATGTACTTTACTCAACAGATTAACTACACTGGGAGGGGGGAGAAAAACAGATTTATTAGCTGTCTCATTACAAAAGTTTAAATCCCTTTGTTCTCTTCACCTTCTGTTTTATCTTAATTATACTTGCTTGCATGAAATTAAAACTACAAATTCATCCTTTGGGAGTGATCCTGTTTATAAACTTGCTGGTGTTAAAGTTTTGCTTCATATTCTGTAGGTATTTGACAGATGGAGCTATACAATCCACAAACTGTGAAATGTCTTACGAAATTAAGATTGTGTTAAAACCATGACAATATTTCTCTCACATTAAATATTAAGATGGAGGTAGGAATTCTTGTGATAAGATCATGGGTACACATTATTAAATTATTTAATATTCATGTTTCTATGTAGTGCAGTGACTTTGGCTGGCCATCAGGCGAGGCTCTATCATGCCTCCTCAACTGTGAGTGACAGTTCTGATTCCATGTGACTGTCACTAAAAGTGTTATCTGCAGCAGTGGAAGTCCTGGGGTGGTAATGGAGGTGCAGTGATAGTGATTGGGTGAGATTTCTGCTTTTCTTTCTCCTTTGATGGAAGAATGCAGAGGTAAGGGAAAACAGTGGAGAAATATAAGTCATTTGACTGGAGCCCACACACCATAACCATGAAGAGCAGAAAGCAAGGAGGGTTGTCATTCTCTGCTGGCCAGCACTGGAGTCAATCAGTGTGGGAACAAACCTTTGGTTTGATTCACTCTTATAGTGTATTGTAGTAAACTGCATTATCAATGCAATTTGAAAATGTTGGAGAAACTATCTATAACATTGCAAGAATGTTTATGTAAAGAATACAATTCATATATTTAAAATTATTTTTTAAAAATCTGGTTTAATTATTGCTATAAAGCCCTTATTTAGTGTGTTCAAAAGAGGAGATATGAGACAGCAGAGAACTCTTCAGCTGCTTATTTTGAGCTTTGCCAGCATGAAGATATTTCTTTCCCTGTTTTCAGAATATTAAGCAATGATCTTGCTCTGTATTTTGAGTTTTTATCATAGCTGGACAGAGACCAAATGGTGAAACTAAGATAGAAACATCAAAAGAAAATCACAGTGTACATAATACCAGAGAAGTGAGTGAGTGGAGAAAGACAAAAAAGCACCAGGGCAACAGTGAAAATGAGAGGATAGAAGAGAAAAACCAAAACAGAGGACCCTGGAGGAACCTGCAAAGAAAGATGCATTTTGAAGAAACAGATTTACATCAATTCAATTTATATCTATTAAATTTGAAGACACCAGAAAGAAGGAAATCTGCAAGATGTAAACAAAGTGTGTGAGAAGAGTTGCTATTCTGGTAATTTGTTTATCCAAAGTATATGGAATTTACTCTTCTGAAAGTCTCGCATTTATATTTCTGGCCTACACCAAAACTGCTCTGAAAAATCCAGTCTCAGTTATTTTCACCTTCTTACTCTGCCATTCTCATCACTCACTCAATGGGAGCCACACTGTAAAAAAAAAAACACCTGAAGTCATCAGCTTCACAGCATTTTATATTGATCCACAAATACAAGTGTCATGAGCAGTTTTTGCCAAGATAAAAAAATCAGCAGAAATTGGAAAGGAAGGTGGCTACCTGGGGATACTGTTGCTGAAATATGGCTTTGAACAGAGAAAATATGCTCCACCTGTAAAGAAAACATGGCTAAAGTTTAAATAAAGAGTTTTCAACTTTCATGTTCCTCCATTTTTAGGTATTTTTTTTCTTTTAAAAATTTGAGCATCACCAGTGCAAGAGAATTACATTTGAAATAAATTGAAAAATTTAATGAATAATAACAACAAAATATTCTATTATTGACATTCAGAATGTGAGTAAAAGATATAATATGTTAGTATATATTGCTGTGTTTTGAGACAACAAGTTCTGTAACTTAGTGTTATTGCAGAAGCAATTTCTGTGGGAAAAAATGCCATTATTTTCCTTAATGAAACATGAGAACACGAATATGTAGAGTCGGGAATAGATTAATATTTCATTTTTGCACAAAATTCAGATGCACTGTAGAATCTTTTGAACGCAGCTTCCACCATTCTAAACCCCCATGCTTCTACAATGTGCTATTGCTGATTGGTGTTTTCTGTGTACCAGCAGACACATATTTGTTGCTCAAGAAGCTTGACCTAAATTGTATTTTTCAATAAAGTTTAAAGTAACACTGTCCTTTCGTTGATGCCACTCTGGAGATGAATTGAGACATTTTCAACTGTTTCACACATACCTTGAAAAATTTGCAAGCCATTGAAACGTTGGTTATGTTATTTTCAGAATACGTTTTTCAAGAGTTTCCTAAACAACATATTTTACAGGTACCCTTTGTTTTTGATATTTGACATTCAGCATGCAGATCTTTCAATAGAAACAAAGTACTTTGAGTATTTCCTCCAAAAGGGACAGAAATAAGTTCTGTAAATCTCAAATAATTTGAGGTTTTCTTGGTTATATTTTGACAATACTCAAATTTAAGGAGCCTTAATAAAGTGAAATATTAGTTTAGTGTTTAATTTTATTTCCAGGTGCATGATCTTATCCTCATTTATATATTCCTCATGTAATTTGATATAAATATCACAGATAAAGTACAATTGTTTTTCTTCTTTTGTAGCCTCCTTGTTCTTGCTTGTGTCAAATATGGATGTTGAGTGGCTCTTTCCTGCTCTTTGGGAAGTAAGGACACCAAAAAGTAGTTGCCATAACTGGCTCTAAGAGTAAGCCATTGGCATATTGTTATTTCTTCACATTGGTAAGACATTCTAAAAGAGATCAACCACAACATTAGAAGTACAGCTCTAAAGTGCTACTTAAATAATTTAAAAATACAGAAAAAGTAATGTATCAAATACCTTCACTGGCTGATATCAGTGTTTTAATTAAAGATGGACTTCAGCTGTAAATTCCTGAATCTAATGCATTGTACAAAGCTTGTGAATTTCTGAAAGTAAGTTATTTTAGTGTTAGAGTCTTATTTGTCAACAGCATATTGCTGAGTTGTGCATAAACCCCTGAAAAATCAAGTTCTTAATGAACTTATGAAATTTTAAGTTCATTTAAGGTATGTAATGACCAGGTATTAAAATACTAACTACACAGGAGTGCAAAGTGCTAATGTTTCTTTGGGTTTTTATCTCAGTGCTTTCTGTTATTTTTATCTATACTACAGTAATATCCAGACAGTTCTGCCTAGAATCTGTTGAAAGAGATATTATGTTAATTAGAGCAATAGAAGACCCTTGTTCCATTGAATATCCAGAATTATCACAAAAGTTTAAAGTAAAAGGAAATGAGAAAATTATGGAGAACTTATACTTAAAGATCATTGGTATCCCTGGACATACAGATAGCCCTCTAGGTCAGTTAAGCTAATTTAAGTCCTCAATTTGAGAACCAGACAATATTAGAAAAGTGCATTCTGTCTGTAGAATAGATCAGGGGTATGAAGGTCACTGAGAAAAGTAGTTATTTTTTCTACTTGGGATGTTATTTTATTGTGATTATGTGATTATGGTTATGGTAGATATGTTTAATAACAGTATGTCCTAGTAGATTAAGCAATCTGAAAATAAAAGGCAAAAACTAGAAAGTTCACTTATTCACTGTGCTCTGCCTCTGAATGTTGTCATTCAGACATGTTTTCCCTTGATTTTCTCTCTGGACTCTGCAATGTAAGCATTGTTGCCTCTTCCAACATAATAGAGTAAATATTCCCTTATGCTGTCAAAAAGATAGGCACCATTAAGAACAGTGGTTGTCCAACAGCAGGAAAATTATTATGAAGATGCTAAGTTATACCGTAAGCATTAACATGACATTCTAAAGATAAATGTTCAGTTTCAGGTGAATGCAGTCCATACCCACAATGGCTTTAATGGAGGCTACATGTCTATAGACAGTACAGGTAACCCCAGGTTTTGACTACAATTTTTCTAACACTTGAGTTAAAATTGTAGTAGAGTAGGCCATATTTTCAAAATAGTAAAACAAATATTTGATTTTATTTTTTTTTTTAGTTTTAGGGTAATTACCTAAAAAACAGTAGATGTTTCTGTTTTAATATTTTTAGAAGGGTATTAGTACTAAATGAGATTATTAGAGGGAGAAATTTTTTTTCTGAGGTTCTCTGTTGAAAAGACATCTTTGCATTGATTTCAAATTACACTTTGGCTTTTCTCTTCACTTATATAAATTTCTGAGGACTGGACTGGACTATATCTGATATAACTGCTTTGGAGATAGCTGTTATTTGAACGTTCTCCTAGAAGGGTTTTAATCTCAGTTCTGATATTATGTTTGAGAAGGTCACCAGTCACTGAAATCTCCATATTTTCAATTGTGTAACTATTAGAGCTCCTTATTTATTACATTTTATTGTACTATTTGTCTAGTCTATGTCTAGATTTTATTTGACTTACTTGATTTTTTTTCCTACTTCTTCAGCCACAACACTTTTTCTTTTTTTGATATCAGATACTGGCTACAGATGTAGATATGAACAAATGAAGTGATTTCTCTGACTTTAAAAAGACAATGAAACAAATGTGGCAGTATGTTATTTATTCATGAGCATGATAGAGGAAAGTACTCTTCAAAGAGAGTCAAGAACAGTTGAAAATAAAGAAAATTTTTTTAGAAAATCAGTCAAAGAGCTAAGGTGAAAAGAGGAAACAATACATTAGCATTAGGATACTGAACAGTCAGATTGCTTGCACAAAGATACATAAATATCAAAATAAGTCAAATCAATATGGAAGATTTATATTTTGAGAAATTTGGTCAAAGTTTTATTCAAGTAAAATACAATGAATTGGCCTTTTCCGACTTTTAATCTTGAGTATGAGGTTACGAATAACTTTTGGAAATATCTGTAGAATGATACTTAACTGTAAATACAAGAAGAAAAAGAAAGAAAAGTGAGATATCAAGAGAAATTTTCCATGTTTTGTATCAAAAAAATTGAAAACCTAGTTGGCAGATAGTCAAGTTTCTTATAGACTGCTTATAGACAGTAACTTGTCACAAATTAGCAGAATAATTTCATAATTTTTCGGCTGATCCAGAGGGCTGCATTCAAAAAACAAACAAACAAACAAGCAAAAAAAAATTTTCTGGAAACTGTTTGACCTTGTGCCTTCTTTACTTCTAAAATCTCTAGGCTGCATGGCATTGTAAAACTTAGCTTGCTGACCTTTGAGGTACAGACTAATGCAAGTTCAGTGGTAAAGATGCAGACTGTTGCGAGTTAAACCTGTCTGGCTGCCAGGCACCCACCAAGCCAAATTTCAGAAAAATGCATTACTTTAAATGTATTTTTGCAGCTGACATATTGCAAAAAGATATACTTTGTCAGTCTGAGCCAATCATATTTCACTGCATCATTTACTGGAAGAAAACCTTTCAAAAATAGGAATGGTTAATTGCAGTATTGTGAAAAACAATGTGGTATGAAAATTAATAGCCATTTTCTACTGCAGAGCATAGGGCTAGCCAAATATTTCCTCCCCATACACATGCAAAATTTATAGGATATTTTACTGTAGTAAATGGTTCCAGACTGCATCCAACCAGGATTTTGGCATAGTATCTGTGTTATTCTGCCTGTGTTAGTATGTTGTAATAAATACAAATATTTGAATGTTTGTTTACAGTCTTGCAAATCCTACTTTAAGATTCTTTAGTCAGCACTTTAATCCAAAACCAGTTCTGGATTGATTAAAATTATGTCTATTTGCATTTCCATGCAGATTATTTTAAAATTCAGATTCACTTAAAATTTCAAGATGTTAATGACATAAAACTTCAATTTTGACATTTGGTGCAAGTCCAGCTATTCAGATCTTATACCCACACATTTACCTGGAATGTTGCAGGCAGCTCTAATCCACAGTTAGAACTTCCCTATACGTTCTCTATAATCAGGTAAAAAAGGATGAACATTTCAGTCCTTTAACTAAGTATCAGGTATGTCTTCTTTAAAACTATTCAAGTGAATCCATCTGTTTCCTGGACTGTGGGAATCCACATCTATGATCATACAGATCACATAAAATATTTGCTTCATTTTCATCTGTTCTAATAGAAAAAATTATTTAAGTCCCACCTAGTATAATTCTCAAATTCTTTGCTTACTTTTGGGCCCTTAATCTGCTGTGAGTTCATTGGTCATTATTAATATTCTTCATCCTTATTGTATGAATTTTCATTTATCTGGATATACTAAAAATATGGTTTTTTTATTGCTATATATAAGCCTTTATCAGTGTCCTTCTTTGGTTCAAATTGAGGGTACCTGATGTTTTTATGCGAAATATGTGTGTTGTCTGCTAGAGCACTTTTTTAGATGATAGGACCATACTGATGCTTTAATATGCTTTATTATTTAATACTGATTGAATGGCATTTCAGTGCACTGAGACTGGTTGGAATAGAGATAATTTTCTTTACAGAAGCCAATTGGTGATGGTTACTAGATCTATGCTTATAACAACATTGTTGCTAAACAGTGTTTACACAGCATTGAGACCTCTGCTATTTCTCACTCTGCCTCTGCACATGAATAGCCTGGGAGCAGACAAAAGATTTGGAGAGTCTACAGACAGGAAGACAGCTGATCTGAAATTACTAAAGACATATTCCATGCAATATGTCATCATTCTCAGCTATGGAACTAGGAAGGGTTGTAATTTTACAGAAGTTGTCGTATTTGGGGTTGAGCTGGAAACCAGTCTGCTAGCGGGAAGTGGTGAGGGGTGACCTTTGTAGCAATTTTAAATTTTTTTTACCCTTCACTTATTAAATTGTATCTTGATCCAGAAGGATTTCTTCCTTTTGCCCTTACAATCCTCTCCACCATGCTGCAGGACAAGTGTAAGCAGGCAGTTGGTGAGTGTGTAGTTTCTGGATGTGATCAACTCACTGTGATCAGTCATTCTATTAATGTGGTTCTGATCACCGCAGTTCATCTTTAAAGTGCTAACATAATTTTAACTTTCTTCCTATTCCTTAGAAATTCTGGAATAGAACAAAGTCTTTTATATGAACATCAAAAATTCTGAGGAAGTATTTAATTGTCTGTATTTTGTGTCAGGTGACAGTTAAAAATCTCAGTCTTGATGGCTATAATTTATAAACAACTGTGTATTTTTTGTACATGTGAAGAAAAATTGCCTATTTTTATGCATCACCTTTAACTCTAAGTGGAAGAATACAATGGCTCTGACTTTGATTCCCTCTATGTCTGAAGCCCTATTTCTATTTAAAAAATTCACTTGAAATATTCAATACTAATATGTTAAATCTAAATTGTTCCAAATATAATTTGGTCATTCAAATGAGTATTTGAAATACAATATAAAACAGTAATCACAGGAGCTATCAAAATTTTAACAATTTTTATTGTGGAAATGCATTCTCCTTCAGAAAAACCTTTTCAATTATTCAAAAAGTTTTTTCAGTCACTTACTGTTTGTCCTCTTTTCAGTGTGCTTACTTTTTGGCCACACACAATTTTGCATTCATTACAAGAAGAGGCATACCATGCACAGAATGATAAATAAGTTTATAAAGAACATAATTCCGTGACTGATGGGCCCAAAGGGTTACACCTGCCAAAATACATTAACTATTGTAATGTGATGTAACAAACTGTGATGTGCCTTGCTTGACATAATACAGTATGTCACTTAGGAATTAAATGAACAAATGAAAGAGTAAAACTAGAAAAAGTCTAATAGGGAAAGAGTTGCAATTTTAATTTCTTGTTTTGTAAAATAAGATGAAATTATGTTTTCTGTATAACAGATTAGTGTCAGGTGAAGTGTTTAGAAGTTCAAGATAATTGGTATTCTGGGAACTCCCAGGGTGCTGAATCATCCTGCCTAATCTGTGGAAGGAGGACCACCATCTTGTAGGAACTATGGCCAGCACAACAAATATCCAAGGTATTAATGTAACATACTATGAAAATAAAAAATATGTGAACAATACAGAGCACATTCACAGTGCAATTAAAAAAACCATATACCATGAAGTACTCAGAGATATTTTTCCCTGCTCCCAGAATACAAATTAGATACTTAAATCTGTGAGTTTGAATTATTGGGCCTAACTCTAGATGAAAGTGATCTTTCTTTATCCTTTGATCAACCTTGAGTAGAAAAAAATTCAGACAGGTAACACTTTTCCATGTAGTGAATATAACAAAATTCTTTAGATCATAAAAGTAACTGTTAGAAGCCGATCTCTGTTGTATTTAGGCAAGAATGCCAAACATGACTTATGTCTATCAGAACTGGACAAGCCAAATATATGGGAAAAAGTAGATCAAAATATTCTGTGCAGTCTTGAGCAGAACTGATTTGCACTAATATGTATGCTTGATTGTAAGACAAAGAACTCAGAAACTTGAAAGAGTATCTTATAATTACACCTTTCTGCCTTCTATTGTGGTTGTGATTGTTGTTATTATTTTACATTGCAAGGGATTCTCCAGATGCTTTGGAAATAATGGAAAATTTAGGAATGATCCATGAAAACTCATACTTTTTCCATTAGTAACAAGAGTTCCCTCCATTAGCTCTGCTGATTTTTAGAATGTAACCTTATGCTGAGGATAGGATTTGTTTTGGCACTTAGTCATGACAATGTACTATTTTGGACAATGGACTGCTTCCATGTTCATCAAAACAAAACTATTGAAACCCATTTATTACTGATTTCTGAGATGCAAATAGCACTGTCAACCTGCATCACATGCATCAGTCTTGTATTCTCACATAATGAAAAAAAGGCTTCAGACAGCAATACAATTACTGTCAAAATGCAAAGAAAACCCTGTGTATCATACGCAGTAGCATTTCTCATACACCTTCTGACAATGATGTATACAGAATATTTTTTTTAAAAAAAATATGCAAAATATAATTAAAACACATTTTTTAACAGGAAATGTAAAACAACAAGACAACATGCAGTAGTCTGACTTTCTGTATATAAATGACTTTATGACAGAGTGAATTGAAATATAAGTTTCACAAGCACTTGGAAAGCATGCTTAAACTTATCAACATGATGTATACCTTACTAAGTGCACACTTTGTGTCTGACCTTGTGTCTTTGTGTACATATATACGTATATACACATATATATGTAAGTGTGTGTAATTGATAATGAACCCATTTCTGCTTATTTCTTTTAGCTGAAATCTAGAATATCCTTTAGAATCCTTAAATTAAATATCCCAGTGCAGAGATGTGTGACTATTCCTGCCAATGTTTCCCCATTCTATACCAGTGACTATTAAAATAATGATTTTAGATAAAAGAATGAAATGCATTTCTTGAATCTGCTGGTCACATAATCCAGAGGACTTCATACCTTCTGAAGCATATTTGTCACTGTGTGCTGGGCCAGTACAGCCTTGCCAAGGGACAACTTGCAGTTGCTTTCTGTATGATTGTCCAGCTCATGAGAGCTGCCAAGCAAGAGTGTGTCTAACCAGGGGAAAAGTTCAAAAAGGTAAGAACTGCTCTATTGCATTCTACTTCTTTCTTACTGCTTTGTGAGTCTCAGCCCAGGAGAAACTCTCACTCCAATTAGGACACTATAAGCAAGTTATTTTAAAATACAGTATTAATATGGATAAAAAGATAATGCTGTAGAGATATATGTTGAAAATGCAATTCTTATGAAAATACTACTACACTCATGATGCTCTGAGGGGCATGAGGGAGAAAATGATTGCCTGATGTGTTGGAAAATATAAAACATAAATACAGAGGGGATTGTGCAACACAGAGTGCAAGAAAAAGGCCGAGAATATTTTTTATTACTATTTTTAATAGATAAATATAAGAATTTAGTGAGAGCTGTGAATACCTAATATGTAGTTAGCTCTGGAGGAATTAAAATAGTTGAGATGGGAATTCAACCACATTTTCTGTTTGGCCTATACACTTTTGTTTTACAGAGTCATGAAGTCTGCTGGCATCAGAGCCAAAATGAGATTATTATTTTAAGGGATTAAAAATTCAAAAGATTGAGCTGACTAGCAGGTTTCTATAACAGCACTGAGAAATAGTAACTTGTATTTTTGAAGACAGAGAAGTTTCCTTATTTCCTTATGAAGAAGTGAGTGTACCTTTGATTCATTTCAGCTGTGGACTGGAGGAAGATGGGCTCCCTAGAAGCCATGGTGGGAGGTGCCAGAACGTTTCTCACTGAGCAGCAGCAGCTATGAGAATGGCAGAGTATTTGGTAGTAAGGTTAAGAGGAGATGTGAGCTCTGTCTAAGAGTTGATAGGGTCTCCAGGATCATGGGAGCTCTGGTCTTTCTTATAACCATGGGAAAGTGATGATGTTTCACAGTGCTCACTGCCAAGTGCCAGCCACGGTCCCAGAAGTAGCTCCACAAGAAATATGCCTACACCCAGACCCTGAACCATTGAGTGATGGAACAATGATGGTAAGCAAGCAGACACTGTAACATAAGAAAGAGAAAACAGAAAATGAAAAGATTCTTTGGAGTGGGCCTTGGAGAGGAAAAAAATGGTGAAAATCATATTGCATGCAGGAAAGAATAGTTAGAGGCTGAACTCAAGCTGTTCTTTGGGATGACCCCAAAATCGGCATGAGGAGGAAGGCTCTCTCTTCATTTCTAGGTGTGCATTAATAGAGTAGGTCTAGGCTGCTTGGAACAGCTGAAAAGAAACAAATTTTCTCAGGGAAAATCAGAGTTGCTTCAGCCTGATCCACCTGTCATCATGCACAGAAAACAATGGAAGACAGCAGACCAAGACATCCATCTGTCAACCACATTATCTGTCCTAGGAGGTTTATTATGTGCCAGGAATTCAGGTGAATTCAGGTGAAAATGCTTGCAGAGGCATTGCCAAGATTTATGTGTTTTTTAAACTGATTCTGTTTATTTTTGATGTGACATCAACAATTTTGTGACACCAAGGAAGACCCTGAGCACATCGCAAGAGACTTTTAGAATTATGACAAAGTACCCTTTGACTGCCTTATGGTGTGATATAGAAAAGATGGATCCAAGTTTTTCTTAGAAGTTCACAATGAATGCTCATGAGGCAATGTCTATGAGCTGGAAAAAGGCAAACTCCAGTCAGATATTAAAAATAATAATTTTAGTATAAGGGTGATCAAATATTTGAATGAGTTGCTCAGTGAGTTTATGTAATCTTTATCCATGGAGATATTAACAATTGGCTTTATGTGATCCTGAAAAATATTATCTGACTTTGAAATCTGGTGCAATTTCAAAGTTGTCCCTTGCTCTGAGCAGGGTATTGGGTAGGACCAGAGGATGCCTAGAACTCCTTTTCAACCTAAACTTCTATGGCTTATGAGACAATAATTGAGACAAAGAACTTCAAATTTTTCAGTACAGACTTTTTTTTTTTTTTTTTTTTTTTAATGCTGAAGTAGCTTAGAACTGAGTATAGCATCTGGTAATCATACAATACAGCTTATGCTCTTTAAGTGTTTAGATAACAAACAGCTACTGCTATAACCAGGAATTATAAAATCAATGCCTTCTGTTCTCAATAACCAGATCTAAGTTCTTCTCCTGTAAATTAGATGGCCAAAGCTCATTATCTCTTTCATCAGGCAAGAGAGCAAACTAATCTGTTAGCCCACTCCTTGTTTCTTCCAACAGTTAAACTCTCAACATAAATGACTTAATCTTAAGGTACTTAATTGTGCTTTACAAGGCACAAGGAATAATTGTGAGTAAAAACTGCATGTTTAAATTGGCGGTGATTGAAGGACAGGACATATGAGAAAAAAAGAAAGGAAGAAAGAAAAAGAAAGAAAGAAAGTTTAATAAACTAACAACATTCCTAATTCTAAATACCTCATACATGGTCCTACAGTTCAAAGATGTAGAAGGAGAAGAGAGAAGGAGCTACAGAGTGAGATGCAGTAACAGAATGTCCTCATGCGCTCCCCATCCTATATACACAAAATGGTTTATTGCAAAATAAAGAAAATCAAGTAATGCTTTCACTGGAGGATAAAAACTCTGAGAAGCCACAGTTTAGTGTCTCTGGTAATACTAGAACAGTGGAAATGATGAAAATCAATGTGTTCACTGTTTTTTGTAATATGTAGAATTCATCAGATACAAAAGACCAAGTGTACTTCCAAAATTTGGTGTCTTGAGTACAGTCTTGTGAGCTATGCATTGGTTTAGTTTTAGTTTTTTGAGGGTCTTTTTGGTAAGCTTTTGCAATAACAGAACTTTATAAGTGTTGCAGAGGTTCAGTTCATAAATTGGAAAGAATTACTTTGCAGGAAAAAAAAGAAAGAGCAATAAATTTATAGGAAACAAAAGTAATATTTTAGATAATAGTAAAAATTACTAGAGCACAGAAAATTGATGGGAGCC
>JAYDZK010000169.1:91912597-91923856 GCA_034509185.1 Euphonia xanthogaster
ACTTACAGAAAAAAGTACTATTAAAGTTATTTAAATTCATCAGACAGGTGCTTGCAACTAGCAGAAAATCAACATTTCTTCAATTCTTTAAATACATAATGCATTTTATAATAATCTCAAAAGTATTTAAAATGGCATGCTTGTCTAGTCTGTTTCTCTACAGAAATGAATGCTAAGAAGCAACCATACTCAGAACACATTCACTGTCATTGGTGTTTGATGTCACAACATTCAGAAAATAGGTGAATTAGAGGCCTTATAATAATCTGAGAAAAGTGGCTTCTGGAATAGCATGATATGAAGCTGTATGCAAAAGGATTAACATGATTTAATATTGTGAATGAGAGTAAATTGCTTTGGAGGGAGGTAATTTCATTAAAGTAGGACAGTTTAAAAGGTAAACAAGGGAATAAGAAGTCAGGAAAGTGACAGAAATGAAAGGATATCAGCAGGCTTATTGGCTTCAGATTGTTGACTTTATGGGGGAAAACTCGATTTTATTTTAAATATGATCCATCTTTCTTTGATCAAATGTGGACAGGTGTATATATGACAACAGGAAAAAATAACCAAAGCATCTATCCAAAGATGCAGAAAAATATTTTAAATCTTTTTCTGACCATCTCAGCTCCGATTCTCAGCAACACTGGCTGCACTGAAGCTTTATCTTCTGAGTGTACACTGAAGAGTAAGCTTCTTCTGCAGTCAAGTCAAACATAAGATATTCAAGAGTTACAGATTGCCTTGCCTCCCCTTGCCTCCCCTTGCCTCCCCTTGCCTCCCCTTGCCTCCCCTTGCCTCCCCTTGCCCTGCCCTGCCTTGCCTTGCCCTCTTCCTTCCCCAAAGTATATTTCCCTTCTTCTGCAAAATAAATACTTCTGGGGTTTCATTGGTAGTCATTCATGCTCTACACTGCTACACAATTTTAAATTTTTTGAAGTAGAACACTGTGAAGATATAACTTCTGTGAGTGTTCACAGGCATATTGCGCAGTGTTTCCGTATCAGGGGATGCTTTCAAGATTCTGACCTAAGTGAAAGTATCATTAATCTCTTCTTTCTTCTCTTTTCTCTCTTCTTATTTTTTTCCCCAGAAAGCATTATGGTTTCTCTTAAAAAGAGAAATAAAGGTTTATAATGGTTGGAAATTGAAGAATGAAAGCATAAAGGACAAGCAAATGTCTAAAAGCTTTCATTCTTTGAGTGTGTTTCCATGTAGATTATGTTCTCTCCAATACTGTCTCCTTGAGTCCTCATATTAAAAAACAGTAATTCATCCAGTTTGAGGGGTTTTAGGGATATAAGCAAGCAGCTGTTTTAAAAAATAGCAGCTCTGCCATTTTTCTCCTTATTGAAGGAAATATTTCAAGGTTTCCAAATATCCACATTTTCCAAGTAGACTTTCAATCTGTGATGACACAGCTCTAACACAGCATTTCTTTTCAATTTCTGCCCAGATAACAAAAATTAAAAAAAAAAAAAGTAGTTGTTAGACAAAGAGGAAATTTACCACTGTGAGACCTGTGAAGCTTAGAAAAACAGTTTTAATATTTTTCACTTTTACTGCAATATAAATTATAAATTGAGATTTTTCTAAATAGTCTTCATCACATTTTAATTAGTTTAAATGCTCACTAGATGATTTGCTGAGTGTCCCATTTACACTTCTTATTGCCTGTGGCATAGGCAAGGAAATGAGATTGCCTGGAAATTCTCTTTCCACTCTACAAAGCTTTAACTGAGCTTAAAGGTTGTCGCTGTTAGTGCCTGAAGCAAAATAACCAAGCATTCTGTGATTTTGCCAAGGGTTTTTTGTCCAGGAAGCAAGAGGAACACTTGCACCCCATTAAAAACCCTAAACCTGACATTTTATGAAGATGAGCACTGGCATTAGTTCAGATCTAGATAAATTTGTACTTCAATATGAAATAAAATCTGCACCTTAATGATGAAAAAGGGGAATCTAATTTAGATATAGAAATATCATCATTTATTTACAAGTAGAGTTTAGTTTTCCAACTTTTTAGTGTACAGACAATACTACTGATACTCTTCAGCATCAGCAATAGCAGCAAGGAGTAGAACAAGTAAGTTAGTTAGTAAGCAGAGCATCCCTAACACTGGTAAAATTTGTTTTCACTACTTCTTTTGTGCAACTTTGCATAGTGAGAATTAGGATGGAGATTACTAGGCACTCCCCCAAAACTGACAGGAACAAAAGAGGCTTTCTATTTTATTTTAATCATACCTGCATGATGTTCCAGAAGAAGCAAATGTCTAACAAGGGCAATGATTTCTCTATGAAAAGGAACAGATAAGAATGATAAAGCATGAATGTATCAAGCACAAAGAGAGCTTAGGCAATAGAAATTTTATCTCAGAGAGTCAGAAAGGAAGAGATTTTATTCCTCTTGTCACTGCCATAGTATGACAGCTTGGACAATTCACTGTATTGCCAATGAAGTCAAATGTGAAGTCAAAAGATGACACAGGACTTTACTTTTTGTAAAAATGTCCTGATGTAAAATTGAACTGTAAACTGGGGGAAAAAATCCCCAAAACATTACAAAAGACCAGAAGGGAACAGTAAGTAAAATACAAATTCCAAGGAAGATTTAAAGTAACTTCTTTAAATACAGAAATATATAATCATGTTTTCAAGGCCATCTCATTATTTACACTGAAATATGTACATTATAATTCCACATGTCAGGGGAATTTAAACTTATGAAGACATTCCTTTCACTTCTAAATTTTCCTACCATAATATTTTTCTTGAACAAACATGCTTCTCTGGAAACAGATTAAAAAAAAAAAAATAAAAGAAAATAATAGAAAGGACAATATACAAGATGACTGACATGTTATAATCCTTTTCTTACATAAAATATCATCTGATCATCTCAATTCTAGTGAGATAACTCAATAACAAAAGAAAAGCTGAAATAATATCTGTAGTTTTGAGTTGTGTATAGTTAAAATGTGATGGTGAAATCAATACTACACTTGATCAAAAACTTAGTCACTGCATGTCCACAAGTGACTTACCTACATTCACATAAGGGGTGATTAATGGACAGATGAACACCCTACTGGGAAAACTTGCCCAGTTAAACCTGATCAGGTTTGCTTTAGTTTCAGCAGTAAATTTAATAGCTCTTATAAAGTAGTTTGAATCATAGCGCTGGTCTAAACCTGATCAGGTTTGCTTTAGTCTCAGCAGTAAATTTAATAGCTTTTATAAAGTAGTTTGAATCAGAGCACTGGTCTCTGTCTCTCTTCTGTTGTAGTAGATTCTTCAGCATGAATAACTTTAACAAGATATCCCTTTCCTAATTCATGCTTTTTTCTAGGCATATTTACTTATAAAATTTTGGTCTTGAGCAGATGCAGGTCAGCAGTTTGAAGTCCATATCAAATTACTACTCTAAAAATAGTGCCATGGGTATCTACACAAAAATTGACTTGGTAATTAAGTAGAAAATGTAACTTGCCATATTTTTATATACCTCTGAGATTCTTCAAGTATTTTATATGCAATAAATGTAAAACATCATATGTTTAACTCAGCATATCAGGCATTTAAAAATTGTTCCCTGATTCTCACTTTCTGAAATGCATCTAATCTCCCTTTCTTAGACTCCTGCTTTTAGACAAAAGACACCAGATTCCGATCTGTTAGAACCTATGGCACTTCCACAATAACTGGTAACTATGCAGATTTCTATTTTTCTGTTTTGTTCTCATAGGACTTTTTTTCATGGTGTGTTGGTACTGAAGATGTCTGCCTTAAAAGTAATTTTTCTTATCTCTAAAATATGAAAATGTTGTATTTCTAAAAATAATTTAATCCAGAAACTTTCTGCAGAAAGCAGATGTCAGAGTAGTGCACTTCTATGTTCTGAAAGGTGCTATGTCACAAATTACTGAGCAAAATGAATCTTTAAAGCAAAATTTTAAAATCACATAGCTTAGAGGCCATTTCCTCCTGTTTTGAAACACTGTTGTTAATCCACAAGTTGTGTTCAAAAGGTCTGATTTATGTAATTGTCTAAAACTTTCCAATATTTGTGTTGGGATACCAAAAGGAAAATAAAATCATTATGGGGTATGGGGGTGGGTTATGTGTAGGCCTGTAGATTCCTTTAGTTTTATGAAGTATCCTTTATGATAGAACCTTCAGGATTCTATTAGATCTGAATCTACAGATCAGGATCTGCACCTTGTACTAAGAATAAGTGATGTCTGGTAAAATGAATAGAGTCATCCAGGGGTCATCAAAACAGAACATTTCCTTTTTTGTTGAGAAAATGTGGTTAGTGTCATGGAAAGCACTGACTCTTAACGCCCCTGTGACAAGCAGCTACTGACCACCTTCAGGACTGGGCATAGCAGGAAATTAATAACTTCATACAAGAATGGGTAGCAGCTATGTAGGGCAGGGTGACAGACTGCCTTCCATGGCAGCCCTTTTCAACAAAGAAGGCCACAAGAAACACACAGTTAGTCTGCAGAAGAAGGTCAGGAGGTTTGTCTTATAAGAAGTGAAATTTTCTTAGACTTCCTCACATGCAGAAGGCATTGATTGTTATGCATAGCAACCTAACTGCTTTGTTATAAATGTAAAATGCATAAATTCCAAAGGCTTTGTTTAGCTGTGATTTCTCTTGAAAGTATTACAGTGTGAGTCAGAACAACAAAAAATGGAGGCTGTGGATGCTTATTTATGAGCTGATTGATTTAAATGGCTTGTTTGGAGTAGAGTTTTGAATAGCTGACCTCCAGAGGTCTCTTCCAGCCTAGATTTTTCTACAATTGTGTAAAAAGTACAGAAATGTCTTACTGAATTGATATTGGGTCAGAAGTTCTGCAGAGGGAAGAGCTTAATCCTAAGGAAGACTAACACTGAATGAAGAATTTCAGACTGTGATTTTCAAGTATCAATATTCTGTAAGGGTCAGAATTACAGACAGTCTAGAGTCTCTTAACACCCAGAGGATTTGAATGGATACAGGTTTGGTTTGATAACCAAAGTATAGACCTTACATGAGAAATGGATTTAGCAGAGGCTGAATGGCTGGAAATTGTTGAAGCTGCATTGATAGTTTTTCCATTGAATTTTAATGTAATAGTTAGCTTTATTCAAATATTGGACGCATTTTACCAAATTTAGCTGGTTTTAGTCTATGATGATTATGCAAATTTTCTGTGCAAATTTTTTTCCTTCTTTTTTAGAGTGAGAGGAATCTCAAGACGAGATGTAATCTCTTACAGAATGAATGGCTGACACATGGATTAACTGACCATTGCATGGCTTTGAGCAGCCCAGAACAGACATAGGCATATTCACACAGGTACATGAGGAAATCTACCCTTATCCAACAAATACTGTATGAGAATTATTATTTTTACTTATTTGAGTAAAAATGGTTCCAGAACGTTTGCAATTTGCTTATTGCAGAGCTGCAGATTTGAAAGGTGAGAAGGTCCTGGATATAAGTAAAGCTATTAAGACTTTTAACCAAATGATTTTGATTCATTGCTATAACTAAGAAGAATTTTTATTTCCAAGTGTTTTAGTTCCAGCCAGGACAGGGTTAATTTTGCAGTAATCAGAAGATGTATGGTATGTCTAGGACCTGGAAGTTAGTCTGTAACACCTCTCATCATTGCCCGGAGCAGAGGGTAAGGAGTCTTCCAGTCAAGGTAGAAGGGCTGCTTTGGGGCGTGCATTTTCCATGTGAATCACTGTTCATTTTTTTCTCTTGCCGTTTCCAGTAACTTGTTCCCATCTCAACCCCCTGATGTTTGCCTCTCGTTCCTCCAGTCGTCCTCTCCATCCCACCACAGGGAAGGAAGAGGCGGGGGTGAGAGTGTGCAGCACATGGTTTGGAGAGTCTCAGTGGGTGTACTAAATTGAGGAATATCATTCCTAAACCATGATACAATAATTATTTTCTGACTATTATTTTAACCAAACTATTCATGATGATTCTCTAATTCACAAATGTAATTAGCAAATTTTCTCTGATACAAAGCTAGAAAAAAAAAGAATCACCTACTTTCAGAAGACCTAAAAATTGTACAGCTGTCAGAAACATGAAATTGATAATCCCACAAGAAAATAACTGCTCTGAAGACATAGATGGCACAATGTAGTGCTTCAAAGCTGTAGTTCATTAGACTGTCTCCCTGAGCAATCAGAAACGATGTAATTTTTTATAAGAATCAACAAAATTCTGTCAAGGATATTCATGCTGCAATGATGAGTCTTTTTGATTCACAAAGAGTTCTTAGTACATCACCTCTCAACATTTAGCTCACTTTTGAAGGAAGCACTTCATAAAGGAATAAAATAAACTAATGTGGTCAAAGCTGTTATGTCTATGAGTCCTGGATGACAGAAACAGGATTCGATTTAAAAGTGAAGAAGAAAACAATGGCCTAATACACTGAATATTGAATATTCCTATATAGCAAGGCAAAAAAAAAACTCGAACACTGAAATAGAGGGTAAAAAAGCAAAGCTAAATTAAAAGTTTAGTGCATAAGCACACTGAAATAGTTTTTTACTACTGATATCTTTTTTGTAGAATAAACTAGAATGATGGTATATAGGTATCCAAAATTCTCTGTCAGAGACATTGGTGAAGAAAAAAAAAAAAGAGTGAATTGCATCAGAATTGCATATTGTCCCTGAAATCAAGGGAGGAATGAAAAACAATAATCAGATGTTTTGAAGGCAATAGGCAAACCCTTGTCAGTATCAGTATAAAGCTAATGAACTGTTCGCAAAGAGGAGCTTATCTCTCTCTGGGCAAGATAGGTTACTTCCAAGTAGTGAATATTTATAGTTACATATAGTAATTGCAAAAATATTGTGGATTTGTGTGATTTAAAAATTATAATACTGTGCCAAAAAAATGTATCCAGACGGGCCAGAACATTTAAAAATTGTGTTTTTCTAATTTCAAATAAATATTGATATATTAGAGATAATTCTGTGTGTTTGTATTCCTTTGATTATTTTCCAAAAAGATTATTTTCCACACCAAGTGAAACAATATTTAATTATATTACCAAAATTTACTTTGACAACAATATATTAAATCTTCAGCTCAACAATATATTAAAACTTCAGCAATAATTTCTGGAAATCAACATGATGATATATTTCTCCTAAAAAATCCTCTCACATTATCAGTATTAGATTGAAGTGTGTTACCCAGATTTCCCTGACTAATTTTTCAATTCGTTGAATTGATTAACAGATTTATGAGACACAGGAAAAATCTTTTATTTATGTTTTTGGTCGTACCTTTTTGCCTATATTAATTTATGTTAAAATATGCTTGAAAGTCACTACTGGGATGCAAAGTCATATATTTGTTGCTTCTTTTCCATTCAATGATATGTATTAATAAGAATATCCTTTCCTGAAATATTCTGTCCCCTACTGCCCACAGCAAGAGTGACTCTTGTGGTTTTCTGAGTACAATTATTAATTTTTTATCAAAATGCAGTAAATCTCAATGCAGGAATTAAGAGATGTTTTCTGATCTCTTTCCAGACACTAATCCACAAGTGCAGAAGCAGCTGATTTGTTCTTAGTAAATCCTTATTACCAGCACTCTATGTATGTATATGTATAGACATATATAAAATATTTTAAATAACAGCATACTACTTATATTAGTGTTTCTTTGGAATTTTCTTGGGACATATGAATTATAGTAATCACTCTAGTTTAGTGGTCTATGCCTCTCTGGAAGCAAAGAAAAAGACAAAATGGCTAGACTTCTAACACTAGTGTTTTTCTATTCTTCTTCTCTTATCAGCATCAACCTAGATTGAAGATATCCAGTTTCATGTTAACTCATAGGTAAAATATTTGCCCTCAGAGAAAATAAAATATCCTGTAGCTTTTATTTAAATTGTTCTCAATACTGCTGGCAAGGGCTGTCTTGATGCATTGGTTTTTTTTCCTTGTTTCATATTTTCACAAAATTTAAGATGAAAACTGTGTTTAGTTGCTGTGCTTAAATCAGAAATAATTAAAATAACTGGTTTTTGATGAGACAGAAACAAGATATCTCTAAAACCATATGGCATGTCATGTGTTCTAAATAAGGTACTTATTTGGATTTAAGAACTCAACTTCTTTCATGCTGAGAAATGCAAAATTATTGTTGGACAAAAGCCCTGCATGACTGAAATTCCTGTGTCATCAGACAAGAGCTATGGCACTAGGAGAGTGTAATAAACTTATGAAAGTCACAGAGATAGGAGAAAATAAGATCAGAAGTCTTAGAAGTTGCAGAGATCTGATCAAGTAATAAAAGTATTGCATATGCTCAGAATGGTACATAGTTACTCCCTTCTGTTGCCTCTACTTCTTTCAGGAAGAAATTGAATTATTAGCTTCATATTTAAATAGCTAAGACTTAAGGCTCCTCTTATAATTCTGGTATAGCTGATGTAAATAATTTCATACACCTTAGAATGACTAGTGAGTAATACTTTCAGTAACAACTCTGAAGTTAGATAAGAACTTTTAAAGTATAGTACAAGACTTTCATTTGTCATTCCTCATACTAAGTTTTGAATATTTTATAACGACACTCAGGAACTGGATGGCTGCTTTAGAATGAATAATTAAAACTCATTTTAAAATAACTGTCTTTGGGGAATGGGTGCCTCAGTGAACTAAACAATTCCTTTTCTCAGCATTATTTCCCTTTAATTTCCTGATGTGATTTGCAGTACATTCCTATATATTTCAGGAAATAAATATATGTCAGGGTATCATGAAGGAAAATAAAAATCCTAATACTTTTAGATTGCCACAGAGAATTTAGATGACTAAGCAGAAAAAAGCCCCTCTTGCCACAAGAGCTAGCTCCTTAAATGTTCATCACGTCTGAGTGTAGTTTTAATCCCTCCTTTAAAAAGCTTTTCTGGTCTAGACAGACAATAAATCACTGCATTCTAGAGTTTGCCACAGACTTTCTGAGAGATGATTTTCCTGTCTAAAATGCTGAATGATTGGAACTGTTTTGTGGAAATATGCCAATCTCAAACAAAGTTCAAAGGGTGATGAAATAAAGCTTTTTTTTTTTTCCTTTAAGAACTGATTATTTCATATAGCAAGCCAGAAGGAAAAAGTCTAATTTAGAATTAAGTTTTGCCAGTACAAATTATTATATATTTTATTTTTAATTCTATTTGGAAATTATAGATATTTACTGGTATAATGACAGTTACTATGCAAAGAAAACACCTATTCTTAATACTTGTTTCTACAGCATTCCCTAGATGGCTTGAGCAAGCATTTTTCTAAAGAATATAAGCTAGCAGCTCAGGAAAAGCTGTGATGGATTTCAGTTCACTTCAAAAACTGTTTTTCTATTGCTTGAACAAATATTAAAAATGAAGATAGTATTCTGTGACAAATATATGAACCACTATACACAGAGATTATAAATGACATAAAATTTCTAACCACATACTTTGCATGGCCTTACAATGAGACCCATGACAAAATATGTCTGACATAAATTTTGTTCTGGCATATATAAATATGACACACTAGAAAGAGGCTCAGAAAACTAACAGATGTGGCAAAGTCATTTTTTTTATGTTCAAATCACAAGAGCATTCCAGTTATCCAGACATTTTTTGCAAATTGCAATTGTATATCATGGGTCAGACTCTCTGAACATGCTCAGAAAAAAAATATCCTAATTACATGAACTGTGAGGATACTGCAAGATTTCGGGCTAGTGACAGACACTGCAATCTTTTGCCTGCTATCTTTGCTGCAGATTGATTATTTTAACAGTGGCAGAAGAACAAGACACAGAGATAAAGAAAAATGTGGGTTTGGAAAAAATTATATGTCTGGCCAGAAACCCCATTGTATAAAGAGAAGTCATAAATCTTTTTCTTTGTTTTTCTTTCTATCATGTCAGTCTCAGTAATAGTGAAGTCCCCAAAAACTTGAGCATACATAAGTGTTTTAAAGTCAACAACCAAGCAAAATGCTGGATGTATCCATGTATTCATTTTTGACATTAAGCACTATTTTAGAATGCTGTAGGTAGAAATGGGAGTTCTGTGTTTTATTTTTGTTCATGGTGTTTTGAATGCCCTCTGTCCCAATTTCATATTTCAGTGACAGTTGGGGGCTTTCTCAATATTTTTCCCTGACAAATTAGGAGTGATTTGATTTTAGCCATATTTTTAACTTGCATGTGATGAAAAGCAGACCAAACCAAACAAAGATATGTTGGCTGTATCATTTGGGGTTTTAGTTAGGATATAAAATTAAAAAGAATACTTAGGAAATCAAACAAACAACTATTAAATTTAAGGGTTTGAAACATGTTTGCCTAAACCATGAAGACTGATTCAAGCTTTACAGAACTGTGGAGGAAATAAAGGTGTTCTCTCTCTCTTTTACTTTGGCTGTAGTATCCAGTTAACAAAATGAACAGTCAGGTAAGAAGTCCATATGTAGGATCCTGCAATAGGATACAAATTATTATAATTTCATTACACTTACAGATTTGTTTATTCACACATAGTTAGAGGATTAGATGATAAAATAATAGATAATATATAGAAATAGATAATAGGTAATATTATTTGAAAGCTAGACTAATAGATCTAATTGTCTTTTTGTAGATTTCCAAGGCGCTTTCATAATTTTGAGTTACACATCAAATGCCACTAAACATATTTTTTTATACAAGCATTTATTTTGGAATGGTGTATACTTATAATTAGAAGTTATTTCTGTTGAGAATTATGATTTCTAAAAAAAGGGGAGGTGTTATAAATATTAGGCTGAATTCTTAATCTAGTCCTCATTTTTAAATCCCACATTGTTATAAAAAACTTGCAATACATCTGTTATCCTTCCTTGCCTTCATGTATAATCACTTCATAAGTAGATTAGCAAGAGAAAAATTATGGTTGTTTGTGACTCTATTGTTGTGATTGCATCAATGGAATTGAAAAAAATCTCTCAAAAAGTAGTCTAAATTTTTCAAATTTTATGACAAACTCCTAACGTGCAATTTTAAGTCAGGAAACTGAAATTACCAAATTACCTTCTGGTACCAAATCACCTTCTGGTTGGTTGATTGGTTGTTTGATTTGTTAATTGGTTGGTTGGGTTTCTTAGTTTTGGGTTTTGGTGGGTTTTTTTTGTTTGTTTGATTTAGTTGGTTTTTTTGGGTTTTGTTTTGGTTAGATC
>JAYDZK010000169.1:91923956-91961310 GCA_034509185.1 Euphonia xanthogaster
CGCTCTTCCGATCTGTTGGTTTTTTTGGGTTTTGTTTTGGTTTTTTTTTTTTGGTTGTTGTTTGTGGGTTTTGGGGGGGTTTTTTGTGGTTTTTTTTTTGTGATAAATACATTGCTGCTTGCTTTACTTTTCTAACAATGCAAGCCATTCAAACCATAGCACAGGTTTGATCTTAAGTTTTTATAGTAAATAAAAGTAGTATATCTATTGTTGTATCTATGTCTAATACATTTTCACTTTTAGAAAGGTCATTCTTGCTGCACAGAGAGGATTTATGGGATACATTATTTACACAGGTGGTAATGCATTAAAAAAAAAAAAAAAACCCAAGAGGACATGAGCTGTATTTATAAAATTGCTATGGATTAATGGAAAAACTGGAGCATAAATTTTAAGAAAAAAATTTTTAAAGCTTCCTGTCTTTCCACTTGAATGTAGAAATGTTTAAAATAAGATTGCAGAATAGCTGTATGGAATGTTTTTCATCTTATTGCTTAATAAAATGCAAAGTATATTTAATGATTCTGAAAACAACTATATTAAATTAAAACTGGCTAAATTATCAGAAAACCTGACTGCATATCACTCCTGAGTGAAGAAAACTACAGAAAAAGCTTAGGATATTTTTTCTTTTTCCACAAAATCCATAAGACATCAAGAATGAAAATAATATATTTCAATTTCTTTGTTATATTAACAGTGAATGACTAAGTCCTTCTTCATGATTATATTTTTTATCATATCTGTAATTTAAAAAAATCAAAATACTTTCATTCAGCTTCTGTACCAAAGTTTCGTAAAAATTTTATAACCCTCCTTTATGCCCACTGGCTTCAGTTTCAAAACTGTGTTTATATAGAGAAAGAATGAACCCTCTTAATTTAAATTATCTCTTGAATACTTACCACTTCTCTTTTTGCAAAATTATTTTTTACATGTCTCATTATTCTAATATTTCAAACTTAGTAAAATGTCTTCCATAAAAAATAGGCAGCTTTAATTACCTTATTTAAATGTAAAGCATTTGCCAACATATTGCATCTTAGACATAATGAACATTTTTTCAGTGGTAACCTCAATGATTTTGTAAGAAAGCCACAAAACATGAATGGCACACACCTTTTATGACAGTTTTACAGAGACACAACAAATGCAGGATATAATTTATGTGAAAGTACCAAGTCAGTTGGTGCCATAAACCTTTAGTTATTACATTGTGTGTGTGCAGCAATGCTGATTTACGTTCAGACCTCAAACAGACAACTTCAGCTAATTATTCCATTTTACTATGTAAGATTTTTCCTTGGAAAAACAAAGTATTACTTTTTTTGTTTGATTTTTGCTTTTTTCCTCTTTCTTTGAAGTTTTTCAGGAAAGTAAACTTATAAGGCCTTTTTAATTCTATTTCTATGGCTATTTTTTGATATCTAGTAGGCATTCATCCTTCCACTTATTTGGAAAATTAATTTCACAATATTATTAAATATATACAGTCCATGCTAATAATGGAATGGATTGATGTTTGTAAATTCATTATTACAGTTTTGAGTCTGGGCAATAGAGATGATCAAGTATTTTTTACCAGGTACTTTCATTTTCAAATCTAATATTCATAGTGTTATTTCTTGATCTTTTTATCATGTTCTCAGTCTGTGGCCAAAAAAGTTCTCTCTCTCTTTTTTCTTTTTTTTTTTTCCTTTTTTTTTTCCCTTTTTTTTTTTTTTTCCCCTATGTGTCAGATACACTTACTTCTTTCATTTACAGTACTGGTCTAAGATTATATTTTGTCAGTTTTCATTCACTTCACATATCTGTGCCATCCTAGACTGAAGTAATCAGACAGATTTCTGGAATTTTAGAGCACAATTTAGATGCTCTGTATCCATCAACAAAATATGAAAGACTCAAAGTACGTGAAAATATTGATTGTTTTAAGCAAATAAAACTGACAGTAGGGGAAAAGTGATGCAACTGTCACTAGTCAATTGTCAAGGAAAATTCTAAGAGATCAAGGACAAAAGTTGTTTGATTCAAAATATTGAGAGCAGGAGTATTTGAAGTGTCACAGTGATTTTTGGCATGCTTTGACATGTCATAGAGTCTGCTGTAACAGTTTGTGCATCATCCAAAGGGAAAATCATGTGCTGGAAGTTTGACTGGTGACGGATGCAAGTTTTCACATCTTCAGTTTGACATTTGAATTCAGTATCATTAGCTTCTCCAGAAGCTTCTCCTGCATATACTGCAAATAATTTTGCACTTTGAACAAAAAAAAAAATAACACACACTTAGATGGTAACTGATTTGCGTGGCAAATTTAGAGGTTATTTATGAAAAGGTGGAATTGTACTGACATTATAAAACGCAGAGAGATTTAGCAATTATTTAAAGTGGCCATACAGAATATATATATTATAGGACAGTACACTGCTGATACAGGGGTTAGCACCTTCCTTTCAGTAGGTAATTGTTACTGTAATAAATATGTACTTATTTACTTTCACACAGAAGAGAGCACTAAAGATTTGTAGACGTGTCTGGTTGAAAAAGAATAACAAAAGCCAAAAGTCAAAAAAAAACCACATAAATTTTTTTAGCAGACTGCACACTAGGCATGGAAATTGGTATTTATTTTGTCCCTATAATAATAGAAATAAAAGAATAAAAAGAAAGAGGGAAGAAAGAGAAGATGAAAGGGAGAGGCAAGGGGATCAGTTCTGGGTCCAGCCCGGATCCAGCTAATAGGTGTCCAAGGTCCTGCAGGGGCCACTCAGGCTTTGTGGAGGTACCTTCCTACAGGTAAATTTTCCCCTCTCTGGGATTGGGATTCTCACTCTTCAAGTAAATAAGTGAGCAGGTGCAGTTCAGTCTTCTGGACCTTCCTGGAAATGGGTTGGGATGCTTTGAGGGTCTTTTGGTAGTCTTGATCTCCCTCTGTTGGTCTTGAGCACTCCTTGACCCCACTTCTGCACTTGCAGTGTCTGCTGTGGTCACCAGAAACTGAGCTGGAAAACTGATTTCAGAAAGGTGCTGCTATAGCTTCCTGCAGCCCTCATTTCCCAACAGATCCTGATTGAACTTGCCCACTTGAATGGTCGGCAATGTGTGAGGTGTAGCAATGCATTCCCTCCTTACTGTCCAGACTCCTACATCTACCCAGAGATTCAATCAACACTCTTTCTTAACAAAGGAGATTACTAATAAATTATATGGTGATTGGATAAAAGATTTTGCCATGTTTTCATAAAAAATAACCAGCAGAATTTTTAAATACTTACAAAATTGAGAAGTCCATTCATATTAAAATACGATAGCCAAATTCTAGACAGCCTAAAATTCAGTCACTTCTCACTAGACAGGCTCTCAATTTTACTTTTTTTCTTCTGCTTACCTATCTGACTCCTGATCTTTTTTATCCAGTCTTCCAAACTCTTTCTGATACACAGATTATTATTCTACTCTACTCAGTTCTGTGAGATGACTATTATGGAATTTATAATTCTCTGAAATTTTACTGACATCTGGTTATATTCTTGCCTAAAAACTTGAGCTGTCACACCTTTTGTTTTTCCTGATTCCTCATTTCAGGTTAAAATGGAGATGATATCTGATATATCCACCATGAATTCCACCATAAATCAATATCTTCTCCAGGCTTTACTGCATCTTTCCTGGTCTCTGTGGCATGCACAGAACCACTGATGCATGCTGCTGAATATATTTGGGTAGTTTTGCTGATTTCAACACAGCATTTCCCTCTTGCAGGTTGTTGGCAGTCACAAGATTAGATTTTAGCTCAGCACCAGGAAAAGAGACAAACTAGCACTGGTAACAGAAGAGGCTGTGTCCAAGTGTATCATGTCATCACAGTGCTAAAACTGTGAGTGAAGAGAGGAGGTGGGTTAAAAACTGGCTGAGCTGCCTGATTCAGATCAGCAGAAACATGGCATCCACCTGGAGGCTGGACACGAGTGGTGTACCCCAGGAGTCCATCTGGATCCCACTTCTTTTTGTACATCTACATTAATGACATTAATAATGGAGTATAAGGAATGCATCCTCAGCAAGTTTTCAGACAAGACAAAACCGGGAGTAGTTGATACACAAGATGAGTTTGCTGCCAGCTGGACCAGTGTGATCTCAAAAGGTTGGAGAAATGGGTAAACAGAAATCTCAGAAATCTGAGCAAAGGTAGGAAATGTAGAGAATCAGCAGTGTCAGCTTGTTTTGCACTTTTCTGTCTTATAATTTTTTCTTTTGGCTGGAAAAGTCAGCTAGCCAATTTGATATATTATTGTGTTACCCCAGCACAATTAAGGTTCTGGTTTTGAGTTCAAAGAAGCATATATCAGACTATATATTTTTGTGAAATTTATTCTGACTCAGGAGACAACAAAATTATAATGTTTTCTGAGTTTTCTTCCCATTTTTATTTGCTTCAGCTTCAGTGTTCCTCCCCAATGCATTTTTATTATGTTTCCTGAGTAGAAACTAAAATGGTGACTTCTGAAATACCCATCTGATTACTTTTTAAAGGTTTTACTTATAATGGTGGGTGCTTGATGTTTTTTGTAATGCAAATGTGAAAGGATGACAAAACCTCAAAAAGATATGTTGTGGAAAAAGTACAATTAATAAATCTCAGGAGGTTGTCTTCATTTTGATAGGTTCTTTGATTTCATGCTACACTTTGCAGTGAGCCATAGACTGTCCAAACATAAAAGGACTGATTTCCCAAAAGAATCATGTAGAAAATATCTTAAAGATGCATCAACATCTTGCAACTGGGACAGAATCACCATCCACCAGCTTTTTCTTTAAGGTAACAAAGTAAGGATGTGACTGCTAACATGATGTATCAACGTATGACCTTGCAGTCTTGTCAGCTAGAAAGAAAAAGGAAGCCAGAAGAGTTATTTGTTCTCTATAACTATATGCTGGAAGGAAAAAAAATCAACATTTTAAAATCAAAAATGCTACTGAGTAACCCAAAAATGCAAGTATAGATCAAATTGCATTTTCTCTAATAATAGAAATTTCTTACAAGAATAAGAGTATTTTTAATGCAATTGGTTTATTTTACAAATACCATTTTAAAAATTTTATTTGTGTGTGACTGCACAGTATCCTAGTTGCAGCCACAGCTTACCAAAAATATATAATGAATTAAGATGTTAACGGTGAAACATTACAATTGCATTTTTAGAATTCAGCAATAATAGATTTTAGCCATGATTTGGAAAAACATCTTTGAAAGATGACCAAAAATCTACCTCGGTTTGTGGTATCTGTCCAAGGTCTCATGTAGTAGGCAGGAGTAGGTGAATAAAAACACTAAGCACACAGAAAAGGAATTTAAGTTCTCACCTGTCTCTGAGCTCAGATTTACTGGATGAGAACAAAGTGTCTGATGCCTCCAGTCACCTGAGACACACAGCATAGAAAATTCTGAAATTCCCTACAAAGAGCTTAATATCTTATGTCATGTTGGAAGGACCACTGTTTTCCTTGTAGCTAGTAATTAAACACTTTCCTGGAATGCAAGAGAATTATATTTGAATTGCTACAACTTGAATATGGACTTGAACCATATTTGTATCGGTTTCTTGAATAAATATCATGCTTTATGCAGATCTTCTTCTGCTTGTTAATATATCAGTTTGTGTCGACCACAACAGCTCAGTCTGCACTATTCTTTACAGCTCAAAAGCCAAGTCTGTGAAATGGAGCTTTGAATTTTACTCCAGAGCTGTATTCATCATGTCTCCTCAGCTATATCAAGGAGCTCTTGGATTCAGCTAGGGATCTAGCTGAAAATTTATATTTTGATATATTATATAATATATATCATTATATTTTATCATAATATGTTTATCACTGATGATATAACTGTTTACATAAATAAGAGAGTCAATGTCTTTATTACTTTTTATCACAGTGCTTTTCTTAGTAATCCTTTAGTGGTGAAACTGTGGTGAGATAAGCAATTGCTGCTTCATAAGAGAATTCAAGCAAGTGACCATTAGGTCAATTCTTACTTAGAATTTTTCTTGTGGCCTGAAGCTTTGAAAAAGTGAGTTAGTTATGATAATTGCAAGGAATATTATGATAACCATGAAGAGTTCTTATATGTTTTTATACTGTTCTCGAAATGAGTGTTATTAGTGAGTAAAATGACTATCATCTTGCACGTGTTGTTCTTTCATGTTTTCCTCAAAAAGAGGGCTTTGTGCCAGGTTTTATTCTATTAGGGATTTGATTTTTACGTATACTCCTATACATATGGTTTTAGGTTATTGCATATAGTGCATATACATATATGGTACTGTATACATTAATGAAAGCTCAGAGATATGTGTGCTACACTTAGACATGAAACCCCTGTGGCGTCCTGAAGAAATTATATATCTCATTTCTCTTTCAATCTCTAAGGAAGCATCTTTCCTAGCAAAGGCAGAAGTAGAATTTTACCTTTACTGTCAAAAACACTGTTGCATGTGTTGCTCATTCTAGCTGTTTTCCAGAGTTTCAGATTATTTAGCTATTCTGCATTCAAGTTTTAAATGGAAGAGCATGTTTTGAACTTGACAAAAATCTAGTTGTTTGATAATTGCAATGAAGCAAGGAGAGAGAAGAAAAAAATCTAGGGCACTTGCTTAATGGGAAACAACTGGAATGAAGTAATGTCGAAAATGCTATGTAGTTGACCGATGGCAGAATGGTCTGGGGTTCAGTACTGTGTGGAAGAGTAAGAGGCAACACACTGAATATTAAAGACCAAATGTTGCTCCACATGGTACAGTTTTCAATTGAGCAAAAAGAATTAGGATAAAAAGCCTGTGGGACAAGAAATTTTGTCTATAGATGGGCAACTTCAGGGATCCAGTTATGGAGGAAACGGTGTACAAAAAAGGACTAAGGGCTGATATAAACACTGATGAAATTATCAATGAAAGATCAGTAGCATGTAATATATAATGTGCTCACCTACATACACCAGGCAACAGGGGGATTATTACTCTGCAATACAATTAAATAAGAGAATAATAATTTGAAAATAAATCAAATTGAAATTAGGCCCTCCATCATACATTGATGCCTAACAAGTGGAATCTCTGAAAACTATAAAAACATCTCTATAGGGTTTATTCTCCTCACCTGACCATATACTGCTATGAAACTTGTAAGAATTTAATATTTTTCTACCTTTCATTCACTGTACGATTTTTCAAAGGTAAGGCAGATAAGTATAAGAAGAGTATGAAATGTTGTTATGTAGCTTTTACAGTACTGGGTCATGGTCCTTATGCCATAGGCCATTTTTCTACAAGTATCCCAAATTACTTTTAAGGTATTTTTCCTTACTGTCAAGGGAACGTTTTCACTGTGGTTTTCATGTCATGCCTAAATGACATATCTAGCCAAATATTTAAATGTTCTTATGACCTTAGTTCAATGGCAATTCAAATTGTGCTGTCAGATGATTCTGTGGTATTTTCCTTTCATGACAGTTTCTGACTTTCTTGAAAAATTTGTAGCCAAGTATCAACCAGAAATTCTTCAGTTAAAGAAAGGGAAAATAATTTTTCACATAATGTCACATATCCTTCTGTCTTTGTATTGACTTATGCAGAATCTCTCTGGTTTAAACATACTTACAGCTGTAGCAGGACTTCTGCCTCTACCACAGGAAAGTTTATCTATTGTTTCTTAGCTGGTACAATAACTCAGGGCATCTCGCTTTAATATAGGCCCCACATAAGCCTTGGTGAAGGACAGTTTGCCTTGTAGTGAGTTGTTTTGGCACCATGGGATGGATGCTTTCAGCTGACAGTAAGTATCTTGCTGTGGAAGAAGATGTGGGAAGATAAGATGGAATTTCTGACTGACAGACACTTCACTTTACAAATATAAAGCTACACCATACTTTTACAAAGCAGAAATCTTCCACACATTTCCTGGAATGTGTGGAGTCTTTCATGTTGACTTTCATGGTTACTCTCCCAGAAGTCAAGTGAAAGTGTGCACCGTCATCAATTCAGTGGCAAGTTACATTGACTCCTAATCTATACTATTTCTGTGCTAGCCATAAATAGGTACCTTTATGTTGTGCACTGCTTAATGTAATCTACTAGTAGCTCTTTTGTTTGATACTGTGTAGTAAGTAACTGTGTTTAAGGCCTTTTTTCTGTTAATCTCTTGTTTATTCAATAAATAACTCATTTTACATAAGGCCTGACCTGCCATTCTTGAAAACTCACGAGCCAGAGTGATTTAGGTGCACGTCACCTAAGCAGAGCTGCTGCCAAAGTCTGGGCTTAGGGCAAGGCTTGTCTAAAGCTCTTGCTTAATCCATAACAGCATAAGGTATTTGATTGCTATACCGGACCATGGTGCACATACATTTTGACTGTCTCAATTATGTATGCAAAGTCACTTCATTTTTTTTTCAAATTCCATTACACAGAGGCAAACCCACTGACACCAGCAGAGATATATGGATACAAACCAGAACAGAATTTATTCTCAAATGTTAAAGCTATTAAACAGAAGAAAAAGTCAAAATTATTTCTGTAAAACATTTGGGTCTTTCCTCTAATGGCCACTCTCCAACCTTATCATAGCAAAAGTATCCTCACCCTGTTTAGGGAGATAGTAATTATTCCTTGTCAATTATATTCTCAATCACTGAACTAAAAACGGCTGGTGGTGCATAACCCTCATGCAGTTTAAAATTATAGTACACTTTCTTCTCTTTTTTTTTTTTTTAATTTCCACATGTTCACTAAATTTTTTGCCATAAAAATATCTTATCCTGCCTTTAAAACTTCTAAATTAAACTAGGAAAAATTATACAACAGTCTGGAATTATAATGATGGTTATGCATCACCAGCTGCTTGTAGCTCAGTGTTTTCATGTCTAATCAACAAGGGATAATTGCCTCTCCCCATATAAGGTGAATTGTCTTCTCACTTTCTCAACACTACTGCTGTCTCTAAATATACATTTAAAAAAAAAGAGGAAATAATTTTATTTTAGTAGTTTTCAGTACCCAATTGTCCCAAATGTATAAAAATAAACAATTATTGGTTTGTTTTCAAAGAATACATTATTTATAGTAACTACTAATGAGAATATTTACAATTTTTAAAGTGTGGGTTAACTATTACAAATTAAGATATGCATTTTTGTCTACATATTTTATTCTGACTTTACAACATAAAATAAAATTCAGTGTTGATTATTTACTGACTATTTTATAGAAAGCATGGTTTTCTGGACAAGACTGACAAATGAGTCATCCATAACACCTGTTAGTGCACATAAAGCAAACTACTTAAAAGGGAGTTTCATTAGACTGGAAACTGCCTAAAAAACAACATCAGTTGCTTCATTACTCTATCACATCGCTCTCCCATATCACTCACCCAAGGAGAGACAGGGAGATGTTGGAACCCAGTGGGGTGCCCAAACGGTGAGATCTAAAATTTCACTAAATGCCAAATGAAAATTAAAATATGGGATAAAAGCAAAGAATAGTACAAATTATGAGTGTAACTCTAGAGACAGACATTTATTCTCATATTGTTTATACCAAGGTCAGTGAAGCAATGTAACAAGTGTCTCAGAAGCCAATTGAGCTCAAAGTCAGATCAAGGTTTTTATTATTTAAATAATGTGTTTTCATAGAACTGATAACTATAAGACAGGGATAAATGTAACTCATTAATGTGATAATAAGTTGTTTCTCCAGAAACCTCACTCCATGTATTTTTGTGATGTTTGCACAAAAATAGTATTCTGCACTCATGTTCAAGCATTGGTAAGAGAATAAACAACTAGATCAGCTTTTTGGAAAATCTTAACGGTTCTTCAGATCTTTGCTAGTTCTAAACAGGTTCATATCAACTAAGTTCTGTAATGATTTTGAAATCCAGGCTTTGCAGTAGCAGTTTGCTCTTAAAATACTTAGCAATAAAATATTGTGTGGGGATTTCCTTATTTGGTTTTGTTTACTTGATTTTATTTATATGCTTTGTTTTGGTTATCTCCCACAGGGTTTTCCCATTTCAATACTAGTATGATTTTCCAGCAGCATTTTTCTCTTACAAAACATGTAAGGACCACTGAGCATTTACCTTAGTTCCTTCTTCTAAGATACTTTCTTCTATCTAGAAAGTATCCTCAAGCCATGAATTATTTCAGAAGTTTTGCAAGCTGCATTCACAAGAGAAATTTTGTGAAGTAAAAATATGCTAGCCCAATGCAAATCAGAATAAAAGCTGCTGAAAAAGAAAGAAATAATATGTTGGCATTCTAGAGCCTTTGTCTGACATTTTGTATATTGCCTTTGAAAATATTTTTTCATTTTCAAACCCTGTAATTACATGAATCCACATACTTAGAAGATACCTAAATATCTAATTGAAACTGAGGGATTACAGCTGAGGAAGTTGAAATGTATTACAGGTCATTGCCTCTTATCATTAACAGCTTTAATCAGCCTTCATATGTAATAATCACAAAGTATTATTTTAAAGAAATGGTTAAACATAGAAAGACAAGCACATCAATGTCAATAAGAGAAAATTGGACTTCATATTTCCTTTAAAATCATCCTATGCAATTGTCTATGAAATGTTGTATGCTCATCTTTCCATAAGAAGAGTATCAATTTTTGCCTCCATCATTAAAATTTCCAGGCATAAAAATCCATGCATACATTACTATGCTCTACACCTACATCTTTCCCTGTATGACACCTTTTTCTTGACAATATATGTTTTAAGGGTTTTTCCATTCCCACTGTGGCAAAATGAGTACATTGTTGTTGAAGAGATCTCCTTATGCATATGGTTCACAATTCCTGATAACAGCATCCTTCCAATGAGTTGTAGAATAGATATAGTCACATTTTTGCAAGTCACTTTTCTAGTTGCTTACATCAGCTTTTTAACTAGGGCTGAATGATATGTAAACCCAAGCAAAGGATAATTCTATCTAAACCATGTGCCCAAAATGTTGTTTAAATATATATTCCTTCTTGCCATGGAGGAATAGACAGTGCAAAAATAAGAAGCCATGTGGAGTTTGAAGCAATGAGTATGTTGTGAATTACAATGCTTTTCAAATTTCAGCACTGTGTAGTAATATGCTAGTACGCTATTTGATTTTTTTTCTAGTTTTATATTGCAAAATCATGCAAGATGTTGCATCAAGTGATTTAAGTTCTGCATGTTGGAGATAGGGTTGGTGGCACTGCAGAAGAAAAGGCAATCTGCAGGGCAGGAAAAAAAGATGACACCACAAAGAGTAAGATATAAAAGGGATTTATTGTGTTTTAAATGGAGACGAGTATGCTAGTCTTAAGGGAGCCCTGTGCTTGATCATCACAATCTGTCCCGTCTTCTTACTAAATTCTTATTTCTTGTTACCTTTGTATCATCTCACACCCTATCCCGTGTGTGCTGTTGCAAGAACAGAGTGGTAGTTACTGGGAGAACTATCATGTGTGGCCTGGGTGCCAATTATTGGAGTCAGCTGCAGGAGTAAGTGGGATACCAGTGTCAGTAGCTGGAACAGGAAGGGATCTTTAACCTTCAGCCACAGTGGGGGAATGGTGTGTGTCCCAAAAAACAGCTTCTGGGTGTGAGGGACATGAGTGGCATGTGAGGATCTCGGCACCAGTGGCATGGGGCAATGTACTGCGTTTGCATGGTTGGGTTTTGGTAGTGGAGGAGGGGAAGCTACAGGTGTGTTTTCTCCGAGAAGTTGCCAAAATCCTCCTCTATGCCCAGCAGAGCCAGTGCCAGCTGGCTCCAAAAAGAAGGTGCTGATGGCCAAGGCTGGACAAATTAGAAGTGGTGGTAATGCCTCTGTGATAGCATGGTTAAGAAAAACGTGGAAAAGAAAAAAGTTATTGCACTGATGTAATTGCAGCCAGAGAAGAGATGGAGTGAGAATATGTGAGAGGAACATCTCTGCAGACACCAGGGTCAGTGCAGAAGGAGGGGCAGAAGGTGCTCCAGGCTCTGGAGCTGAGATTCACCTGCAACCATGGAGATCCAAAGGAATGCAGAGATCCACCTGCAGCCCACGGAGGAGGTCCAAACCAGAGCAGGTGGATGCCTGAGAAGAGGCTGTGACCCCATGTGAGACCTGTTCGGGAACAGGTCCTAGCAGGGACCTGCAGAATAAATATATCTAGGAAATGTTTGAATTTGTTTAGTTTAACTTTCACGCAACTTTTTTGTGTAAACACAATTTTTCTCTGAGGACTTTTATATTACACTGCATGTACCTATTTCTGTAAATCTCCTTCTGCTTGCTGTCTGGAATTCATGGAATTCACATCATTTGCATCAGTGTGATCAAACACAGATGGCATTTCACAAATACAAATAACCAAACATATTCTGCAACATATCTGTAATTTCTATTTGGTAATTTTAGTAAGGAAAATCACAAAGTCATCATTTTGGACTGCCAAAAAACAATAAAGAGGTTCTAAAGAGAGTTTTTTTTTAAATTACATTTAATAAATTTGGTTTCTTTAACTTGTAAAAAACAATGTATTTGTTTTTTAAAAAACAAACATTGTAAAAAACAATGTTTTTTTCTGCAGAAAGCATTGAGGGTCAATCCTGCTAAATGTTATTGGAGACATAGATAAAAATATATATTTCATTGTCAAAATGTTTTACATATTGCTCTCACATAGCTTGAAGTCTTCAAATAATTCCCTGCTGATGAAAGAATTTGTCCAGGCCAACTTGAAAATGTGCAAGGATTTTTTTTGTTAGAGTAACCTTTTATTGTTTTCTATTCAAAAACTCTTCATTTTTAAGAAAAAAAATCATCAAACAGTAAAGAAAGGGCTTTATTATACTATTTATTTATTACTTATAAAGACGTGATACCAAATATTATTTTTAAATATTCTGAAAATAAACTTCATTAATATTTCTTTTACTTTTTTTGACACAGATTCTTAACATTGCTGACTTTTCCATTTATGTTAGCCTCTATGCTGTATTCCTTTTTTTTTGCAAAACTACTCTGTAGCTGTTTCTCAATACTGATACATTTCTTCACACTAATTGGCTGAGTGGCTCAGCTAAGTGACAAATTTGCAAGGATTTGCATTGTAATGACACAATTACTTTTTAAAAGCTGTGCAGTCTCTATGTTTTGATCTCTTTTTGATCACCTCAGAGCATTGAATAGCCCATGTGCCCAGAGTACTTGTCACTAGCATAGAAGTTATCTTCACAATATTCCTTTGCCTGGAATAAAAATGTCTCAGTACGCTCCTGAAATAGAAGATTAGAAAGTACTTTTTGGCTGGAAATTATCGGCAACCTAAAACCTTTTATATGATTCTTTATGCATTTTCCCCTACTTATTTGACCTTTTTTCCTCTCCTTATAAATAACAACTAATGTCCTAGAATAAATATAATATATTTTGGATTTCACTAATTTCTGCATGGATCTCTTCTAACTCTTGAAAGTCCGTTTTAAACTATAAAAACTTCAGTACCTCTGAAACATGGACAAGATATATGCAGAGGGAAAGTTCCGTTTAGCTAAGGAAGATAGGAAAATAAGTGGTGCCATAAGCATTCCTGTGAAGGCAGAAACTATGCAGTTACATCCTTTCTCCTTTACTGGATGTTTAATTTTCTCAAAGCACTTGGTGAGAGATTATTATTAGCCAGATCATTCATATCCCAGTATTTATTGAACTCTTTAAAGAGCTTCAAGGATTTTCTGAAGACGTTCACAGAAGCCATGTTGGCCTTTCCCAAATACAAAACAAAATTTCCCATGTGTCCACTAATCTTTAGAAACTTGTAGTTACTTTGCTGTACACCTCATCACACTTGCCATCCTCCATTTTCAGACATAAATGGAATTGTAAATGAGAGCTTCATAAATGTTTTCAGGCCAAATGAATTCTTACTGTTTGTTCAGGATTTTTCTACAACACTTCCATGACAACTCTTATTTCAGATAGATCCTCAGTTGAGTCACATCCTAACCTCCCCACTACCTCCCAAAAATATCAGACCTCAGAGGACTCCAGAAAAGTGTTGGCCATGGCTATTCAGACAATTTTCCTGACTTAGCATTTTCCACTGTGTGTGCTGCCTAGAATTAGAAACCAATCTTTCCTAGAAGGATTCTTCAGGAGAATCAGGCAGAAAAGTTTTGCTGCAGGAATTAAATTAAGATATAAGAGGGAAAGGAAACTATGAAAAATATACGGACATAATGAAACAAATCCAGCAGAGGACCACAAAGATGACTAAGGGCATTGGTCATATGAGAGGCTAGAGAGAGTGGAGAAAAGAAGGCCTAGGGGGCTTTATCGATTTGTATAAATACCTGGTGAGAGGAGCCACATTCCTCTCAGTAGCCCCCACTGATGGGACAAGAGGGAATGGATACAAAATAAAACATGACATTCCGCCTGAAAACAAAAAATAACAGTAGAATCAGGTTGCCCAGAGAGGTCTCTCTTCTTGGAGAGTTTCAAAATATGACTGGACGCGATTCTCAACAACCTACTCTAGATGACCCTGTTTAATTAAGTCATTTGGACCGGAGGATGTCTGAAGGTTCTTTCCAACACGAGCGGTTCTGTGATTCTGCAGAAAGTTGCTTAAAAAATAAAAAAATATTAATTTTATTTTTATGTTTTCTTACTGGTGCAGACTTTAAATTTTATTGTGTAGCTCTCCTCTTCTTTCAAGTTAATAGAGTGCCCTTGATCTCTTTGGCATGAGTAACAGAGGTAGTTTAACAGTAGCACAGCATTATATTCAGGATGCTTGGTGTGCTGAGTAATTTCCCTAGATGATTGTAAGCTGAAGGAGACCTAACTGAACATTTGTGACTTTGGTAGATTAATCTATAACTAGTTAGTCTGAAATTATTACCACACAGGCACAGTTTTCCTAAATTGAAATGGATATATAAGCTAAGAACAGTGCTGCAGCTGTCTGCAGCAAAGACTGTAGTAGTGATGAATAAAACACTACCTTTTTCTTATAGAATATCTGAAACAGTCATTTACATTTATATCAGTTCTATATCACTACTTATGGTTTTATTATTCTGGTTACTATTATAGCAGTTTAACCTTGAACTTTGTTAGTCACTGAAAATAATGCTAGCAAATAGCTTAAAGGAATTCTACGTTAGTAAATTTCCAACACACAGAATAATAAAATATAAAACTATGGGAGTTATGCTAAATTTCTTGTATCAATAACATCTATAGTTCATTAACTTAAGTACGTTCTAGTATCAGGGCAAAGTTTCTTCCTGATACTTTTTATTAAACACCAAAGGAAAAAAAAACAAAACGTTTTTATACTTAACATTTTCAGAAGTGAGCATATTCCCACTTGTGTGTCAGTTCTTTGACTTCCACACAGAATGCAAGAGGAAGTGCTGTACTGATGGACAGCTTCTGTAGTGACCCCACTCCTCTCTATGCCAAGAATCAGAAGTGTGATGAGTCCTCATAGATTACATATCTAAGTTTTTCAATCATTCTTTCAGTCCATAACACTGGTTTTATCTCCTGTTTTAGAGGATTTTAGTATATATATATATATTTATTCATTGCATTGACTTCCTTTAGCTAAAGGCAACGTTACCTAAAATAAAACCAGCAAAATAAGGAAAATACTGCAATTTAAGTGCATTTTAAGAAGACACCTCCCTGCTTTGAGTCATGCACTATTATTTTTTTCCTATGTATTCCTGATGTTAAAATTATATTCATACATATGAATGAATAAGCTGGTTTTAAACCTATTTGTTGTCAGTTTTAATGCAATTAAATAGCACTATTTTTTAAACCATCCGTGTGACTCCAGATTAATGTTACCCTTCTATTTAGCAGACTCAATAAGTAGCAAGTATCCTAATCTTTCAGTGAAAATACTTTTTCCATTACTACACCAGAAGTAATAAATGCCACTATTATCAAGAACTGCGTTCTGAAGGCAGAACTTTTCTGTCCAGAAGACTATGGAAACATTAATACATTGCCAGGTTCACAGCATTCTTTATACAAAACCATTATTATGCATCTTTTTCCAGTTTCAATAATTCATTTAATAATTAATACTTAAATACTTATTTTATGGTTAATAATATTTGAGTATTTAAGCCAATGATGTTTTCTTTTAAGTGGCTGAATTATGCTACTGTAATCTTTATTTGCTAAAATTAAAAATGAGATATAATACTTTTTCAAAAATAAATCGTAATACTTATTGATATTACTTTTTAAATTTTTTTCTTCTTTCTTAGGATATGTTGAAAAGAAGAAGGTTTCTTACCAGAAAATTTGAATAACAATTCATTATTGAAGTATACTCTTTGGGGAAATTATTTTATAAAGTCCAGTACATATGAAGCACTTTGACTCTTCTGTATTCCAGTTTTAATTCTATATAGAAAAAATTAAAACCATGAAGAAAAACAGGAGAAAACCACACTATTTTGAGTCTACTGAGAAGGACTTAAAAAATATTTGCAATATTTGCAACATTCATTATTGTTGCCACCATTTGATATTGTCAAAGGAATACAAACATCTAGTTTTATATTCCTCATCTGATATTCAGAAACAATTCCTTACTGCTGAAAAACACATTTTCAGATCTTTTAACAGGAACATCCTTCAGTATTTTTTTTATATTAAAAGATGTAAAAATGAAATAGTGCATAAATATAAACCCTTTTAGAAGACGGGAATAACGATTTTCAAAATTTTTTACACAGTCTCCAAGATAAGGTGTTGAATCATAAGCGGTGCAATTTACTTTATGATACAGACTAAAAAAAGTTGCTAAATTACCTAGAGGAAAATCACTACTAAGCACAGCAGTATTTCCTGAAGCTGATATAAGAAATAAAATTTCATATAATTTGGTTTTGAAATATTTTAACTTTTTCAGGTATCTTTACAACAAAGTTTTTAAAAACAGGCAGACAATGGATTGTTCTTCTATGACTACGCAGTAATAATTGACTTTGAAACATTTTGGAAATTCTGTGTCTTCAGGTATTAGAGGCATATAGAAAAACATGCCTTTTTCATCCAAGACTTGTCTCTCCAGTTAAAAGAAGACGTGATAAGCTGTTAGTGACACATGAAGATTTAGTGTTACCAAGAGGTTTCACTTCAGCTAAGACTGAATTCTGTTTCTTGGGTTTGTTACTTGAACTGCTGTTGTAACCAAATGGTCTGTGTGAATAACTATGGATAATGCAGTGATGGTCATTTGATGTTTCCACTACAGTCAAGTTTTTTTCCATGTTTCCAAATTTCTTATCTACGTAATATTTCCAAGCCCTATTAAATATTTTCAAGCCTCATAAACCTTTGTAGTTAGTTCCCAGGCTTGTGATATCACATGTATTTCTCTCATCTAGAAAGCTGACTTACATTAGGCTGTTCTCACTTCATTCTGGAAACCTTAAGTACCCATTCACTTAAGGTTTCCAGAATGCCCTCTATATTATCGTCTCCATTTTGGTAAAATTATTCATCCCACAGTGAATCAAAGTGATGAACTGGCTTGAATTTACCATAGCCCTTGTTTTCTCACACAGAATGGGGAAATATGAAATTTGTTCCTCAGAAAGCTGTCAGAGCCAAAGCAAGATTTCGTCACCTAGAATAATCTTTGTGTTCACGCTATCAGATTCAACGTTTCCCTTACTTTTGTAACTCACAGATGAAATATGGGATGTTCCTTCAAGCAAAGGGAGTGAGAAGGAAAATTCTTGTTGTGCTCAAAAGAGAAATACCCCTAGTACTCATCTGAGTATGAACTCTAGTACTATTTGACTTTAATTTCTATGTAGTAAATGCCTAATTTCATATTTAAAATTATATATGATTTGTATTTAGCATCAAGTTTGATCCAATGTGCGCTGGATCAAAATTAGTACTATGACAGAAAGATTATTAATTTTTAAGCTTTTAATTAAAAATTATAAACTAAATAAACACATTTTCTTTATGTTTAAGTAAGATCAACTCTTTTTTTAGTCTTTTAATGCCTCTTTTTATACAACAGACTCAAGCACACATTCCTAGTGCACAAAAAAAAAAAAACAAAAAGTTCATTTTGTGTGCTTTTTTCTTAACTAAATAAAAAAAACTAATTTCTTTCTCCAAACATGTCAAACTCTAAATCTGACTCATTAATTTTGGCAAAGAGCATTATTGAAGGAATTGTACTGAGAATTTCCGTTGCACTGAGACCAGGATTTTAGACATATGGCTATTTTAAGATATATGGCTATTTTAAGACATATGGCTATTTTAGACATATGGCTATTTTAATAAATCTCTAACTAAATAGCAAAACGTGGTTAAATGAGGAAAAACTCAAATAAATTCATGGCCAGGTAATGGAGAAAATCGAAGGCATAGAATTTTTCCTTCAAACATTATTACTGCAAAGGATACTGGTCTTTCTTGGAAACTAGGAAAAGGGATATATTTTGTGGAAATATGCTATTGAAAATATGAAAGATATGGCCAGAAGTATATCAAATCATGAGTGAAATGAAGAGAGTGGTTTAGAACTGTTTGCTCATTCTTTTCATGTGAGACCTATCAGGCCTCAGACAAAGATAGCATGTGAACTGATAGATGCAAGTTACCAAGGCGACCATGACTCATAGCAAAAGAAGAATAAAATTATTCCATCACCTCCTGGCTGGAGGATTTAGAAAAGAAGTGGGGACACATTGCTAAACTTATTCCATCTTAGCAGGGGCAGAAAGTGTGTGGGCTGTTCCCGGTCCAATCTGACATGTCAGTGTGCCTGGCACGTGAGCAATACTTCATGATGCCCTGCTTTCTGTAACCTCCCAGTTTCTTATCTCTCTTTCTCCCACTGTGAAGAATGCCTTTCCAGTCTTTGACAGCATTCTGTTATCTTCTACAGAAATTCCACTTTTCGAGAAAGACAGAGGACAATCAGCAGCAAATATGTGAGGTTGCCCACATGGATATTCTTAGCCTTCCCAGCTGCAAGGTCACTTTGAGTGAATTCATCATACTCCTCTCCAAATAATCTATTTTTAACCCTTTCCTCTTAACATTTAGTATGAATCAAGATCCAAAAGAGTCAAAGAGAAATATTGAATCTATGGAGACACTGTGGAGTTCCTTAACTGAAGGTTTAGTGGATGGTAAAAAAAATCACATGAGATAGAGTGAAACAAGATGAGTGAAACAGAAATCTTCTTTATACTGCTTGTGAAATATGTGAAATATTTAACATCAATGAGTGCCTTCTATTGGCCACTTTTGGCAAGATACATTCAAAATATACTTTTTTTTCCTGATATATATTGGTCATAAAGACATTCTCATAACTTCTAGAGTAAGATGTTCCATTATAGAAAGTTCTGCAGACACAATCAAACTCACACCTGTTAACATTAAAAATTTTCTTTAAATCATGTTATGTAGCATTTTTTTTTCATATACATCATAGCAAGTCCTTCTTAACTGGAATATGGAGCTATTGTTTAAAATATGTCTGCTCATATTTGCAATGAAATATTAAGTTTTGAAATCACTGCTATTATATACTGGCCCATCATATCATATTTACCCCTGGAAACCACTCTTCCTCCCATACTAGGTGAACAGCCACTGTCACAGTTCTTCTTTGTTTTCAATATGATCAACAATTTAAAGAACTTTAGTCTCATTTTTTACATCCTTTTGAGCTGTTTAGAGTGGATAGCAGTGCTCAACTGTCAGCAAAATATAAATTATTTGGACAATTTTTGAGTGTTCTCATTCACTTATATCATGACTCTCCCCTGAACCTGTGTCATCTCACTAACTTTCCTTGGATATGGACACTATGTCTTCAAAACCTTTGAAGAAAAATTACTTGTCAAGTTATGCTTTTACTTTTCCTGCCTATAAAGGAATCTTCTGCTTTAAACATTTACTTCATTTTTCAAGTTTTAAAGAGGAGAAACTGTAATTTTGCTATTGTTACTGTTATTTTTTGATACCTGATAATGACTCCCCAAGGACACACTACTGTGAATGCTTTTCCTTTAGCACAGTACTATCATATAAAAAGCCTGCATCCTGCCTGTATATTATATAATATGGTGCTTATTGAAGCTGCTTTAATGTTTCAGATCCAAGACAGATTTTGTGACCTGGAGTTACTAGATTTTCTCTTGTTTGTAAAAATTATGCAGTGCAATTTTAGATGGAAACAGTAAATAGTCTGTTACTGATATTTACAGCAAGCCGTAACAATGTGAAAGAAGATACTGCATCACCTAAGGCATGGTTACAATCCATGCTCCTCATCATTTGTATAATACTTGTATACAAGAGTGCACTGTTCTAAATCATGCTATGCTTTCAATCTTGTACTCTGGAGGGTCACACTGGAAAAGACTTGTCAGACCTACAGAATCTGTATTTTAGTATTCATCGCCTGAATATCTTAGACTACCAGAATACTAATACATTCTCTTCTAGGCCAAATTTGGTAGGCACTCATAGACAATGTGACAAACATGAAAAAGAGAAATCAGAACTTACAGTAATGAACACCAGAGTAAACAGCTGCAGCTGCTAAGCAGCAGACAGACAAATATAACAAATTTATGTTCCATATGCCACAAAACTCTTTCAAGAAAATTTGTGAACTTTGTATTGTCCCACTGAATCCAGTTCCAAAGGAGTCAATTCACAAGAAATCAATTGATGGTGAATTGCTTAATTGACCTCACCTGGAATACATGGAATTAGTCAGATTTGCTACAGATGACACCTTTTAGAAATGAAGCAAAAAAATCAGAGGATTTCCGCTGCACTGAGTGATTGCAGACTCTGTGGTGCTAATTCAGGAGTACGTCTGTTGATGGATGGACAAGGCTTTGTCTGAGTACTAACAGTCACATCAAGGGGCTGAAAGAGAAAACAAACATGTGAAGTCTTGCCCTAGACATTTATAATGCCTGAAAAACTGATTTGCTAAGTTGGGCTGGAATAATGGAATATTGTACTGAAATAATAGAATCATCAAGGATGGAAGAGACCTTTAGGATCATTGTCCAACCATCAAGACCACCACTGTAACCCCCAAACCACTAGACCAACCCCCAGGGCCAGATCTAGATGCCTCCTAAATACCTCCAGGAATGCTGAATCCACCACCACCCTGGGCAACATATTCCAATGCCTGAACACCCTAAAACTGAAAAAAAATTTATCTAATATCTAATCTGAATATCCCCCAGCTCAGCTTAAGGCCATTTCCTCTGGTCCTTCCACTGCAGGCACTTTAGAAGAGACCAACCCCCACCTTACTACAGTATTCTTTCAGGTGATTGTCGATAGCAATGAGGTCCCCTCTGAGCCTCCATTTCTCCAGGGTAAACAACCCTAGCTCCCTCAGCCATTCCTTGCAAGAAATTTTTTCTAGACCCTTCATGAGCTTTGTTGACCTTCTCCGGACACGCTCCATCACCTCAATATTCTTTTTTAAGTGAGTGGCCCAAAATTGAACACAGCACTCGAGAGTTTTCCCCACCAATGCTAACTACAGGAAGAAAACTAGTTTTAAAAAATTGTTGGAAAACTCATTTGTTACTGCAGAGTGATCCATAGTTCTCTTTGGTCAGAGAGAAAGACTGGAATTTGCCTGAACATCATGACAGTTGTATGTTTTCTTTATTAAACAGACAACAATGCATCACTATTAATTAGTACTATATTTCCTAGCAGGCACTGAAGATAACTGAAAATTCATTGCTTTTGATACAGACTAGAAATTAATACAACATTCTTCTTAAAGAAATAAGCTCACTAGTTCATTAAGCCATGGGTTCTTTTATAATTTTTCATTCATTTTAGATCATTTATAGTGTCTAAATTTGTTTGATTCTATCAGATGAAATCCCTACTGAAAACCAATCCTAAACTATATTCTACTTTCATTGCTATGGCTGTACTACTCAATGAAACAGAGCAGGATGTACATCTGAGTAGTGACCTATGGCCATTTTTGCTGGCAATTGTTAGCACTCGGGGTATTTTTGGATTGGCCAGCTAATTTTCCAAGCATGGCACAGGACAAAGCATGTACCAGGGACCAACTGCAATTGTGGTTGTGGATGCAGACTTCCTGTTCTGCACAGTGAGAGTGTTTTGCTGTGTGCACACAAGCCATGCCATGCCAGATCATCCCATGGCAAGAGAGGGGCCCTTGAATATTTATTTAACAAAGACATAGTGTGCATGAACTATTTTTTCACCATCAGGAGGAAAGCACAGTCTGGGTAGCTTTTTAATGTTGAATATAATGTCAAGATAATTTTGAAGGTAATTTTTCATATTTTCAGTCCTGAACTAACCAGTATCTCTGAATTAGAAGTAAAAGTATTGGCTTTTCCATGTACCTGCACCTCAGTGCTACTTGTGGCTCTCCTTTTGCGCTTTGATATTTTTCCTAGTCTCTCCATCAGTATTGCCTCCCTAATCCTCTACTCCCTCATCTGCACATTGTTGGAACATCAAGTTCTACATCAAGTCAGCAGAATTTTTCAGGAACTTGTCGCTTCATACCATGCCTGGCTAGTCAGCACAACCATGACAGGAATTAACACATCCACAAAGCCTTTTTTTGAGTCTGTGTGGGCTTGCCACTATTGCACAGACTGAGTGAAAATGTTTTGTTTTGTTAAATACAGGCCCGATATACTTCATGTTTGATACCATTGTAACTGTTGATACACAGAAGGAAAATGAAAATAATACATTTCTCTTACAGTTCTGAGATATAAATGATGCTATGAGGCATGGGCTAATCTCAACTATAGGGGCTGGTCGTCCTCAACAGACCTATGGAAAAACAACAGTACTTTTACAAGCATGTCATTCCCTAGTACATAGACTTACAAGAGTCATGGAATCTGGGATTCAAGACCATGTTTATGCTATCCTCATCTGAAATCAGTTCTAGTGGGATCCTCTTCTTTACTGGTGCTCTTTTCACATATGATTTCCTACCCATACGTGAACTGATTCACAGTGGTATTAACAAGCAATCCAGAAATTTGAAAATTCAACATAAAATTATCAAAAGTCGAAAATTGTCTTTCAAGTATCTTAGAAGGTTAAAGGCAGCTGGATATTAATATGTCAAGCTGTTGTGAAAATAAAATAAATCACAGTAAATACTGTTTTCTTTTGAAAACCTAGCCTCTCATGAATAATAAAGAAGCCAAAATTCAGTTTGTTTTGTCCTCATCTCTATTTTCATATATTTACAGTAAAAGAGGTATTTTTTTTGCCATGCTGTCTGCAAAGCTCTCTGTGTTCTTACCAGATCAGGCAAACTTATTCCCTACACTTACAGCAAAGTGAAATTTTGTAAGTTCCACTGAGATCCAGTTGACAGTGAATCTAGGGTGATGGTATTCTAGCTCCATTATCTTGTCATGTTTCATTCAGTAAGAAAATATTCATGTCATATTTCCTTTGAGCTATTTTTGTACACATTTCTTCTTCCCTATCCTTTTACATCCTTGAGAGAGAAAGATTTAAAAAAAAAAAAAAACGAGCTATATTTAATCTCACTATATTCCTTCCTTGCTATTTAAATGTGATCTCTGAAATCTCAAATATTTTAGTATTTAAGTGCCAATGCTGCTTATACTGTGCTCACTTGTTGCATTATTTTCAGAACCACAATTGTATTCATTGTTAAATTTAAAAGCCTATTTAAATTAACTTGTCATCCATACTATTTTTGCAGTTCTACATGAATGACCAGTTTTCATACTGAGCATTACAATACCTAAATATAAATGCCTGTATGTTTTGTGCTCATACTGCTACTCAAATTAAATTCAGGAAATTTATCTTCTCAGTGTGAATCAAGACCCATCTCTATAGTACTTAAATATTGCTTGCAATGAAAGATTATTTCAAGTTGCTTTTCTGATAATCTAGGAACAAATTTAAATGTATCTACTCAGGCTCATTTATATAGATAAAGATATATACATATATAGAAATTCTTTGTGCTTTTGAAAGTTTTTATGTCCATATGACAGAAAAAAAAATTGAAAGAGAATGAGCAGAAACGGCTTACTAGCTTACATGATTATGTACATATTACAAAAAAAACCAAAAGAACCCCCCCCCTCAAAACCACCAAAACAAACAAACAAACAAAAAAACCAAAAACCAAAAGCAACCCACAGGCCAACAAAACAAACCAAAACAAACAAAAACAAGACAAAACAAGACAAGCCAAAACAAAAAACCCCAAATAATGAACCATTGACTGGAGCGCTCCCCTGGAATTCAGGAAACTCAGGCATCACTCCTAGTTCTGTCAGTGACCGTGTGATTGATCTCCAATGGCCCAGTGAATAGCAATCATGTAAGCTTGAAAAGTTTGCCTTTACCTTTCAGCATTGCTGCATTACTATCTTCAAAATAAAAATAATTATATACGCAAAGTAATGTTGGCGACACCTTGTATTAACATGTGACACTTATCAATCTCTTCATGGTTAGTTGTTACTCCTTTGTTATTTTCCTCAACTATATGAAAAGTAAAACATTCTTTTGGCTGTGTGCATTAGCAACAGACCTATCCACTCAAAGTAAAAGGAGAATTGCCTGTCTTGTGGAATCGCTGTCCATTCTAAGTTTCATTTTTATATTAATAGTTTTTTTTCTCCTGAACTGTTCTAGAAGTAAAATTTAATTACCTCTTCCTCCACGGAATGTCTTAACCTTCCAGAGCTATGACCTCATTGGTGGCGTGACCATTCCCGGTGTCTTTGTGTACATGGGCAGAGCCACAGCCAGGAGGGTCTATCTGTGCCTCCACTAGTGCCTATTGGGGGCACTAATAAACTGTGGGGTCCTTTACCATCCTCTCTGGGGCCTCCTTCTTTCCCTTGCCCATGGGCTCTGGAGCCCCAATTCTGCTTGGCCTTCACCCCTTGGTCGTGTGTGTGTGTGTGTGTGTGTGCTGGTACCATCCCCTGCTGTTCCTGTCTGGACAAAAAGCAGAGAACCAGCTCTGACTCCCTTTTTAACACTGTGTTTTCCTACTTAAAACTTTTGTATATCGCCTTTCCAAATTTATTGAGATTTTGTGTGTTGGTGCAGTGTTTTATCTTGCTATGATACATGCATACTTTATAACCAAGATAGTGGATCAGAACATGTAGAAGCAGAAAAGCTGGCATATTTAGCTGAATTAATAAATTGAAAGCAGTGGGAACATATCTTGCTTCTGTTTTTTCAATAATTTGGCTTATGTTTTCATAAACTAGGCATAGAAATGAAAATGTTGTGTCAGATGCTTACGGATCAGTTTCATAAGGAGTATACATCCTTTTTTTTCTTTTCAAACTCATGTATTCTCCCTCCTGATTGCTACTTATAATAGGCAAGATGATAGGAAGTTTAATAGTGAATGGATGCTGAATCATTGAAGGTGGATTACAAGATACAATAAAATATATGCTGGTTTTATCACAGTAAGAGAGAATAATAAACATATTAAATATACTGTATGAGGTCCACAGTATGAGTCTATAAATCATTTTCTGATGTGACTTTTTCATATTACCATCTTAAAAACTAGCTTGTTTGGTGAAATGAAAATGGTCATTTAAAAGATAAAGGAAGTACAAAATAGGGCAAAATTACCTAAGGCATTATATCTTCAGCTTTCAAGTTTAAAACAGAAGGGAAACAAAGCTGCAGATTTTGTCCCAACAATGACAAATTACAAAGTAGGACTGTTTCTTATGTCAAAGTTATAAGAAGACTGTATGGATAATAGATACAGTACCCATGCAGATTAATGTGAATGTACATTTAATTTCACACACAACTGAGAAAGGGAAATTTTCCTAAACTATATCCCTCATCTGTTAAAGAAGACAGTAATTAAGGAGTCACCTTTATAAATTTAATATGCCATATTAAGATCAGTGGGTAGATTTCCTCACTCTATTATCCACAAAAGCAGTAGTGCCTTTCTGATGTTATCTTAAAAAAACATATTAGTTATTATCAATATCATAAGCTATAACAATTTCTTTTCCTGTTTGCTTTTCTGAATGGGTGTTTTTTACCTTTGGAAAAGCTTTTGCCTTCTCAACTGGGAAGATTTTCCATAATAAAAAGAGAAGACAGAGAGAGAGATAATTTCTGGTTAGGTATCAGAATAAAGCAAGGATCAGTTAATGTTTTTATCCTAAATATTTAAAACAATGCCCCTGGCAGAAATTCATCAATCCAAGGCAAAAAGAATATGTAATGGAAAAAGCAACAAGAGTATCAACAGAAAAAAAGAGAATTCAAGTGCCAAAGAATGCTGAAGATCTACATTGAGTTATAAATAGAGCAATCCAGAAATATCATCTGGGATTCTACTTGGTATCCTAAGGGTTAAATCTCTTTATAAAGTTGTCCTGGTTACAGAAGCTTAGCACTGTGTGACTGCTATTCTACTCCCCTCTTGGTAATGATAAACTGTTAATTCCCAGTGGCTACCCAGTGCACACACAACACCTCAGGCTACAAGCTGGGTGTTAAATGAGAAGAGCTAAACCCCCCAAGGTGGGGTAGTGTTTCTCTACCTTCACCTTGAGGAGTCATCTCTGCTAATGGGCCATCTGAACTGAATGAATAAGCAGCTCCAGCGACCATCGAGGACTCCAAAAATATCTTATGGCTCATAGGACATCATTCCATTGTGAAACTCCCTGCCCTTGGGGAGGTATCACCTGAACCTGACCTCCTATAATCCTGAAATTTGTGGACCTGGGACACTGCCACTGCTGGATGGACCCAGAGGAGGACCAGACATTCCACAGGACCAATGTTTTAGACATGACTGCAACCATCACTTCAGCAGGACTGCAACAACCACTTAATTGGACCGTGACCACCACCGTGACCAACAGCAGCCAGGTTGTACTCTGACTTTGTGGTTATAAGCCAGTTTTTCTGCATCATTGCATCATTGTTATCTTTCTATCAAATTGTAATTCTGACCTTGAATCTCTCTCCAAGTGTTCATGTGGGTTTAATTTCTCCCAGCTTTTTATACATGCTAGGGTGTTTCTGACACTTATGACTTGGGATAACAGAAGCCACAAATCTTTCATTTAGTGGTAGAAAAAATTGAAGTTGTTTCCCTTTTATTTATTTTTTTATTTTTAACAAAAGTTTTTTCTACACAAGATAAAGTAGGCATTTTTTTTTTACTTTCTAAAGAAGGAAGAAAAACAGAAATAGTGTGGCCAGAGGGGCTAGGGAAGTGATCATCCCTCTGTACTCATCACTGGTGAGGTCACAGCTGAAATGTTTGTATTCAGTTCGGGTCCTTCACTATAAGACATTGAGATACTGAAGTGACTCCAGAGAAGGGAGACGGAGGTGGTGAACGGGCTGGAGTACAAGTCCTATGAGCAACAGCTGAGGGAGCTGAGGTTGTTTAGTCTGGAGAAAAGGAAGCTCAGGGGAGACCTTATTGCTCCTGCATATATGAGAGGAGCTAGGCAACCAGTGATAGGACAAGAGGGCATAGTCTCAAGCTGTGCCAAGGGAGGTTCAGGTCAAATATCAGGAAGAATTTCTTCACTGAAAAGGTGATTAAGCTTTGGAACAGGCTGTCTAGAGTGGTGGAGTGACCACCCCTTAAGTATTTGAGAAATGACTAGATATGATACTTACTGCTATGGTTTAATTTACGTGATGGTGTTTCATCAAAGATTGGGCTTGATGATCTCAGAGGCCTTTTCCAACCTTACTGATTTGATCCTATGATTCCATAAAAGATAAAATATTTAGAAAGCTCAGAACTTCAGAATCACACTGGATAAAGGAGCAAAATATCAGGTTGCTCAAGTTTTTTTTAAGTTTGTTTTGTTTCAAAAGTACACCTTTTCACATACTGCAACAGAGAGTTCAGACACACAAAGCAGTGAAAGGAATAAAAGAGTCCTGCATGGCATGCACAGGTAATAAATCATTCTGCTCTTTCAGTCAGCTGAGCCTGTGTCGCTTCTTCGAATTGCCTTGTGCACTCACTGCAACATGCCATCACTATTTCTTTCTATCTGGATGGTGTTTCAGGAAGATAGCCTTCTTTAAAGCTCAGCCTTAGCTAATCACTGAAGACATCAAGCAGCTGCATATTCAATGTCAACTGAAACAGAGCCATAGAGTCAAGTGCCATTAGTGAACATCTCACACTAAAAGACAATTTCAGTATCTCTCCTAGTGAACATATAGACACATCAAGTTTTTCTCCCTTCATCCTACACTGTCACAGCAACTCTTCTCCAAGAACAGAACTCTATCTACATGTTGCACACTAAATATTTTGTTTCTCACAGTTACTTATTGCCAAATACGGTATGGGACATTGTTAGCAATTCACTTTTCTTTACTGAGAGTACAATGTTATTCCTCCCTATTAGACTGCTTTTCATTCATTTCTTTAGTCATTCTGATTTTTGGGGAGTGGAGAGAAATGAGGAAAAGATTATTTTTTCCTGATTGCTCTTCTTTAATTTAGATGGTTTTCTTGGTCACTACACATCAAGTTTGTTACTGTGAATATCAGTCTTCAGCATCATACTGTTAGGTGATACGTTTATTTGAGTTCCAATCTTTTCAGGTTTCCATAGTAACTGGTGCTTACTACAGACCCCTTGATTCAACAAAGGCACCGTAGCTCTTAAAAGCTGAAAGATCTGGACTCTCTTTTATTATTAAAAGTATATAAAATACATGTATAGATATACATATATAAAAATGTGTATATATATATATATATATAAATCATGTTAATATGACAACATATATAATATATATACATACAAATATATATACATAATATCATACAAATATCAACTGTCTAGAGAACATTGTGTGATATATATACCATATATTACAACTAAAAATAAAGATGAAAATTATGAAGTATTCAAAAATATTAATTATAAAGACCTTTCCACCACAAAAAATGAAGATACAAGTTCAAGAGAAGTTCAGTCATTTTCTCCTAGAAGTTCAATAGCTGCACTGTCACTTGTCACTGACTCTGCTGTTATTCGTAATACTTACTGGCAAAAGTAATCCAGCTATCTAATATACCCACACAAAACTGTAAAATGCAACTGTGGACTTTATCCAACTAATTTATAGCATACATTAAATAAATTGGTAAATGTCGGTTCAATTATTAGTGCTGACACCAGGATACCTGTTGTATCAGATTTCCCTGTTGATTGCCTAAAAACTCAGTCGTTGCAAAAGGAGCATTGAGATCAAAATACTTTCTTGATCTGGTCCACAGAGAACATCATCAAAATAGTGCATCAACCCTTAATACACTCACTCATGCAATATTTTGTGTAGATCAGTTTTCACGCTGCGAAAGGGAAAGAAAAATTACATACAGGATCTAAGAATGTCAGAAATGCCAGACAAGGTGCAGATAGAGAGTTACTCAGCCCAGACTGCTAAAGATGTGACAGGAAATATGACAGTTGCCTATAAAATCTATGGGTTGTCCAGAGAAATCAGTGGGAAGCAAATTTAAAACCAAGCAATAAGTTCTCTGCTATACAGTTTCTGATATAGGCCAGGATGTCTTTGGCTTCTTGGCCACCTGGGCACAGCTGGCTCACACTGACCAGCACCACCAGGTCCTTTTCTGCTGGGAGAATTTCCAGCCATTCTTCCCCCAGTCTGCATCTCTGCATGGGGTTGTTGTTATCCAAGCAAAGGATCCAGCACTTGGCCTTGTTCAACCTCATAGAAGAAACCCCTGAAACAAGCTACGCTTGGTATATCAAGTATCTGGGTTGTTCAGGGTTTTTTTTTAATAAAATTGAATTTCTGATAAGCTGTATTAAAACACGGATTCTAAAGTCAAGATGCTGGTCTTCAAAATTGCCCATTTTGAAATGTGAAATGACCTTATTTCTGCAGTCCTCTTATCTTTTATTATTAAAACTCCCCTGGAAGCTGAAATTTTACATGTGTTTGTACTTGCAGAGCTTCAAGCCATGTTATAATCATAGATGGGGCTGCAAAAGCAAAACAACCTCACCGAGTCCCACTCATTTACCTCCTAAAAGGATTAGTCACTTGCTTTGGCACAGTCTGTCGCACATTTATATATAGAAATATGACCAGTTCCTTGAGCTGATTTCCAGTGTGGCTTTAGCATCATGTTGACACAGCTGAGAAAATGGTATGTTGCTTTACAGATGTGAATGCCTGCTCGTGACCAGGCAGTTTTGCTGCTGAATTCTCAAAAATATTTCCTGATTTTTTCAGCTGGTAAAATCTGTGCGTCTGTACATTTCATAGGCTCAGCTGATGGCTTAGATTTTAGCTTTTATATTTTTCAAATTCTGTACTGCTTTAGTGTGTCATTCTGAGTTTCATTTTAAAGGACACTAAGCTCTTTTCACAGAGTAGCTAGACAAAACAATTCCTTTCCTAGCCTGGGACCAAGGAAAACTGACCCAAATTTCAGGCCCAAGAGCATAAACCACATGGACTGAAGAGAGAAAAACAAGGATGGGACTTCATAAGCTAAAGCTGTAATTGGACAATTAACTCCAATATACTAACAGACCAGAACTTATGAAAGTTTGAGACCCTGTGACCGGTTGTCCATTTTGTGACCATTTTGGGTTCATCTTGGGTGTAGCCCTGGCCAGGCTCTTGCATTACCTAAGGTGTATCCATTGAGGCCTTCTAATAAATACCCAGTTTATTCTTTAACTCCATCTAGCCTCTGTTCTAGGTCAGCCTTCACAAGGCATCACAACAATTCAGCAGAAGTTCCTGACTAAATCTGGATGGATTGACTCTGTCACTCTTTATTTGAGTGGCTAGAGGGGGGAAAGGATTGCATAATGGATTCTCTCCCCATGCCAAAAAGTGGACGTGTATTTTTCACAAAGCCTTCTTCACACAAAATTCATAATCAAGCTGTGGAACAAATATTGGACAGTCTCGTCCCCATCTTTTAGAGGATTATTGTAGCTACTAGACACTGTCACATTCAGCCTTGTTGTCCTTCTCTAGCCAAATTAGTTTTCAGCTTTTTTATACAAAGTAGAACAAGTTCAGTCAAAATCTATATCCTTTCCATAATACATGACTTAAAAGATGAAAAAAATTTCAGGAAAATGAGACTGAACTGGAGTTTTTTAGTCCCACCATAAGGTAAAATTATCAGCAGATCTTTTACATCACAGATAAATCTTCTATCTACTAATTCATTGCTTAAAATTTATTTTTGTAGAAAAAAAAGTTCAAAGATAACTTAGCATAGCTGTACAAAACAGACCTTGAGTGCTCACTAAGAGAATTTTCTTCAGTTTGAATCACAGTGTGTCCAAAAACCATGATTGACTAAATGAATATTAAAGAGGCAAGATGTAAACCTTTACCTGCACAGGCTCCCAGCACTGTAAACAGTTCTGAGGCAGCCAATTTCTCCCATGCAGTTTAGGCATTTAATTAGGGTATTGACTTTGGGGTGTCTTCCTTCATGACTGCAATGCATTATTTTTGGATCTATGCAGAAAACACTGAACAAATATGTAGCTTAGGATACTTGGCAGTATCTAGTTATATACTGCCCTTAAATTCCTACTAGCCATGGAAATATCTGTTCCCTCTTTTACAAAGCTCTTCTTTTCATTCTCCTACTTCCTGTAAAAATGCTTGATTCTTAAAAATTTTGTAAGAAATATCATTAAAAAGAACTAAAGAAGAAAACATCTTTGCAAATATCCATTGCATCTGATTTCTAGTTCTCAACTTTTTTGTCAGACTAGAAGCATTTTTTGAAATTAATTACATAGCAAAGTAATCTTCCACAAAGCTATAAGCCCAAGTTTTCTGTAAGCATTTTCTGCTAGCCATTGCTTTGCACGTATATTACCAGTAGTGTAAATCCTGATTACTACAGCTTGCTTCTAAGAAGATATCATATATCATTCTGTTAATATTGACAAGAATCTTGCTCCACTGTTTCATGTAGCTTACTAAAACTTCACATTAAGAAATTAAAATTGATAAAATCATGCACCAACACATTTTATTTTCTGTCTTTAAACAAATTTTCAGATCTGAAATCAGTTGCGAGAGTACTGCTCTACAGCTAAAAGAAGTGAAACATGTCTATGTCCTTCTTGTCATAGGTAAATCTCAAAATGGGCAATGAAAAACAGGGCTGTATTAGCCTAGGGGGAGAGTGTTAGATAAAGAGAAAAAGATGGTGACGAAAGGGTAGCAGGAGTGAAGAAGCAAGGTGCAGTTGAAATTTATAACAGCAGAGTGGAGAATTAAGACATCATGCAGCAGAAATACAGGCACGGGAGTGTCAGGGTGCAGCCAGGACAGACTTCTCAAAGCCAGATGGGAGCCAAGGGTCTCAATGAGTCAGGCAGAAGCACTTGAACTTCAGTGTTCTCAGCACCAAAAGATGCAGTCCCACAGTGTTTGAGCAAAGATAACATGTCTGGAGACAGGAATCTGTACCAGACACAGTTCTGTAATAGTCAGGCAAGTTCACTGTGGCAAGACCGATCTAAGATCAAGTTGTGAGTCACATCAGCAAGCCAAAATTACAACATCAGCAAAGTACATGCACAGGCATAGGGACACACGGACCACAGTTCAGAGAAAGAACAAGGGTGACTGAGTTTAACTACTCCTCCCAAGGGAGGTAAGGATACTCTAGACATGTTTTACCACAGTGTTACTACACACCTGCATCCACCACAGTCTGACCCCAGGTAACATTAATGTCTCATCAAGATGACCTTGAGCCCAGCACAAACTCCTGGGAAGTGAAGAAAGAGGTGACAAAGACCATTGCTGAAGTTAGAGCCCTGACAGCTAAACCTTCATGGTTTTGAAGGCAAATAATAGAAGGCAAGAGCATAAACGGTATGATGTTAATACCGTTTATGTGATAAACAGTGTGATAGTATGTGATAAACAGTGAAGAAATAGTATGTGATAAACAGTGAAGAAATAGAAACATAGTTGTAGGGCTAGTGTTATTTTAGAACAGCCAAACTGAGAAAGTAGTAATAAAAGCTGAAATCCTTAAACTATAAAGAGAGGAAAAAAGTAAAGCTGATCAATTTTATTTTTAGATCCTTTGGATCCTGTCTTATCTGCTTACGATACTGATGTGAGGTAAATTTTAGACAACTGTCAGACCTGCTTTACAAGTGGAGGAAAAATTTTAAAAAAAAGAACTCCTATATATGCTGGGGTTTACCTATATGCTACATGAGAAAAGTGGTGTGTTAGCTTTGAGCTGAGCAAGTACTCCAGTTAGTTAGCAGAAAGATAATGCTGATAATCTTAGACAAGAAGGAAAGACCAACATGAAAATAGTTCAGGAAGACAGTGGCTGTAACACACCACTATTTCAGTTATAAACTGAAGTTTCAAATATATAGAGAATTAGTGAAGTTTATATACCTAAATGTCTGCACAGCCAATTCACATTCAGGTCAAATGTTCAGACTTTCTGAAAAGAAAATAATTTTCACCAAAAAGGTCAGCTTAATCTGTAGATGTAATGTGGTCTGCACATAGGGTCTGTACATAGTCCAGAAATTCATGACTTGTTAGTCTTAATCCCCTACTCAAATTGGTAGTTCATATGTTATACAAATAAATTAGTAATTATTTTTTCATTTCTACAGGTAATAAATTATTGGCATCACTAAAACTGAGTTATTTTTCCTTCTTATCTTCTTATTTTCTTCTCTTTCTCTTTTTCTCTTTCCTTCTTACCCTTTTTTCCTTATATTTATCTTAATTATCCAGTTTTCCTAGATTTCTAGTTCTCTAAGACAGCAAAGTAACAGCAGTTTAATGTCTTTCTTTTCCTCTGCATCAGGAAGAAATTCTTACGATGACTGATTATTGGTGTTTAACAAAATTCAGATACTCATTTAAAGAATTACTTTCTACTTTATTTTCCTTTACCTTCCACCAATCAATCATGAACTTCTGCTCCCTAACTGCTTTTAAAATGTGCATTGGTAAAATTTAAAATTATAATTTAAAATTATAATTTAAAATTAAATGAGGACCTAAGTCTTTTACTGAGTTTATTTACAATTTAAGGAACTGTTCAACATGAATAAGTGTATCAGAACCAGACATTAAGGAATTAGAGGTTTCTTTTTTATTTCTTGATCAATTATGATCAAGAAATAAAATGTAACTTGAGTTATGTGTGTAACTTTCTCATTTTATTTTGTCAACAAAAAACCTAGTTTGTAGAAAGAAAACTAGCAAAAGCTTTCAAATGACATTCGAGTGTGATTATTTACTGTACAATTTGCATTATTTACTGTTAGCTTGCATTATTATTGACTAGAAAGCACTTTTAGACTAGCCTGTGAATCTAATTCATCCCACTAATGATGCCTTTAAAGTTGTGAACGTAGCCCATGCATGACAATGAAAGGCTGTAAGTCATTCTAGCGTAGACAAGGATGTGGGTTTCTTCTAAACATGTTATGGAGAAGTTTCACATTGGTTGCTTTTAAACAGGTGCCTACATTTCAGTTCTAGCAGAGATCAGAATCCAGTGGTCTTGCCTAAATTCTAGTCAGGGGAGTTATCATCTCAGTCATAAAGAAAGGTGATATAAAACAAATTTCATCAAACAACATTTTTAGCAAAGGCAATCATAATACCTGGTTGAGTTTTACCTCTTCAAAACATGATATAAAAGTTAATTATGGTTGTTAATATATAATTGATATAATAAATATCAATAACATGATACAGAACATCTCCAAGCATTCCCTTTGGCTAATCCTGAGAAGAAACATGTGCTTTCCAGCCTCTGTGTTATCTATTCTGACACAAAATTTGAGCTACTGAGTTCTGTGGGAAAAAACCTCCCTCAGCAGATCTTCATGCAGTTTGTGAAACCCATTTTACCCCCAACCTCAGCAGTTAAGAACCAGTTTATATATTCCACCAGAATAGTGGAATGGAGTTTAACAAAATTCAGAGTAATTTAAAAATTTAATTTATATTTTATTTTTCCTTGACTGTTGTTGATCAATCACTCTCCATTCTATAATGGAGATCAGAAAAAGTAACTTTCAGAAGCTACATTAAAAGCTTCAATTACCCTAAAACAAATGCAAAATGAAAAAAACAAAGAGGCAGCTGAATAGTCACATTCTGATATGGAAATGAGTTCTTAGCCTTAATTAAATGCATTAACTTCAGCACTCATAAATGATCAAAACTTGCTTGGTAGTTAATATGATATGGAAACACAAATTAGCTGTATTAGAATAACATTAAAATATATAGGCATGCATATGTGTGTATGTTCCTTTGGACTAAAGTTGTTAGTTACTTGGTCATGTTCTGCAGCTACTTTTTCATTAAATCTTTTCATTTCAGCTTAAAAACAAAGAGAATCCTGCATAATTTCTTTAATACTATAGAGATAATGAGGCAGTACTAAGAATTTTAATGAAAGCTTTCAAGAAAATAAAAAAAATGTAGATTACTTCCATATATTTGAGGGAAAATGAGAAAGTCCAATAATAGTTGAATTTAAGGTTTGAAAAATATTTTTTTCAGCGTTTTATAATCCCTTTAAAATTGCTTTTAATCTTTTCTCTCTTTACTAGTGAGTCAGAAACTACATTCTGAATTAAAAATATGTGATTTAAAAGCCACCTGCAAAAGTGTCAGCTTTATTAGCATTCTGATCTTTCCTTGTTTTAAGGAAATGCTCACACTGAAAATTCACTTTATTTACTCTTTGTGGTAAGGGAAGAGGTAAAACTTTGTGTACTTGTGCATGTGCAGTAATTTTTGAGAGAGTGATAGGACAAAAATCCTGATTCTTAAAACTGAATGCAGAAATTACAACTAACTGAGACCCTTTCCCCTTCTCCATCTATTCTAAACAAACTTAAATCAACCCAGTGCTCTTTAGCCTTCTGGGAAAGTTACTTGGGAGAAAGGACAGATTTCCACCTAGCTGCAATCTCCTTTCAGGTATTTGCAGAGAGAGATAAGATCTCCCCTGAGCCTCCTTTACTCCAGAATAAATAACTCCAGCTCCCTCAGCTACTGCTCATCAGATTTGTGCTCTAGACCTTTCACCTGCTCCTTTGTCCTTTTCTGGGCATGCTCCAGAGCACCTTAATTCTTTTTTGGATTTCCACTCCAAATCCTCATTGTATCCTGGTTTCCATTAAAAACGACAAGAGAAATAATGGCATACTTTTGCAAATTATTCTGCTACACTATTTAATACCTGTATTTACCTAAGCCATCAAAAGAGAGATTTTTCTAGTGGCAAACCATGTAATTATGTCTTCAAGAGATTAATACTAAAAATAAGCAACAACTTCAGAAAATACTGTTTGAGCTATTCAAGGCTTATGATATTAAAAATCAATAAACAACAGTTTCAGCCTTGTAATTAATTTCACTAGAAATAATAATGTGATAGCATTTTTTTAAGCTGAATTTGGCAGAGCATATTATAAAATCCTGTTTTCGGGTGTGTTTTTTGATCATAAATTTTGAAATGCAACAAATTGACAGTTTTGATTGCAGCCTGCTGAAAATTAAAATGCTGTTTATCCTACTGCTATCTTCTATTTGGTTCTGTTGTGAAGGTGCAGTTCTATTAATTTCTTACTTCTGAGACTGAACAGTCCTTCAGGAGTCCTGCAGTAATAAAGTGATTTTGAAGTGAGAAGGCTGACTCATATATTTATATTACAAATGAACTGAAGTTTTGAAATGTATCACTAGACTTTCATGGAAAACTTCAGATTCTCTCCTTCAACAAGAGAAGGCTGAAGAAGCTGTAGAATTGCTCCATATGTTTTGGACATGTAGGCATAAGCAAAAATCAGAAATATACAGTTTTAGTGTAAGAATTAGGCAAAATAATAAAATGTGTATTTGTAGCAATTCAAATTAATAAAAATATTTTCAATTTTAATTAATATGCAAGAGGTCAAAAATTGTGTCCTCTGTGTGTAATGCATCTTATTTTATCAAATAATTATTTTCATTTCTGCTGTGTATGAATGTGCATACTATATGTTATATTTGAACTGTGTGTAGTGTAGTTCAGCTAGCATTAAATATCTTGATATAGGTTTTACTTCAAAATGTATTGCTGTAATCTTCATGAATCAAATTTTTAAAAAAGGAACATTTTGAGGC
>JAYDZK010000169.1:91961410-91976247 GCA_034509185.1 Euphonia xanthogaster
TCAAATTTTTTAAAAAGGAACATTTTGAGGCATGTGGAGTTACTTTGCCAGCTTTTAGCTGTATTGTGTCTAAGAATTTTCTTTATTTCATTGGAGAACACATAATTTTTAAATCTGAAATTTCAAAGTAATTCACCTGAACAACACTCAAGATAAGATTTCTTCTCCTTATTAGAGAAAAAAAATCAAAGCTTGTCAAGTCCATGGACACCAGAATAACAAGAATGGCTTTCAAGTATGAAGGAACAGAGAAAGTCAGAGAGGTAGAAAGAAAGGTAATGAACTTGAAGCAAATGTATGTCATACTGTAAACTAGTATCTGTGTATGATCTCAAAATCTATACAATAAAATGTATTTGATTTTGATAATATATCCTCCTGAGGCTGTAACACAGTACATAACTGCTACAGAATTACTTTTAAAAAGATAAGGTGTTTGGCTTGCATTTTAAACAAATTTAAAATGAAATGTCTGCAATATATCGAAGAAATCTGAGGGTAGTAATACCTCCCTTTTTAAGTGGCTTGGATTCCATATCACACCATGCATTTGTGCTGCCAGACAGTGTCTCTTTGTCTATTTGGACTGTAGTGTCATTCTGCAATAAAATTTTTTTGGCACTGAAGTCAAACTCATATGGAAACTCCATGTAACAAAGCTGCATTTCATCTGGTTGTCATGTTTCTGCTTGTTGTCATGTTTCTGCTTCAGAGACTATTTCTTCATCCTGTGGTGTAAGTTTCCTTGATAGCTTTTGAACAGCTGTCAAGTAAAATTTTATTTCTAGATATTTCCTTCACCTTCCAAATCAGTTGTTGATTCCCACCTAGTGGGAGCAGAGTATGACATATCTCATATTCCCAGCTATGTAAAATCAACAAAGTCATCCACCCAGCTGCTGGGTACTGGTACTGCTGGTACTGCTGGGTACTGGTACCCACTGTCAGCATCAGGAACTCAGACTTAGACTTATATTATTGGCAGCTCATGTGAAATCATAGGGCAGAATCAAATTAGGTAATGAAAGAACAAACCATGCTGTGGTAGTAAACATACATATCAGTAAAGAAAAATTCAGCAGTAAGCAGTGGGATTCTGCCTAACCTGGCAGAAACTTTTGAAGTTTAAACGCGTGCAAAAAAAAAACCAAAAACAAAACCAAAAAAACAACAGTAATCATAGCTAAATGAAACAAAATAATCAAAGGGAGTGAATAAGAAATGACAACAGACAACAGTAAATCATATCAATATCAGTTAGCTGGCAGAATTAAGAGTTGAATGCAACGATGACCCAATAGTCAAATTAATAAGTGTCCTAAAGGGGAAGTTAATTCTAATTATGACTTTAAAATCACACTTATTTCTCGAAGAAGAAACTAAGTATTCACAAGGAAGATTTAAATGTATGCCTGAACAAGAAAAACAAGTATAATTCTTGGAAAGTTAACAGATGAGAGGGCCTGGGAAGATAAGAAAAAATTAATGATTCTTACTGTCCTGCTCACTCTAGGTTTTCATTCATAGAAAAAAAAACATACTAACACAAGATCATTTTTGTCCTTTGTTGGAAAACAAATTATTTAAGTTATATATCAGAAGCAATCAAAGCAGAGAGGAAATAAACTACACTTTACATGAAATTCAAAGTTCCATTTTTATTTTCTTCACAAGATCATGACTTGTACGCCTGAATTTTTATTCAGAATAAGAAAGAATCAAATATATAAGAATATATGTAATATATATTAAAAAGCTGTTAGTCTTTATCTAAAAGCTGTAAACACTGTGAATAGCTCGTAGTAACAGGTTTGTACAACATGATCAGAATAGAAAACAGTCATGTTTGAACTCTTATAGGCAGACATATATGCATAGATATAAGAACCTATGAATATACATATATTCTCACTGGATATTGTTCTGGTAATTTTAAACAGGTTGTAAGAGTATAAAGTCACTATATAAATATAGCTTAATTTCCAGTCTCACTACATAGCATGCAACTTTATGGATATATAGAAACAAAGAGAATATAAAGGAAAATTCTTTAATTAGGGTTTATTAATAGCTTTCTTAACTTATTAAATATTCAGATCCTAATTACTTCTCTAACCAATGCGATTGGTTAAGGCCAATGGCCATGAAGACCATTGTCTGTATGGGCACATACTTACATCTCCATGGAACATGGATGCATTTAATCTAATTGTCATATTTCTTCTTCAAATATTATGACTACATTGATAGCTTCTGAACAGCTGTCATGTAGAATTTCGTTAGGAATTTGGGGTTTTTGCTATATTGTCTATTATTTTCTCCTCTAGACTCATTATCTTTTGTCAGTCTTTTGCTCTGCCACAGCTGGGCCTAGCTGTTCCTGAAAAGTCACAGTTTTCCAGCCATATATGAAGGAGGAAGCAAAAGAGAGTATCCTGGTCCCAGAGTTTTGGGGGTTTTCCCTGAATTTTCTGTGAGGAAGGTTTTGCAAAGTTAATTTCTTTTAAATCAGCCCCTTATGAAATGAGTACTTCTGTTAGATATCTGCCAACTAATGATAACAGCAAGAAAGCTTTTAGCTTCCTCTCTTTCTTTCTCATTAACGCTGGTCAAAAACACAGTTATGACTTAATAGGGTAGGTACATAATGAATAATTAAAGAAAATAATGTAAATAATATTTTTGTTGATGAACATACAAACTGGATCCAATCAACTATGCACAGAATACTGTGCCACAAACATGTCACATGCATTAAATTAAATTATATATTGGAACAAGATAGTTTTCTGGATATCTCACACTTTAAGAATTTAAGCCTGGATTACAGATCTTTTGCCTCTGTAACTGGCTCTTTAACAACTCTGATAGCTGCCAAGGACCTGCTTTTCTTGGCAACCCATATATTTCCTGAGCTGTAGGAAAAAAAAAAAAAACAACACAATTTTGTCCTGTAACTTATGCTATAAGTTGCTCTTTCCTGATCTATTACTATGGGTTAAATTTATCATCACAGATAGAAACTGGGAGTTAGCCATAAGGAATTGTGCTTGATTATGCCTAAAGTGAAGACAAGACTTCCCACTGTGCATTTAGTTAATATTTTAATGAATACTTTAATGCAGTGGAAAGTCATCAAAGTAAGACCTAAACTTTTTGTGAATAAAAGCATGTGTATGGCAACCATAGCAGTAGAGTGAGACTCTCCCTTCAACTAGTGTAATATTTTCTAGAAATTTAGTATAATTTTATAATTAGGAAAAAAACATGTCCATAAAAATAATTCAAAATAGAGAGATGTAAACAGAATAGGCAAGAAATATTCCAACTACATACTACAAAAACCCTTTGCATTTTCCAGCCATTAATGACTTTCTCTCACTAATCTCCAGTAATAAGTCAAACAAGGATAACCATACCTCCAGTATCAATCTTCCAGTTCAAACACTCCTTTGTTTTAGATTTCACAAACTAGCTGAGGAGATTTTGTTTGATTAATTGTGCTCACATGTTTAGTTCATTTAAAATGTATATATTTTGTAGCTTATGATGTAAACCCTAAATTAAACAACCCATTCCCATACTTGCCCACCCTCAAGGGTTCAAATACAGTTTAAGCTTCTAGGATTAATGGAGAAAAGTAATGCTGTCAAAGAAGAAATATGGCCATATAGGACAAATTTGGCTGTGCTCATTCTGTCACTCTTTTCTCTTTTTTTCATAACCATAAAACAGAATAAGACATTACAGTGCAAAAGATTGTTTACGGAACACAGATTTTTAAACATAAACTGCCTAGTGTCAGGAAACTCAGAAATTAAATTTCTTTTCTGATTTGCTTCATGTTCTGCCTTTTCCTTCATCTTTTCCTTCCAAATATGATTTTACCCTCTGGTGAAGTTGATGATATAATAGAATTTATCTACTCTTGCTTATATGTTACAATTCACCATATGTTTCCTAAAGTTTTTATTAAGTGGTATAAGTCCTGTTTATCCCTTAGATTCATATCCAGCAAACATGGAAACAATTGGTTGTATTAGTATTATTAATATTATTAGTATTATTATGAGTACTGGTTTCTACAGAGAATATTATACATAATTTTTTTTTGAAAGACAGTAAAATATGATGTAATGCTCAAAAAGAATGTATAAAAATCAGTGTATATTTACAGTATGGTTTGCAGGCATTAGTAGGAAAGCAAGAAGGAGTTTGGGAAGTAATATTTTCCTTAAAAAAATCATGTACACACTGACACAAAATATGAAGAAAACTGTACAGTAATTATGAAGATATGGAGGAATAGATACATGCTGTCCTAGGGAATTGTTGTCATCACAAAATATATGAGAACATAGATTGATTATAGAACATATAACGAATTTCAGAACACAAATGTTGTGTTGTAGTCTAAATATATAGAATACTCTTTTTTCCAGCGATTTGCACATTTTGATTACTTGCAACACAATTTTTTGTTTTTCAAGCAAATATGAAAGGTGAAATGATAAAAAAAAAAATTTGAAAATAAAAGATCAAAGGCAACATAATGGTTAAACACTCCCTTCAGTTGTTTTGCAATGCTGCAGAATTTACCAAATCCCCCTGGTGTTTCAATTGACCAGGCCTTTCCCCTGAAATGCCTCTGTTGTATTTACTACAAAGATTTGCTAGTGCAAAGTACCAAATATTCTTTAGTTAAAGACAAGTTATTGGTACTGTGACTGTAAATGTATTTGACTAGAAGATATATGAACAGACATTCAGCTGATTGAATGATTTTTCCAGTCTTAATAAATTTATGAGCTTTCTTTTCACAGCCTATTCTCCATCTGGACCCTTTTCACAGGACTGCTGCCTAGTCAGCCTGATTCCAGTCTGTGGTGTAAGAATGCATATTAGTCTTTGTTGTCGTACATTGGGATCTTGTCGCTTTATTTCTCCAGACTTTTGAGGTACCTGTGGATGTCAGCCCTTTTTAAGTGTTCCAGATATCTCTGCCAACTTGGTCTTACTTTCAAATGTGGAGGGAAGGTGCTTACAAGCCTGTTGTCCATAGCATTGCTGAAAATCATGAATTTTTGGCTTGTTTTGATGTTTTTGTTGGTTTTAGCACAGGGCACATAGTTGAAACAGAAACACTTTAGAAGAACAGTGAAATTTTAGAGCAGATTATTCACTGACACAATTTCTAAACCTATGCACTCTTGTAAGGTATTCAAGATGCTTCTCTACTCTTTAATGATTCACAGTTGTACTAGCTTGAAAGCAAACCAGTGGGAGATCCCACGTCAGAAATACAATTTAATAGGAAAATTAAAATACAATAACACAGAAACATTAACAAGTCAGAATGACCCCCTGTTGGTCAGGGTGGTGGTAGGAGTCCGATTAAATGATGGCTGCATCCTGTTCAAGTGGTATATGTGATTCTGTTGAAGCAGTGGTCCTGTAGAATGGTTTTGTTTTCCTCTGAAGGTCCAGGACTGGTTACGTAGCTCTTGTCCTCTGGGAATTCAGTGGATAAGGCCACTTGTGGTGTTTCATCTCAGATTATATCCAGGTAGGAATTCTTCATTCCTCCCCCTGGGTGGAGCATCTCACATTGGCATGATTTAAATTTTTTTTATGAGTTATGCAGTGAGGCTTGATGGCCCATTAATGGAAGATATCTCCCCAGAGGGAATTAGGAGGGAAGGTCATGGAAGAGATGAAGAATACTGCCCCACCTGGTTTTAATAGATGGTGATAGAATACATACTTTTGGTTACATCTTACATTACAACCTAAGACAACAGTATTCTATTCACTGCCTATTGTTATAAAACCAGGAAATGAAGAATGTGGAACAATAGAATAGCAAAAAAAATGTTGTGTTTAAGTTTTTTCTTTAAGAGAAAGAGGGGAAAAATGCCAAAACTGTTAAAAGGGAAAATAATTGGACAGAGTTTGAAAGCACTATATCTGGTTTATTTATTCATAACAAGATATTTTATTTACAAAATTTTTGGCTGAACAATAGCACCTTTTTTTTTTTTTTTTTTTTAAATTTGAGGAGACCTATATTTTGCCTAACAGTGTGGAATTTAACATACAGAAAAAAAAAAAAAAAGAGGTTTTGGTGGGTTTTGTATGTGTCTGTAGTTCTGCAATTTCATTTTCTGTGTTTCCAGTTTCTTTCATGTCTCTAAGTTGCTACAGTACAGAAAGGTTTGCAGCTTATAATTGCACGTAATCAGATGGAAAATCTTAATTAATTTGCATGCCTGTACCACTTCTGTTTTCTTTTGGGACAGTAATGAAAACTGCCACCATTCTGCTAGCATCTCAAAGGAAATATCAGCATTTGAACTAGTCTATAGCAGTTCTGGACAACAGAATAATAAATTTCAGCAAATGCTCCACTATTCTGTTGACAAATAGAAAACTGTGCCAACAAGACTTAAAACATCACATTCAAGCTGTAGATCCTTTGTCAGGCTGTGTGTTAACTCAGCATGAGGGGCATTGTGAAGACATAGCAGAAAAACTGTCACTAGAAGCTAAAAGAACTTCAGGCTTCACTGCTTGCTTCTCACAAGGATATATGTAAAAGGTTGCTGTCAGCTCCTGCTTCAAATTAAATAAGGAATAAGTATCAGGCTTGTTTTCTACTTTTCTGCTGAAACCACTAAATATCTGCAATTGTGAGTGCATCTTATAAGTGCTTAGTCATAAGCCATGGGAATTTAGGGAGATTTTTCAAGAGCTGTTCTCATAAAGCAGCCAAACCATGACAGACTGTTTGCCAATATCTGTATTTAAACTTATTTCATTAAGTATAAGCTGCCTCTTTGACAAATGCATTTATAATAACCTTCCTGTAGTTCTAATGAAGTGTTTTGGAGACCTGGTCATACAGAATTAAAAATAATATTTGTCTCTTCCCTCAGATTTCCATCATCTTTTTTTTTTCTGTGTGGAAAAGCATAATGTACCTGATTCTGTAGAAAACTGATTAATACTATATTTAAACCACTTATCCACAGTATAGCTTGTTTGTCTTTCTTCACATGGTTTCAAACAAACTTAAGATTTTTACAAACTCAATTCTCTGCAGAAATCATGTTATGAACAGAGTATAAGACTGGAATTTTTTAAACTTTAATACACTTCCTTTATCTGTTGCCCGCTTAAATATATGCATAAATCATACTATGATGGTAATTAAACTTACATGACATTGCAGACACTCCACAAGAATTTTAGTATAAAAATTATTTCCTCTGCTTTCTCATATTGCCTAGGTAACAGAAATGAGATTTAGCCTGTAACACTGATAGTGGCAATGTCATTTCTGTTTTCTAAATGTTAAAAAGAAAAATAAATATAGCAGATTAAATTATATACAGTTTATATTTTCTTTTCAAGAGTTTAATATTTAGTAATCCTCAATAAACCAAAATCACCTTTCATGTTCATCGATGTTTTGCAGTGAGAGACTATGGGATCCAAAAAAACTGCCCAAAAGTTTCATATCAAAATACTGATGATATTGAATCATCCTTTTTCTATTGATTAAAGTATTCCATTTTGATATACACAGTTCATTCTTATGGAATTCTATGTAAGCACAAGAATAGAGAAAAAACCAAGTTGTTTGCAAGAGTTTGCAATAAAAATTAGATTATACACTTATGGAACTGTGAATTTGCCTTTAAAAAGGTTTTTGTGCAACAATGCTTCCAATCCTTTGGAAATTCCAGACACCACTTATACACACTTAATAGAGAGTTATTTCAGCCTTATATTACTACATCAGGTTAATGCCACCTTACCCTACACTTACATTACTGTTTTGAAGGTGTTGAGCTGGTCATAATACTGATTAAAGTCACAATACTGACTGAAGTATAATTGGGTTGGTTTTGGGTTTTGTTTTGTTTTGTTTTGTGGGGTTTTATGTTTGCTTTTTGGGTTTTTTTTTGTGTGGAGCTGAGCTTCAGTGACCTCAAGAGGTGGGAGGGTTGTCTTTGAGGCATTCAAAGACAACCCTCAGTCACTGCAGGGACAATCAGAGACCTACATTTAGCACAAAGAATCAATTCAGCCCCTTGAGTTCTTGCTGATGCAATCTAAACAAATATGACAAGGCATGACAAATGTTATTTCTGCAATATAACTTCAGATATCACTTCTCAGAAAAAAAAAATAAAAGAGTAAAAGCTGTTGTTGGTTTTCCAGCTTCACACACTATTTGTCAAGATTAATATTTAGTACTACCTGCTCATGCTGCCCTATTAAAAGTCTTTGCAGAATCATCCAAATAATTGGAAATAAGGTATTATGGTAAGCAAATAATTAGCTCCATTCATATAGCTCTGCCTTTTAGAAATTATTATTTAAATTACAAAAATGTTTACTGTTGAGATAATGAAGATGTTTGTATGTTTGTTTGCATCTGGGCAGCTGCCCAACAAAGATTCCAGACATGTAAGAGAAAGAAAAATTAAATAATGGTTATAATTTCATCAGATATCTTTTCCACCCTAAATCCTGTTAATTGAAATTTTAAAAAAAATCTGAAATGCACAGCAAAGAGAGATAAATATCAGTGGGATCTTAGTACCTGCTCTAGGAGCTGAGAAGGTATTAGTTAGCACTGGGTCAGGGTAGACCATGAGCACAGGCAGCTCAGCCTCTCAGAGGGTTGTGAAAACCTGGGCCCCCACAGCAGTGCAAAAGGTGTTAATTTGAGAGCTCCCTGGAGTAATGAGGTGGTACATTCCTACTCCCCTGCCTTTTTCAGGCTACACTGATCTGAGAAATGCTTCTTAGGCTTTGGCCTTGATGAACAGCACCTGGTCTCAGCTCTTCTTGAGCTTCTCAGAAACACTGTCTGCTCCCAATAACTCATGCCACCTAATGAGCTCCTGTTTTCTTTGTTTGTTTGGGGTTTTTTTGAGCAGCCTTTGAAACCATATTTTCACCTGAGTGTCATGCCATCCTTGTTCCCACACTTTCATAGAAAGTTGCCAATCTAAATGCAGCAAGAATGAAACGCTGCTATAACTAAAGCCCCTCTCTTGCAGCCCTATAAACAGCAGTCCAAAACAAGACCCTTCGAGCTCCCCTACACCACAGCAGACTGTGACCAGCAGCCTCCCTCTGAGCAGGACACCTCTCAGAGCCAATGCACTCTCAAGTTTGCCATGCTTGGAGGGTCACCAAATGACGAGGAATCCTGGGCCAGTACTTCCCAGGGCTCAATCCCTTGGCTTCGATGTACAGGCATCTGAAGTGAGTATTTCATTATTTTTAGAAGAAATTTTCACAGGGACCTTGCAATGACTCCTTATTTCTGTGTGCATATGCTATATCAAATATGGGAGAAATGCTGCTCTCCTAGATGTTTAAGTACATTAGATATCTAAGATAGGCCTGTAATTAAGTTACTGTTGTGATATAGTAAATCCTATATGAATCCTTTGCCAAAGTGTTAAGTTCCACTTAAGTTATAAGTTAAACAATGATAAGTTTCAGTGTTCTTAAGCCTTTGGGCCATATTCTTTTATGTTTGCTCTTTCTATCCTTTTGTCACACACACAGACACAGACACAGACACACAGACATTCAGACATACAGACACACACACACACACACACACACACAGAAGGTTCTTGGTTTTTTTTAATTTGGTTTGAAAAACTGGATTTTTGTTGCTTTTTCTTGGTGGGCTTTAACCATATAGGACATGGTAGAGTGACTCTTGCCAATTAAATTTGTCATGCTGTTGCTTTTATGTTAAATCCATTCTTACTAATACCTGTCTCAGTGAGTCTTTAAGTGATCTAAAACACGAATTTTTAACAGATTATAGTGTGACTACTTCTTGCAGTAGCAGGCCAGTTTGTGCAAGATTTCTCGGGCCTTATCTGGTTTAGCATGCTTTGTATCCAAAATACATAATCTTCATTTTAGTCCTTTTTCTGATACCATTTTGTCTGTCTGCCTGTATGGTTTCATTCTCCCAAGCATATCTTGTAAGGCTCAGAAATGAGTTGTTCCAGGAACGCTACAATGTTCACTACAAAAATCTCAATGAATATTCATTGCACTTTTCTTACATATAAGAATTAAACAAAATAAAGAGTCTTCAACTGGAAAGGCAGACTTTGGGCTTGAAAACTCTAAATTATAAGGAAGAATGAAAGACACAGATTTCTTCATTTTGATTGGTACTAGTACATGAGAAAAAATATCCAATCATTAACTATATTACTTAAAAATACTTTAAATATGCAAAAAAAAAAAAAAAATATAAAGCTGTTTGTTAATATCTAAAGAAAAGAACTTAAACAATACAATTTTCGAATTTGCATAGAAGACTTTCTGCGTAAGTCCGTATGACACAACTGCCATCAGTAAAATTTTAAAGAGAGTAATGCCAATAAATATCACATTCCACTCTCATGTTGTTTAAAGAAGTAACAGAATTTATCATTTTTCAGACCTGGAACTTCTTTCTTTCTTTTTACAAGACTTCATCCAAGCTAGTGAGGCATTTAGTTTTTGTCCTGAATCATGAACTTTTATGCACTGCCACAGCTAACAATCATTTCCTTGGATATATCCATTACAGACAATATCCTGATTCTCTATAGGATCTATCAAAACAAAATGAAAGTGGTACAGTCATGTATCATGCAGGATTCACTCCATCTTTTACCTGAAAAGATAATGGCCCTTTGTGCATGTAGTATTTAAAGTAATGAACAAAACCATAGTGAAATACAAAGTCTGAAGTTAATGCCTTTACAATGTGAAGGGCAGAATTTTAGCTGGAGCACATTTATAGATTATATTTTATTGAATTTTAATTTATATAATCCATTTTATTTGTAGGATTTTTAAGCTGTAGAGAAACTAGGCATATCAAACTGGAAATCTGGAAGGCACAATTTCTCATTTAAAGGTACCTTTAATAATTGTATATTGCCAAAAAAACTGTTAATGGGATTACCTAAAAGGAGAGCCTCTAATGTTAGTGAACTGAGCAGCTCTTAGAGAAAGCTTCAGATTTTAATAGAGTTTGGTTCTCTGTGTCTGCTTATTTGTGTTGGAACTTATCAACAACCATCTTTTTTATTCACAAAGTATCCAGCTGAAGTCAAGTCTGAATGTTGAAGGAGATAATTTCTATAGAATTGCACTGGCTGCTACTACATAGCTCTTCTACAAAAAGTATCATCAAAACAGCTGTGCATATAGGCTGCATGACTGTGTCTGGGAAGGATCTAAGACTAGAGCGTGAATGAGGATGGTAGGATGGTTCTGTTCCAAATATCCTTCAGATTTCAGACTATCTTCCTGTATATATGGGTCCTACATCATGCGTAGTTAAGTAGAGATAACAGGCACTGTGATGGTAGTGAATTCATCACTTAACATTTAGAAAAAAGAGAAACTGGCATGGGGAATCCTGAAGAAAATGGAGCCCACAATTACTGTTTTCATAGGCTTTGATGATCTAGTCCAATCATTTTTTTGTATCTCTAACTATTCTCCTACAAAATATGCTATGAACGCTACAAAACTTGCTGAACAAAACATTGATATGAGTTATCTAAATACCTCACTGGTATCTCCAGTGTTAAGTGCTTTAGCAGGAATTGGGTAAGAAATTCCATCTTACTTTAGGTAAGGGCCATGAATTATGAGACAATTTGGATATGTGCCTCTGTCGCAACAATACTCCTTTGTTGCATGATGTATTAGACCTTTTCTCCCTTTCAGTTTTGTCAAATAGTTTCTCACTTTTATGACCCTGTCTTCAAATATCAATCCTACCAGCAGCTCACCTTTTTGAAAATCCACAATAAAAATATTTCCTCCTTTGCATCTAGCTTTTAATTTCTCCTTTCCTCCGCATTCTTAATCTAACGTCTATCTAATGTGATTTTGGCTTCCTGTTTAGAATGTAGAATTTCCTAAGGAAATTATACAAAATGCCGTATTTCACCAATCAAACATTCCATGAGGAGCATTTTTTTTTCCCATTCCTCTTTGTAAAAGTTCTAAATTAGGCACTTAATCCCTCTTCATAACATCTGAGATGTTCATTTGGCTGAGCGACTTTTTCTATAATAATATTTTTATCTATTTTAGCCAGATAAGTGGTGTAAAATGAAAGTGTAACACTAAAATGTATTACTGTACTAGCTGAACCACATATATTTAAACTGATGGATATAGCACAATCATTCCAGTTTTTAGATTTAGTAAGTTGTAGACTTACTAGTGTAAGTAATTTAGCTGGTATAATTAATAGTTGGATAAATCAAAGAATCACAGAATCACAGAATATGCTGAGTTGAGAGGGACACATAAGGATCATTGAGTCCAATTCCTGACCCTGCAAAGAACCATTCCCAAGAGTCACACCACATGCCCAAGAGAATTCTCCAAACACTTCTTGTACTCTGTCAGGCTTGGTGCTAGGACCACTTCCCTGGGAAACCTGTTCCATTGCTCAACCACCCTCTGGATAGAGAACCTTTTCCTAATATCCAAATTACACCTCCCCTGACACAACTTCAGGCCATTCCCTTGGGTCCTGCTACTGTCACCAAAGACCAGAGACCAGGGTCTGCCCCTCCTCTTCCCCTCACAAGGAAGCTGTAACTGCAATGAAGCTCCCCCTCAGTCTCCTCCAGGCTGAACAGACCAAGTGCCCTCAGCCACTCCTCATATGCTTCCCCTCGAGGCCCTCCCCCATCTTTGTTGCCCTCCTTTGGATGCTCTCTAATAGTTTAACATCTTTCTTACATTGGGCAACCCAAAACTGCCCCCAGCACACGAGGTGAGTCCACCCCAGTGCAGAGCAGAGTGGGACAATCCCCTCCTTTGCCCAGCTGACAATGCTGGGCCTGATGCACCCAGGACAGGGTTGGCCCTCCTGGCTGCCAGGGCACTGCTGACTCATATACATCTTAGGGTCTGACCTAGGATTTGTGAACTTTGAATAACATTCCTTTGTGTAATAAATTTGTGTTTCAAAATACTACACAGGAAGCAGCACTATTTTGCAGCTCAAATGTAACGTGATACATAACAGGACTGTACCCTTTTCTATTTGCTTGCTCTGCATTATCCTGTAAATGAACTAATTCACAAGTAATACATCCTATACAAGACATTATAAACCACAGTGAAAGTGTGATCAGTGTTGCATGAATAATTTTGTTTATTCTCAGCTCTTCAAAAGATATTTTCTATAGAAACAAATAGCATTAATTTTTAACATTTGTTGGCTGTATATTTTAGATAGATGCATACATACACACAGACATATATATTATGGATGTATGTATATATGCATTATGTACAATTATGTATATAAATTTATATACAAAATAGAATGCAAATTTAATAAAGGCACTATAACTATTTCATTATCAACATATGAGGCATAACAGAATATGTTGCAGATCAGACAAATGATATTTATAACTGAACCAGCTAAATGGATCACCCATACCTTATTTGATGGGAAAGTGTCAACATTGCAGAGAGACAACAAAACCAACAACCTGGCTAGCAGTTTCTACTACGAAGGTCTAAAGATTAACTGACTTTGAAAACAAACACATACACTCGTAAAGTTTGTCCTGTGGAAAGAAAATTAAGACAGTGCCTAGCTTACGCACAGAGCATTTGAATGTCAGTTCCCAACTTGTATTTTCTATAGCTGAAAAATAATTGCAGATTTAATTTCACAGTTGTGTCAATCCTACATCTTTTATAAATATACAGGATACTTGAAAAAGAAGGCTGTAGGGAAGACCTAGAAGAATTCACTCCTAGCTATTTTGCTACTGATTTGGTAGTGAAATTAAATCAATCTATCCTAGGGACATATATTTATTCATAAAAATTTTACTGGTGGAATTAACTATTTCTGATATTATTTTAACTTGAAATGGTATTAGAGAAGGAAATTAATAAGTAAGAAAAATTAATAAGTAGAAAAAACCAAGATAACTACTTGCAAATTATACTGGCCGTATCTCAATGTTGTCCACATTTGTCATTAAATACATACTTGAATATAAACTTATTCTGGCAGCAGAAGAGAGTTCTAGCTAAAATTAGCAAAGGCAATGTTGACTGGAATGACAATCAGCTTCACACTCTCAATCTTTGTTAAACTGAAAATGTGTATCAAATCTTGGTATTCTCAGCTATGGACAGAAGATTCTAAACATTCTCTGAACTTTTGCTTTTCAGTTCCTCCACATTTTTTGATTGCTTGGGGTACTAAATTTATTTATTTCAGTGCTAATACTGATTATTATCTTAATATTAGCTTTCATGCTCATATATATGCTTTATATGTGTGCATACATTCAAAGTGTGTCATGCAAAAGTAGGAGTACATCCTTGCTGTAGTCAAGGTGCAACTGCCATTTAATTCAACAGGAACAGCATTCCTCATTTAACTTTAATAATTTAAGCATGTTTTGCAGTTGCATATTTTCTATATGTCTTACAGAAAAGGCTTGAGTTCATAGTTGGTAGTCTTGTCATTCATAACACTGGAGTGAAACTCAATGGTTCTGGTTCTGTTTCTCTATTACTTTAGACAGACATATTTTGGCTTTGGTTTTTGTTGCCTCGTAATGCAGTAATCCGTTTGGTTTCTGAGCCTTATATTAGTCCGACCCGGCTTGCTCTGGACTCCAGGCCAAATGGACTTGCATGGACAAAGTAAAAGACAGAAGCGCTCTTTGCCACGTGGGGACGAGTATCCCTTTATTAGCTTGAGACAGGACACTTCTGGTGGCAGCGACCAC
>JAYDZK010000169.1:91989039-92045220 GCA_034509185.1 Euphonia xanthogaster
AATTAAAAATGTTAAATTTTAAAATAGACAAAATTCAAAAGGTCGTTGTGGAAATTAAAATTATTTTAAATCAAATTTTCTTCTGCTCACTAGATTCTCCTTTGTGAATCTTCTATTCCACTCAATTCAATGACCTCCATTCAGTGCATGTTGTTGCACGCTTGTGCCGTGCCTGCCTCCTCTCTGCTCCTCGGCAGCCTCTGACAGGCTCTTCACCTAAGGAGCCCAAGAGATTCTCAAGAGAGATCACACACCCCTTCCTGTTTCCAGAAGGGTCCAACTTGCCCATTGCTTCACTTGTTCACAGGAGCTCAGAACAAACCTAAATACTGTCAGTCAAATGCTGTAAAAAGCTCTAAAAAGTCTTTGAGATTTGCTCCATTAGTATTGAACTAGAGGCTACTTAAATGAATTGCTTAGACTAATGATTTAATAGGTCATTGAAGGACAAAATTAACTTTTAAAAATTGTTTCTATCAAAATAAAGGAAGAAGATGCTCTCAGATGGTCCTTGTGATCTATTGAGTGACACGTTAGATGAAAATGAAGTACTCTACTTATGACAACAAATTTAGAGATGTGAAATTTTTTTTGCATTTAATTTGATGCCTGTAATAATATATGACATGACCCCATTAGAATCTTTGTCAGCAACGACATAATTGTAAAGTTTTTTCAATGCTGATTAAAATGGAATGATTCAAAAGATATGGAATAAGTTGAAAACTAGACAAAATTCACAGTAAAAGCTGATTTAATATTTAACAAAGAAATAAGACCATCAGAAAAACACTTTTTCAGTCTAATAAATCTAAATCCCATTATCAATAAGCAACACATTAATACGCAACAACTTTAACTCTTCTGATTGTTGATTTTAATTTTTTTTCAACAAAGGTTATTTTAAGGAAGTGAAGCGCCACATTGGGATTTTTTACCTTAAATTAAAATCATATAAGAATTTCAATCCACTCTTAAAATTAGAAGTCAGTTCAGGACACTAGGACAGTAATAATAAGACAAGTTATAAATAGATGAAAAAAGGCAGCCTGTGTTGGAAATTAGAAAACAAAACCAAAAGAAACATTAAGAGGATTGATTTGTCATATATCAGAAAACTGAAAGAGTTCCTTTTGGCCTGTCAGAGACACAAATCTAATGTGTTGTATAGCATACCAGAATTTCTCTAAATGATGCCTTACCTTGGAAAAGGAAAAACATGGGGCCTTTAGTTTGTTTATTTTTTAACACTCTTAAATGATGATGATGACTCTCATGGATCCCAAGAATTCCTTGTGTAAAATATTCTATAACTCTTTCAAACTCTGAATTATGACAGTTAAGGCTTGTTAAGTCAGAAAATAACATTTTATAAGGCCTCAAATATTTCCTTATTGAAAGTAATTTACAATATTTTCTTATTTTTAAAAGCAATGTGCAATCAGATTTTAAAAAATATTATCTTTACTGCTGAAGTGCTGTAAATACTGGAAACTGAGCTAAAATGTCATGTAAATAAGTGGTTATGTAATGCTGAGCAGCAGGTTTTAAAAAGTATTATCCTTGATGAATTTATCAACACAGGCCATTGACTGTTGTAAAAGAACACAATCTTGTGCTTTTAACATTGCCAGAAATATGGACAGACATACTATTAACCAAAATATTTAGAATTGAAGAAAAAAGAAGGACAGTTCTTGAAAAACACTGTCTAGGATTTGTAAAGAATCCCTTTAGCAGACCTTCCAAAGCCACATTTAAAATGCTTCATACAGTAATATCTAATAATTATTAAAGATGAGGGGCTTATCTATTAAAAATAGTTTTTTTTTTAAATATTATTTTGAAGTGTTCCTGTATTCATCTGGAATTGATTTTCTCTGAGTCTTTGCTTCTGCAAAGTGTGATTTGGGCTTGTTAAAAAAGGAACCTTTTTATTATGTAGCAATGACTGATGTCTTCTAAACTCCTTGGCGAACTAAGAATTTTCAAATTCGTGGCAGTTGGTATTCTCAGACTTACTATTTACTACCTCATTTTGTGGTCTTCCTGAGATACCTACCTCTGTCTCTAGGGTATTTGTAGGTACCATATTTCATAATAGGTATCATTTCTACTATCATCCAAAAGCTTTTCTCTAGTAGAATTTTTTCTTAACTAACTTGTTATTTTAACCTAGAAAAAAAATTGTCTATATAAAATCATGTACAATATTATCTTTAAAATGTTAAAATAAAGGGGAATAATTTTACTTCATACATAATAAAACAAGATTCATATTAGAAGATGGCATTAAAAAATGCAACACTAGGTAGGCAATTTATTTGATGTTAAAAATTAATGAATTTTTTGAATGTTAAAAAAAATGTAATTCCTTTTAAGAAAAAAATTTAGAAGATTAAATTCCATTGGCTTTTATTGAGAAACACCCAAGGTAGGATGCATCTATAGACCTTGGTGTAGAGTACCAGTATCAAATATCTAAACAAAAGGGATCAAAGGCATCAAAGTTACAATTGTCTCACAAGATCTCCTAAGAGAAAGAGATTTAGAAATATGACATTTCCAAAGAGGAAATTGAAGTGATTGAGTTCCTTTTTCCTATAGGAAAAAGACCAACAAACAAGACAAAACCAGAACTGTAATTTCTGACTAGGAAAGAAATCCTTACTAAGCACAGATATGGTGGTAATCAGCTTAACTCAAAACAAAACAAATCCATGGAGATAAGCACAGTGTTCTTCAACTTGATAATTACCCTAGCTGCTAATTTACATTCTGATAAAGAAAGACTGAAAAGTAAACAAATATGAGCAAAAATTGGATCCAAGCAACTTACCAAGACAGATTTTTCTTCTTCACTAGCCACTTGATGTCTAACAGAAGCCATGTGCATATAATATATTTCAAACACACACACACAAAGGAAAAATACTAATTTTTTATTTTTTTTTTAAGAAATCAAGGTAGCAAATACTGCAACATCTCTATCCTGAAAAACTGGACTACTCTATCACATAGACCTTTCCAGAAACTCATAAAACCTAATCGGAAACAACAACTTGCTCTCATTAGCCTATGGAAACCTGTGCTTCAAACAGTGTTTAAGCTCAAATGGAATTTGATGTATATGAATCGGTTTTAAATAAAACACCTCTGTGAGCATTTGCAAAGATAACTGTCTAAGCTTCACATGGATCTGGTGGTAACAAACTCACAGGCTGGAGCGCTCTGTCTTGAAGTTATTTACTCAAGTTAAAATCTCTAGAAATCATTTTTCTCTAGCTGCAGGTTTCACATATTAAGAAATATATAGGGGACATAGAGCTATAATTTCCAAGGTCTCATTTATATTAGATTTCATGTGGAACATGATAAATATTGATCTTGTCTCTGAAGTATGAAAACAAGTAACTAGGAAAGGGCCAATAGAATAGATGAATAGGCAGACACAATTAAAGGGCTCTGCCATCTATCATACTAGGGTTTTCAAGTATATGTAGAGGTTATAGTTCTGCAACATTGTGTGCCAATTACTCTCACAGTTTCAAAAATATTTAAAAAATAACAAAGTTTTACAATGGACTAGTAAGCACAGTTACTTTGTAGATTACTATAGGATTATACCTATAGCCATGATTAGTCTGTCAGCCATTTATGTTTTACTAGACAGCAAGTTAAAATCTTCTAAAGAGCAGCATATTTACTTTCAAAGTAGATTTTTTTTCTCCTAAAAAATAATTAGGGAGAAATGTGATAGAAGTGAAAATATGCTATACAGAAAAATACGTTGCAAAGAACACTCAGAAAACAGATCAGAATGTATTTGGTTCAAATAAATAGCAAGGTTTGCATACTATCTTTGACAACTAAGCGTTTTTAATCAATAAAAAGATATTTTCAACGAGATTCCACTTGAGTCTGTGTATTGTTTCATACAAATATTACCCTTACCTCATCTTCATTAAATGGAACATGCCTCAAAAATGCAGAGAAATAAGTCTCCATTTTATATTAAGTACTAAGTCTAACGGGCACTCTCCTTAAGAACACATACTGGTTTTCTTGAAGGACCCATCTCTAGTTTGGGAAACATCGTACCTTTCAAGAAAAGACAAAAACCCCCTTATGTTTTTAGGTCACCCATATGATCATAAATAAGTGAAGAGTTAGGGAAGTCAGGTTTTTTGGACCATTTTTAGATAAAAAAATCCTAGTTGTGAAACTTACACCTTAAGCTATAAAAATTCATTTAGATTTTAGATTACAGTGCATATACAATTAAAATGTCATTAATTTGTTTGCTTTTCAGGGATATTTACAGAGCATTTTGTTTTCATTGGCTCAGGTACTTTAGCAGGTGAAAATATCTGTTCTGCTGGCAGGTGTGCAAGGGGCGACTGTTGTGGTTTAACCACAGTCAACAATCAAGTCCCACACAGCCAGGCTACACTCGATGTTCACTACAGAAGAAAAATGGCATCACTCCATTACCTCACATTCCTTCTTCTTCCCCCTTTGTATACTGAACACGATGTCATATGCTCAGAAAGGGATATGAGTATGAAATATCTCTTGGATCAGACGGGGTCAGCTGTCCTCGTTGTGTCACCTCCAAGATGCTTGAGTAGTTCCAGCCTGCTCACTTCTCACTGGCAGGGTGGTGCGAGGAGCAGAAAAATCCCTGGCTGTGCAAGCACTGCTCAGCAGCAGCTATAACATCCCTGTGTTTTCAACACTGCTTTCAGCACAAATTCAAGATGCAGTCCCATACAGGATACTGTGATGAAAATGGACTCTACTGTAGCCAAAACCAGCACAGAGCCTGAGATATCCAATGTTGGACCGAAAGAAGACATATATATATTTAGGAATAATGAACACATATGTCTGGAAAGAAAGGAAGACTTCAAAAGTCAGCTAGCCAATCCTTTAGTTTTCCAGTAGGATTGAACCATGGTTGCATAATTCTTTACAGATACACTTGTTTTTAAGAGGCTCAAACAATGGAAACTAGCAGTTTTGTTCTTTCCATTGATAATAAGTTTATTCATGCTTATCCTTTTCTTTCTATTAGCAGTGTGCATGTAACAGGTTGGTTTCTTCCTATTTGTAGCTACTTTTTCTGTGACTGTGCCCCAATCAGACTTTCTTTCAGCAAAATAAACTGTTTCACTCTTTCCTTGTGAATCATGTTTTCTAAAAGTCTATTATTCTCATTCTTTTTCCTGGATTCTGTTCTAAGGCAGGCACTCAAGAGCATTATGATTTGACTTCAGCTAGTTTGTCTGTGTCATGGAAATAGCATACTTGTGTATGCATTACAGTGCACACACTACATTATCATTGCAGCAACATATTATTATTCACTGTCATACCACAGCTCTCATACGGTCCCACTTGTTTTTAATGAAAAAATTTTCCTGCCAGTTTCAGTGTACTATGAACAGCTTCCTCAAGCCTGCTGTCTCTTTCATCATGACTGAGCTTCCATGAAATAATAGTCGTCCTAATCCCAAACTTGCTCAGGCAGGAGAAAGACTATTACCCGCCCAAAGTTTATCAGCATAATCAACTAAATACCAAGTTTCCTCCCCTAGCAGAGTTATGTTCACAGTGTTACATAGCACTGGGCTGAACCACATGTCATTCTGCCCAAATCAGAGCTCCTCTTACACTCAGCACATCCGAGAAGTAAAAAAAACCAGAGTGGGTCCAGAGGAAGCCATGAAGACGTTTAGAGGGCTGGAACAGTGCACTTATGGAGACAGGCTGAGAGTTCATCCTGGAGAAGAGAAAGCTTCAGGGAGCAGCCTTCCAGTACTTTATGGGGGCCTGCAAAAAAATTGAAGAGGGACTTTTTACAAGGGCATGTAGTAACAGGACAAGAGGGAATGGCTTTGAGATGAAAAACAGCAGGATTAGATTAGAGGACAGGAAGAAATTCTTTGATGGTGGTGAGGCACTGGAAGAGGTTGCCCAGAGAAGCTGGGGATCCCGTTCCCTGGAAATGTTCCTGACCAGCTTGGATGGAGCTTTGAGCTGCATGGTCTAGTGGAAGATGTCCCTGCCCATGCCAGGGTCGTTGAAAGAGATGATTTTTAAGTTCTTTCCAGCCCAAAACATTCTGTGATTCTATGAAAAAAATGTTCAACAAAACAAGCAACTTTCAAAATTTCCTTCAAAAAGCATCTTATTTTAATTCATCTTGATGTAATTTTTTTTTCTATTAGTATTGAGCAAGATTACTTTTATTATATTTAGAGACAGGGAACCTATCTTACTCTTCACTAATAATTTCCACAAAAATGAAGCAAATTCAGAAGCTTTTGCTCAGTTTCCCACCATATAACCCTGTTATTTTAATCATTCTATTAAATGCAAAACTTTTATTCCCTTCTATGCAGAAAACAAAGAAAATGAAAACAAACTACAATGTAAAAAACTTGGCATTTTAAAATTCCTTTTTTCCCTTACTCTTTCTTTACATTTTCAGCCTATGGAAAACTAAACAGAAAATTTCCACTGCTGCTGCATTCCAGATTATTTTTTTCATAGATTTAGGGTTCTCAGGGATTAAGAGAAGTAAAAGAGATATATAGCATTGATTATAAAGCTTTGGATCAAGAAACCACAGCTTCTTATGAAATCCATTACAATAAGATTAAAGCCAGAAGATGTGGTAGAAAAATGAAGTATTTTCTTATCTAGATTAAATGCACACATAAAATTTAATATCAGGAACAATAATTCACTAGTGAAAATGTAGTTTAGATGATCCCATTTCATCTGAGTTACTTCATCATCATTATCATCATTATGAGTGTTTACTTTTCTTATTTGATATTTAATTGTGTCTGGTCATATTTCTTTTGCTTAGTGCACAGGATCACAAAAGCATCAGGATAATTTGCAGTGGTGAAATGTTTTGAACCGAAGTAAAACAAGAAGTCTTTGAGTCCATAAAAACTAGGTTTTATTGCAGTATAATCTAGAATAATTTAAAATAGATTTTTTATATTGATAATTTAAAGGGTTCAGAAAGTGGCTTAATAAGAACATGGAAGAGAGATTCAATGGTGGTTACTAAATATGCAAATAATAAGAGGTCAGGAAATTGCTTTACCTGAAAACAGCTAGGAGAATATGGGGTATGAGAGGATGAAATGTGTCATGTGTTCCCATTTATTTTATTAAGTGCCTCTTGACTGAACACTCAAAATGGCAAGACAAAGACTAATCCAAAAACATTGATAATGATTGTCTTTCCTTTTTCATTCCCCCCCTCCCCCCCTTCTCCTTCTGGTGAGTTTTGGCATCTAACATTTGTTGTAGTCAGGTTAGCAACTTTTTTACTTGCAATGAACTGCCAAGTTCTTACCAGATGCCGAAACTATGCTTAAACCAAAGCCTCTTGCAACATGTCTGTGGAATCCTCTCTCTCACCCTGCAGTAGCTCAAATTTTCACTAAGTATATTAGATTGCTTCTCCTTCTACAGGGATTTTCTCCTTGCCCAAGCTTCTTAAGAAGCATAGCAGAAATGGAGAGTGAACAGAGAAAACTTACAGTCTGTATCACAATAGAAAGCTAAAACCCAATTTTTAGAGTAATGCTCTTATTTCAGAAGTGCCTGGGATGGTATTTTGCACCTACCACTAATGTGACACTACTTTTTTTCTGCCCTGATCTTTACACCAACCTACAGTGTAGTATTATCTTGTACTTCTTCATTAGATAAACAGGGTAAATTTGAGGTGGCTCAGAGAGCTGTATAAGGTTGGAGATAGTCTTGGTGGAGGTGCATCATTGTTCAGAATCAAAGCTGTGTAAAGGATTGAGTAAATGTATCAAACCAACCTGGTGATGTCATTGGTATATCTGAGGAATTCAAATATGAAATTCAAATGCGTTTCAACAACAAAGAACATATCTCTGGTGTAGCTTTATGACCTGTGTTATATAGAAGCTCATAGAGATGGTGATAATCTAAAGTAGATATAGTCAAAATGCTCTTCATAAATCTTTTTGAATACTAGAAGTATCATTGAAACATTGACATTTCAAAAGTGGGAAGATGACAATAAGGCATAATATTGTAGAATAATGGAAATTCAAATCCCTCCAGAGTTTATTCACCTTCATCTTTTCAAACTATGTTCAGGAGACCCCAGCTTCTTTCACAGGCACACCTTTAAAAATCTTCATTGAAAAATGTTTGCAATTTCTATGTAAATAAAATATTCCAGTGCATGTCTGTCTTTGGAATGAAAGTAATTTGCATGACACCTAAATCATTATTGATGAAAATTAAAATGATAAACTATTTTTGCCCTCTGGCTTTCTAATTTGTTTTTCACCTTTCTTAACCTACTTTGCCCCAAAGTGGTTATCAGACACTCCTTAAGGCTTTTTCAGAACCAAAAGGAGTAGAATATTCATCTCATGTCTGATGACATTCTTTTTAATATATTTCAGAATTTTATCTAATATTTTTCTTGGCATCACATTGCTTATACCTCTTCAATTTGTAGGCCATTTTTTTAACCACAGTGTGACTGCTTATTCATTTAAGCACCATTTTACATTTATGATCTGGATCTATTCTTCAGTAAGTGTAGAACATAAACTTACCTCTACAGAATTTATTTGTATTGATATCAGGCACTTTCCCAGAGTCATTCTGACTCAACACTTCAAAACTCAAGGACTTCAACTGGAAGGATTTTGTTATTGGCTCAGTGATAGACCATGTTTTAGAGATTGACCCTGCTTTAGTGATGTCTTCTGTAAAGATAGAATAATGCTAAACAGGAAGAAGGATTTGTTCAGGGACACCTACTTGCAGTACATTCTGGAATAGCAGTGTTTGCCAAAACATGTAACCTTTGGACTACTTGACTCATTTCCATTTCAACACTTGTTTTCTACACAACCTTTTCCTGAATGCTAATTATCACTTTGAGCAATTTTATTAATTTTCAGTTAGACCTCACTCACTTTATTGTTACTTCAATGCATACTGACTTATAAGCATTCTCTATTTCCAATGGATCATAAGTGTTGGTATTAATTGAATACTAGGCTGATAATGCATTATTCATTATAGCCTGTCAACAACTATAGCTTGCATGCATATATTCTTTTTTACTATGTAGGAAATGTGTTCAAGCGCAAAGTAAGTTCAGCAGCATTGTCTCTTTAAATGAAAAATATTAACTAAGTGTAGAATTGTTTACAATTTACATATCTGAACACCTTTTCAATAGGCATTGGATGAAGTCTTTTTGATAGCTGTTTTATGTGTTTTGTTTGTTATTATTTCTGCCAATTTATCTGTTTCATCCTAGTAATGAACATGAAAGCCATCTAAGTCTAGTGTATTTGCTATTATTCTGCAGTTAGTATAAAAACACATACAGCTTGATGTCCATAACCTTTTGTGGAAATACTACTTTTTTTTTTTTTTAAAGAGAATCTACATGTGGCAGGGATATGAGAGGAAAAACACCAACCATCTCTTACTTTACCTCATGAGGATTTCTAAACATTATTTATGGTTAAGCCAGCAGGCTGAGTCTGATTCCAACCTCAAAATAAAGGACATTAAAACCGTAGGTTTTCTTTGATCACCTACTGTTAAGTCAATAGCAAAACCTTGAGCAAAAACCTGAACTCTTTTCAAGAAAGAAAAGTAAATCTGAGCCAGCTCAAAAGTCACAGCAACATCAATTTCTACTAGTTTTGTCAAATGGCATCTGAAGGACTCTTAACAAGACAATAGTCTAGTCTCATTAAAATTTGGTTTCTGATTTGGTATTTCTCTCACTGGATAAAGTCCTGACAATCCAATCAATCTTTGTATTTGTTCACTGGCCTCCTCCATTTACATATTTTTCCTCCATCAACCCCATTTTTTGATAGTGTACATAGTAGCATGCATTATTGTGCCACTATAGGAAGGATAAAGAAAGACAGTAAAGTATTAAGCTAGATTTAACATTACATATCAACATAATTATAGCTAATATTGCATACACAGTGTTATCTAAATTTGCACTAGGACAAAACATTGAAACTAACTCAGCAGCACTTATGGTTCAATGTTTTGAAAGTAGTCCTTATATAGCAAACTCTCAATCATATTTAATGTTATTTACCATGCACAATGCTTTGAAAAATTCTTTCTGGGCTGGTATGCAGCAGAACATTTCTTCAACAATATGGGATATAAGAGATTTGTGAAATCTGCTGTCAGATCACTTTCTGGACCAGAATTTAGTTGAATTCCTTGCCTCAGTTTTATTTTTACTGACTTCAGTGTCTGGGGATCAGATCAAAGGCTCTCTATGGTTGTGAAATAAAGACTAGGACTGATATTATCATCCTCTGTCATGAGAGCAGCTTTTAACAGAAATAATTAAAAATCTAGAAGATAGACTATTTTCAAGATCGATTCACAATTAAAAACCACGTTACTGCAAGATATTTCTGTGCTTCTCCAAGCACAAGATTAATTTCATCAGTTTTGTCTTACTTAAATTAATAGAAACAGATTCAAAAATAACCAATAACAAAAAAAAATCCACCACCAAGAAAAAAAGACCTATGTTCATGAGATTGAAAAGCTAAACACAGTGCAGGTGTTAGCTGTAACATTTACTGCAAGACCAGAAATTCTTAAGCCCTACAGCATTGAATGTAATCTATAGTTATGTAAAGAGTTATGTTCTTGTCCAGTTATATACATTTATTTGGTAGTTATGAGATGGCAGATTTTTCTTGGAATATCTAGTGCACTGTAACAAATGTATATACTATTTAGATTCATTCCAACAAATTAAAACTTTACCTTCAACAACAGTCAACACAATCATCACTCAAGGCATAGTTCTAATAGTATTTTTTAGAGGGCAGGAAGAAAAACAGGTTAATCCTGTCTTGTTCTTTCTCTCCGTAGGTACACATTATGCATTCAGTATATGGTTATTTTATCTAGATATTTTTCTAGCTTGCATATAAAAACTGAACTATGAAAGACTTTTGAAAGTTAAGATATATCTTCTGCTTCTCCTGTATTCACAAGGCAATTAATCTGTCATAAAAGTAACTGTGATTCATTTGTTAGTGGTTTGTTGAGCTCTCCTGTGAAAAGTGTTTTGTTTTGCACAAGGAATTTGAAGATAAAACACGATTTTTGGTTTGGATGTGTACCTTAGAGGTCATCTGGAGCACTTGATGCATCAGTTGTTAGACGAAAAATGTACCAAACATAATTGAAGAAAAAAATTAACTCTGGAATCCTACATTCTGTCCTAATTACAATAGTAAAATTTTCAGTTCTTTGTCTTTGGTCCAATGAATTATTGATCATTTTATCCCTGATGGAATTGCATAAAAAGGAGAAAACTACAAGTCCCAATCTCCTTTTATTCTACCATCTCAATCTGTTTTTACCCTCAAAGTCTACATATCTTTGGTTTGGACAATCTTTTGAGAATTGTGAAATTCAGCACAAAAGTGTGCATGTGGTGAGATAAGAATTGAGAAGGTTGTCTGTCAGAAACAGAACCTGCAAAAGTTGACTTTGAAAATACAAGGATTATTCTTTATGCCTTTTATGCCTTTAGGTAATAATTTAAGCACCATTCTCTGCTTTTAATTGCATCAACAGAAGAAAGTGGTGACTCCGGCACTTAGCTTGGTACACAGGTACAAGTTACAGAATGTGAATTAAGATTTTTATATTCATGATCTATTTATAAAGTCTACTGATCTCTACAGTTGTCAATTACTGTTTATTGTGAATCTCATTCTGAAGAATGCATCTTTTCAAGCACAAATTGTTTGGAAAGTGGGAACTTAATGCAACACAGAAGATGCTGAAATCATAGTCATTAGGCAATGTACATTATGTTGCTTAAAGCCTCTACTGGAACTATACTTTGGCCTGTGCACCGTTTAGAGTTGCAAGTCTCCTTGGATGAATTGGTGATATGTGCAATAAATAAGTGTCAAAGAAAGTTCCTGGAATATGAATATCATGCCTCATTAAGATGCACTAATTTATCTACATTTAAGATTAAAAATCTGACTTTTGCTTTAAAATTTTGTTTCTCTTTAGAGAAATAACTAATGTCTTAAAATCAATATTGAATAAGAATTCATTTAAACGTACTGTTGAGATTCATTACAGATGGATTAAAGATTATCTGGTTTTGCACTGTCTCTGCACACCTAAATAATCACTGAAGTATATTTTGGCCTTTCTATTTTTAACGCCTCCCTGTCAAATAAATGATCATTGCAAGTCTTTTTGCAGAAAATTTGTCTTATTTGCCATGTGATTAATAGTTCTTATTATGTTTTTGTAATTTCTAAGGAAAACCTCAGACTACTAAAATTATTTGCTTGTCAACAAAATGTTTTTCAAACTACCAGCAGTTTTATGTGTTTCATAATGAACTGCTCAACACTGAATAGCACCACAGACAAGTAGGCATTAAAAATTACAGCTCTGATGCAGTGCTTTTTCTGTCACATATGAAAATATTTAGTATAGGGTATATACAGTATAGGGTAATTAATTCTCAAATACCACATTCTTTCATGCTTCCTATTCAATCTCCATCTCCTATTAACCTATACCTTACTCTCCTGCCACAGATACTTTTATTACACGACATTTTTTGCTTTTTATACATTTTTTAAAATCAATGTAAAAATTGTTTTTAGAAGAATTTAAAGTCTTCAAGATTTAAAAGATTTGTGCCCAGCTAAATGGAAAACACTGTGCAGAACTGAATACACAATAAGTGCATGTTTCATCTGTTGAAATGTAAAGGTCTCTAATTTGATTGCTTATATTTGAGGTGGTTATCCAAACTCCTTCTGCACTCTGTAACTAGAAAAAAAAAAAAAAAAAGCACTTCTGTAAGATTCATTGCACTTTAAAGGACACTTCTCCCATACATCTGATAAATCACACCCTGGAAATGTCTGACTTTCTCCACCAATTACTGAGAGGGCCTAGTGCAATTTATGTAGAATAGATGTCTGATGACAAATATGCACAAGTGGTCAGATGCATCCTCTCCTATGAATCTGATTTTGCCATAACTGACTCAGAGGTAGAAAAATATATGCTTTGTAGGTTTAATGTGTTTTCTATAATACTTCTCTCCATATATAATATTGTAAATAAATACTGTATTAAACATAGTCAGAGTACAACTCTGTAAACTGAAATATGCCTTCCTGAAATTCTGCTGTAATACAGAATGCAGTAAGAAAAAATATGCCCTTCTAGAAGAGAATTTTTTTAATCTACCTGTTTGTGATAGGGCTGTTAGGTAGAAGCAAGCAGTTGATGAGTTATCATTCTCTGCTTCAATGCACGTCAATATATTGTAAATAGATCACTGCATAGCAAAATAAATTAGTAGGGATGTTGCAAATATGTGCCTGGCTAGCACAGAAACTCACATGTATATTGGTTAGTCATTAAACACTCTGTTCCTGTGGTGTTAGGTGGAAGAGGAGGAAGATTTTTTTTCAAATATTAAAATCAGATATACTACTATGATGTATAGTCAACCGTAAATTATCCTTGAGTGAGATAGAAAAGCCAGAGATGACAGTCAACTTGTCTCCAAGCTGAAGTATCACTCAACACAAAGCAGCTAGAAGTGCAGGACTTTGAGTACTTCTTTAAGGTACTACAGACTCATAGGAAAAAAAAAAAATCTTTATGAGATCTTGGTTTTCTTCAAACAAATAAATTTTGTCATCTGCAGACATATTCACAGACAAGTTATGCAGATTCCCTTGGATTTAGTTCACATCCAATTCATTAGTTTTGTCTCCAGAGCATTGTTGTAGAGTCTCCATATCCATAAGGGGATATCAGGTAAATTTTTCAATGCCATGAAATCATAATGACTTTCTCTGGCACAGCATGCCTATTCATCCATGCTGCTAGAAAGTTTTCTTACCAAAGAAGAAGAGTTCTGTCTATTTTGGTGGATGGAAGAAGAGTGTGATTTGTTTCAAGCTCTTGAACCACACTAGTACTTGTCTGGAGAGAGCTCAGTGAAACAGACAGCATTTTTAAATGTATGCATGTTTACCTGCTGCTGTATAAGATCACATTATATAAGATTACCTGCTCCACATATAAGATCAAGACATATGGGCCCTTGGCAACAGGCAACCAAGTGCTTCTGGGGGCATACAGCTGGTCAGTACTGAATTCATGTTAATAACAAATATAAAAAACCATTACATGACTATTGCAGGGAGTGTTAAAAATAATTTCAGACTTGAAAGATACAATTTACGCTAAACTGCTGTAATGAAAGTGAATTACAGCTAGTACACAAGGGAAGCAGGTATAAAAGACTTTCATAAAACAAGCCACAAAACAGTTCAGAGAACATAATGGAACAGTCTATACTAAAGCTGATCAAGATGCATACTTACAGGCCATGTCTAAAATCTAAACGGGAATTAAAAATATATAAAAGGGAGAGGATAGTCTTAAGAAAGTAAAGGAGGAATAATTTGTACATTTCCAAGCATTCCAACAAGTGCTATTGAAATTCTGACAATATTTCACTGTTTAGAGTCCCAGTCAATTTCTAATCACATGTACTTAAAATATTCCTGAAGATAAAGAAAGTGAGTAACACCATCTTGATTCATGAGATACTTATATTTTTTAATCAGACAGTGTAATTGCTGTAGTAAGCACAGTGTGCCTGGCTGGCCCTTGCATTGACAGCACTTCCACCTTCTCAGTGCAGTTCCTTCAGGTTTAAACCAAATGGAACTGTAGACTCTATGGTACCACAGACCATAAAATACAATGCGTCATTGAAATATTAATTCAAATGTTGGAAACATATCACTCAATTTCTTGCAGCTCTTATTTCTTCAGAAAATACTGAGGGAGAAATGTCACACATCATAATAAAATATTACTGAACAGGAAGTAGAGGCTCTGAGGTGCAGTGCTATTATGTACTTATTTATAAATATCTCCTTATAATAAACCTCTTAGTTTTAAAAACTTAAAATATAGTCTGATATCAGTGGTAACAACAGTAAAATATGACAGATCACACAAAGAATTCTGGTTTCCATTCTTAAAAGCAAAAAAAAAAAAAAAAAGAAAAATTGTGAATTAGTCTTCAGCAGAAAAATTATCCTTTATTTTGACACTTGTAAATCAAGGGGGTGGGACGGTTTGGAGATGTGGAATTGGCAAAATGAAAACTATTCATGCACCCTTGACAGAGCAACGGTGGGGTGAGGAAAATTTCCCTTCTGCAGATTTATATCCTAAAGGTGAAATCCTGAAACAGAAAAGAGGGGCAAATCAGATTATTACAGCAAAATTAAACTGAACTAATGCACCAGTGACATCATCTGCCTAACTATCTTATATCTGAATTAAGTAGTTTATTTCATTTAGCTGCCTAAAGGATACACATATATTTTTTAATTACTTGGTCTGGATCCATTTCATACTCAAGAGAAACAGATATACTCAGACAGACTTGAATGGACCGAGTTTAGATGTTAACTGTAGACTAAGATGAAACAATAGAAAGCAAAACCCCAGTCACAGTCCCAATGGTTGAGGTTGAAAGGGACCTCAGGAGGCCATCGAGTTCCCCCACTTCTGATGAAGCAGTTTCACCCAGAGTCAGTGGCATAGGACCATCTCCAGGCAGATTTCGAATGGTTCCAGAGAAGCAACTCTGAACCTCTCTGGGTAGCCTGTTACAGTGCTCGGTCATCCTCACAGTAAAGAAGTTTTCGTCCTGTTCAAATGGACATTCCAATGCTCCAGTTTGTGCCCTTTGACCCTTTTCCTGTCACTGGCCACCACTGAAAAAGAATCTGGCCCAGCTCCCTCAGACTCTCCTTTTAAGAGACATACTCCTGTCCCATCATCATCTTCGTAAATCCCCACTGGGCCCATTCCTGTAGATCCTTGTCTGTCTTGAGCTGAGGAGCCCCAAAGTGGACACAACACTCCAGATGTGGCCTCACAGGGCAGAGCAGAGGGGCAGGATCACCTCCCTCTATCTTCTGTCAATGCTTTTCCTCAGGATACTGCTTGGCCTTTTTGGCCACCAGGCACACTGCTGGTTCATGGTAAACTTCTTGTCCACCAGGCCCCAGGCCCTTCTCCTTTCCTCTGCAGAATACAAAGGTTATCTATATAGGCTAAGCAGATAAAGGAGTGTTCATTTAGTCAGATTACTACATTCTTTGAAGGAGCCCATCTAAATCAAAATCACTAAAAGGATATTATTCATACTACAAGAAGGCAAGAAACAAAAGCTAGTGGTAATTTTCTAGTACATGTTTCATAAGAACCTAGAACAATGACATTTTCTCACTTAAGCCTCATTTGAATGTTAATTTAATGAGAATAAAATAAAAGACCAATATCATATGCATATGATATAGACACTTAAATTCCCTAAGAAAATGTCTTTGCTGTGAACATGTATTTACTTTTGTTCATGTACTTTGATGCACACAATGGTACATAATTTCCTATATTAAATTTTCCATTTTAACTAGGACAAAAATTGTTCAAACTTCACTAAAAATATTTTCTACCCTCTATTTCTTTTGAAAGATTTTATCTAGGAGGGTTAATCATCTGTCACTACTAGGAAGAAATGCTAGTACTGAAATATTGTTAAATTTAATTCCCACTGCAGCACTTTACTGAAACTTATTGGTCTTAGATAGGTGCTAGTTTAAAATCTGAAATTGGATTCTGGAATAAATAATACAAATGCAGTTCTCTTATTATTATCTGAGTTGTGCTCAGAATCTAATATAAAGATATCTTTATTAGATTTGGAAAAATAGAGAATCTTTTGATTAATGGTCAGATGAAAAGAGCTTTTGAAAATATTGGAGTGACAAGGTCACTTGTGCTATACTTATTGAATACCCTATCTGGGTAATGGGAGGAAATGTTTCTATCTACTAAGTATTCCCAGTGCCAAGCTACATTAGATGCAATAATGGATAGTAAGGGAGGGCAAAATTTGTCAAGAAAATGAGGCAGGTCTGGACAGAAACCAAAAGTCAAGATACAAGCACTACAATTAAACAACTGATTTATTTTACAAATTCTATTTTTAAGAAGCTTGAACAAGATTTTCAGCAAGAGACAAGACATGCTTGAAACAAGACATCTTCAAACAAGGACATAACCTGAACAGCTATAGTTTTTTTATATTGAGTGGGAAAACTGTAAGAAGGAACTAAATTATTCTGGTTTTGCCTTGTTAGTCTCTTCTCTGACCTCAAGCACTCCTCTCCCCACCCTCAGTATCTATTAAACACTGTCTTTGAAAAACCAAAAACATATCTCTTGGTTCCCTCCTATGGGAATCTTACTTAGATAGGAATGAATTGCTTTTAAAGGTTTGGGAGGTTTTTGGAATAAGATCAGAACCTGTATGATAGTAGCGGTTTTTCAGCAAACAGCTGAGATTTTGACCATTTAATCAACTCTCAGAGAAAAAAAAATATCTCTGTAGATGGCATTTTTAAAAATATTTTTTCAAACATTTGTTTCTTGACTGGACTTTTAAACTTTACTGTAGAATAACTTTTTCTGGGGTTCTCAAGTGTATGACCTCACAAGAGCCATCCATTTCACAATTGAGGAACGTTTACACAGCATAGGTCGATTTTCAGCTTCGTCTATTTCTTCTTATTTACTGGATAGCATCCAAAAATACTCAAGTGAAATGAAAAAAAAAAAAGTGAAAGGCAAATTAAAAACTCTTAAGAACTCATACAAAGTCTAATAAAATTTCATCAAATTGCCCACAACTGACTTCTGTAGTTTTTCCCCAATAATCCAGCTGCCACAGGCCATCCATATACAAATTATGTAGCACAGCAGTAGATCAAACTTGGTTATTGACAGAAGCAGTGTTGGAATGTCAAATACACAGAATTTAAACATAGAGTAAGAATGTGAGAAGAATGTCTATTTTGAGGGATTACAGCCACTTCTAGTAACCATCTAGAAGAGATATTTATGTTTTGTGATGTGAAATAAACACAGAGGGACTGTGAAAGAAAAGTTAATGGGGAAACTGATTCCTGGTCTCTGCTGAAATGCTTCCTTGTGTCTGCCTGTGGAGTACATGGGTTTCCACAGCACTAGATCTCTTCTGTATGGCATATTAATATTTCAGGAGAATCTCTGCTTCAGCTGCTTTATCCAGACAATATATCAATCCAAATTCATACCTGACATAAATCTTGAACTCAGTTGAGTTTCACCAGATTTTATTTTACCTCACAAAATTCTCCTATATTTTACTACGCTCTGAATCATCTTTAGCTATATTAGAAAAAAATCAAAGAGATGATATTCAAAATAAAAGAAAAAAATAGGGCAATCAGGTAGTATTTAATGAAATACTTTAGTGAAACTTCCTGAATTTATTTTTTTAATTGGTTTACAGCAAGCCTGCTGGCTACTAGAGAATTATATTCACTCAGGTTTTCACACGAAAAAATGGCATGCGAAATGCATTTCACCATAAACCACAGATTTTATAATGACACTAAATTGTTATTGGACTAAAATATTGTGTAATTCTGGCATTCTGTTGGAAAAAATATGCTGAGTGATACTTAACCTTACCTTTGAACCTCCTTGAATGTCATTGTCAGTATGCTTTAGGTTATTTAAAAAACCATATGAGGCTACAAACTGCAAAAAACCTCAGAAATTATTATGTTATGGGTGTGATTTTCCTAGATTTATGTCTAATCCATACAAAATGGTTACTCTTTAACTTTTAGTATTAAAATTATTTTTATATTAGAAAACCACAACAACCTCCTGTTTATTGATTCCAACTTCTCACTCCCAAAATACAATTTTTGTAGTGTTTGGATTTTTTTTTCTAGATTAGTAATTAAATTTAAGTTGTATCAAAAGATTAATTTTACTAATTGGATGAAGATTTTATTCTTCATTATTTGAAGATACAAAAAAGGCAAAGTTTGCATTTAATATGACACTTCATTTACCTCTGTATGCATTTAGGAGCTAAGTGAAGCTCTATGTCTACTGAAGAACTTTGACCATACCCACCATCCAAAGAGCTTAGACCAACAGCAAGACAGAGAAATGGAGTAAAATCCTCACATTATTTGCCAAGAGGAAAAAGGCACATATGGAAATAATTAGAAGACAGTCAAAAGCATTTTACTTTTGACATAGAATATTACTGTGCATAATATATAGAATAATTTTCAATTTAAACAGAAAATCCCACTAATCTGATACAAGACACAAAATAATACTCTGTCAAAGTGTTTTCAACTACGTATCAGTTAATTTGTAAATTATTTTCACTACAAATACAATAGGTATATCTTGTATTTCAAGGAGATATATGCTGTCAGTAACTGCTAAAACTAAATAAGAAAATATTCTCCTAAGTATAAAAATAACATATTTAGAAATTCCATTGAAAAAATTATTCTCTTACATTAGATTTCTAAGAAGTGCTTTCTTACCTCAGAATAATTATATAAGTGATACTAAAGCTGGTAATTAAGTATATAAGATTGCAGAAGCACTTTTAAAGACCTTTTGCTAAAATAAGCAGATCCAAAAGGGACATTTCTATATTTGAATTGCAAATGTCTTAACTGTTCCTTGCTGGTTTCAGGGATTATATAAAGAGCTAGACAGTCAAGCTCCTTAAGACCTGAAACAAGTGACTTAGGCACTTAATTGGGTCAAACAGGAACTCAGACTCTGAAACTCTCTTACTATTTGTTTTGTTTTCTTTTCTATTTTCTTTCTGGTGAAAATGGCAGATTTGTTATTTCTTTGAAGAGAGAGCATGAAAGAGGCTCCACATAAATGATGTCAATTCCCTGAGGACAGTCACGGGCACAACTGTCCCTGTCCAGCCTCTTTGGTGTTTTCCTCCACTCACCCACAGCCTAGGACTCCATTTCCTGTACTTATATTTCCTGTTTGCCTCAGAAGTGATTTCCATATAAAGGTCACACATCATGATTTCCTGTTTTGATCCTCTTTGAAAACTACTTCATGGAATTCAATAGGAAAATTAACTAGTTTTTCAGCACCATATTATGCAATTAGCAGTTCCCTACATCTACTTCATTTTCAATACTGACAGCCTTTTATAAAACCTTTTATCTTTCAATCTGCAAAGAGCAAATGCTTTTGCGGGGAAATTTATTTTGAGTCAAATAGATGGCTGAAATAACAAGGAGAAAAAACCAATACAGTATGCAAAACGCTGTCAACGATTTCTGTGAAATGCTGAATTTTAATTACCATAACTAATAATAATACTGCTACATTTTTCTCATATTACAAATGTACACTGGGCTAATGTGGATTAAGATAAAGTGCCACAAGGAAACAGCAGCAAAAATAGAACACAATCCCATGTTTATAGAGAGAAACAGAGAACTTTTCCTTAACCTTAGCTTTTGACATCCTATTAAATGCCATGTCTTTAACTGAGTGACTAGTTCCATATATAGTAATCTACTAGTCCTTCAATGAATGCAGTAGTCAGATGAACTCTTGTTTTGTGATAAATAAGCCTTTACTTAATAGCAATCTCTTTGAACCGTACTATGAAACATGGTTTATCACATCATCACGTTGCTCCCCCTTCCCTCCCTCAAATCATAACTTAAAATTACTGCTATGTCTTATATATTAGCTTTGTTCTGTTAAGGATCATTTAAAAATCACTAAAAATCTCTACTAAAAAAAATATCTTGTTGCTCTTGATAGTCTCTTCAAAAGAGTAAGAAATCACTGCTACAAAAAATAGTGTCTTGCTTTCCAAGATTTTTGTAAGTGTTGTTTTGCTGTGTTTTATAATTTCCTGCAGCTTTCCTCTATTTGGAAACAGACAAAATTTTGGGTTTAGACATTGTTTACATATTTAGAAATGTCTCTCAGTTGTGTACTTTCATCACTTCATAAAAGTTGCATACTCTATGTTAGATTCATTCAAGTAGTATTAATATAAATTTCTTAAATTTATTTTCCTTCACATACATAAATTCTTAAAGAATAGTATAGACCACTGTATCTGTAATTTCCTATTTTGGAATTTAACCTTCAGGACTTTACTAATTCAAGATATTACTGCATGCGTACTTTTTAGATGAGCATAATCTTTTAAATTAATGAAATAAGATGGATATTCTAGATTCTGTATCAGTTTAGAACTACCTGGAAGGAAACATATTGCTTTTCAGGTAGTCAAAGAGAAGACAGACATCAAAACATCTGTTTTCAAGACATCAAAACAACAAAACAAATATTATTTTATATTTTTATTTTCAATCATTGCTTTCCTGTACTTTAAATTATAATTATGAGGAATCTTAAATGCAGGGTGGTCATATCAGCTTGATGTCTAGATTTTACCCATGTTCTTATGATGATTCAAAACTGGAGGACAGTAATCCAGCTTTTACATTCTGTGGGGAAACTGTTCCATTGAACTGTTAATCTCAAACAGAATATATTCAGAAAGAACATCATGACCACATTTCCTATCATTAAGACTACAACAATTAGTTGGTGACATTGTTAATGGGGAAGTTGGAACTGAGCTATAGTGTAGCAGAGAGTTATTTGGCAAAGGCTTTCAAAACAGAACAGTGAATTATGTACCAGGTTAGCATGTGGTGCTATATACATTTTGCTCCTCATTTTCAAGAGTTCTTTACTCCTAAGGCTAAAAAAACTTTAAAGCATATGGCTGCTTTACATTTCTTTGCTTTAGACGGGCTGCTATACACACAAGAATGAAAACCTATGATACAACAAAAGAACCAATAAGAAATACCCTGTTATCCTTGCCATAGTACGAGAAGTTCTCTGTTCAAAGGACTGCTTTTGTGCTGTCCACTTAAGAAGTCCTGGGCAACACACATGGCAGTTCTGGGAGATGGGAAGACCTAGATCAAGTATCTGACTTCCTGGGCAAGAACTCTGCACAGACAAATGTCTAAGACCACAATGTAGGGAAGCAAATATAACGCAAGGTAAGAGATGGAGTATGGCCTTCACAAAGCTGGCAGCACAAGACCAAGGGAATTTTTAAACTAAGGCTCCTAGACTTTGTAAAAAACAACAAGGTTTGTTGTCTTCCACTGAAAGTCTCTTTCTATTGAACAAAACAAATTCTTCCAGCTCTTGTAGAGATCAATGAAGTACTGCAAATTCTTTTGGAGGAGGACAGAAAAATGGTGAAACATAAAACATCTGAGATACATGTTCAGAGTGACTCTTGTATATATGTATGTCTTACTACTGGCAAAAAAAAAATCTGTATAATTTCTTCCTCCATAGTGATGGATAATAATTTTCTAAAGCTGTTTAGTTCATCATCTGATAGGTGAATCTGGACAGGCTTCAGAATTCATCATTCTCCTCTTTATGTACGATCCTTTGATAAAAAAAATGGCGAGATCTAAAAAGGACTGTCACCATGTTGTGGTCTCAACAGCAGAACGATTTTAATTTGATTGTGGAGCACACAATGAAAAAGTCACTGCCTTGTTATGAATTGATATCTAGAGCTATCAGTGCCAGCTACAGAAACTTTTTTTACAAGTGCTTGTGAAAGGCATGTTTTTTGGACATGTTTGATACAATTAACAGAAGAATTTTGGTTTTTTTAAGACCTTCAAGACTACTTTTCAATACTAAAATTTTTAAGGGTGTGAACTGAATTTAACTTACGTATTTAGAGCTCTCAACAATGTACTTCTAACAACAACATGATAACATGAGGAAATGTTCATGATGGTAGATCTGCACAATTCTAGAGGTTTTCCTTTCTCTGAAAGGTGTTTTAAACTCATTATGGGACTTTTTTTAAGCATAAGAAGTTCACAAGCATTGGACTAGATTTGTGTCATTTAGAGCACATCACCATGGTCCTTCAAAAGCCCAGGTTTGCTGAACACAATGTGCATAGACTAATATTTTGCCAATCTCACAGAGATTGGCAAAATATTAGTCTATGCACATTGTGTTCAGCAAATCTGGGCTAATGCACTAATATTTTGTGTTCAGCAAACCTGGGCTATGCACTAATATTTTGCCAAACTCACAGATATTTATCACAGAGAAATCTCACAGCCCTTTCTCTGCAGGATTTTGGGACTTTTTGTCCTATATATTGCAAGAAATCTACCTGGAACATGTCCACAATTCTACAAAGTTGATTTCCCAACCTGTATCATTACTGCTGTCTGTTTCCCGCTAATAGATATGAGAGAGTCTCTCTGTGAAGTGCAAAAATTGCAGTGTGGATCGCTGTGTTGCAGTCTGCAACATACGAGACGAGTGATGGAAGGACATTCCCTTAGCCTAAGGTAAGTGAAACATATGTTCCCTAAGAGTAATTTCAAAGGTTCAGCAGAAAAATATTCTGGATGTCATTGGTTGGATTTACAATTTATTATGATTTCCCCCTACTATAAATGTAGGCTTCTTTTTTTCTAACTGTCATTTCAGCAAGCATAGCCTGAGGTCAGGTTTTCTTCTTCTCATTCCATCTGTCCAGTATATGGGGCCACAATCTCTGCTTACTGGAGTTTTTCAGCAGTGCAATAGTATTTGATGATTTCTGAATTATGCTATTGAAGTTTTACACTACATTTTGAGGTCCTCTAAGTTAAACACTGATCACATGTGCTTTCCTGCTGCTGGTGTTTAACCATGCCCAGGAAAAACCTCAAATTCTCTCTAGAATTAAGTGGACAATTTAGTTCTTGTAACTGGCATTCATGAGGGAAAGGGAAAAAAAATAAAGGGAAAGGAAAAGGAAGGCTGAGAAAAAGAGATCATGAAAGACTGAAGCCACTGAGAGAGAATCTCAAGATGTAAGTTTTAGAGTCAAATTCCAGACCAGAACACTGCCTTAGGGAAGCAGTCAATAACCAAGATATCTTATAAAAATGAGAAAAATATTTTTCTTTCTGCCTTTGATTTTCTGTGAGCAGCTTAATGTTCTCTTTTCTACAGTTCTCTTCCTATTGTAACTTCTATTTTTTAATCAAACTGGGAAAATAAATCTGTAAAAAAGGAACTCTGAATCAAAAAGATTTCCAAATAGCTTAAATGATATTTAATTACTGGTATTCTATATATATATTACAGTGCTTTCAAAGAACTAGCATGTGACATCTTTCATAGGAGAGTAGGGCTAGAAGAAATGCAACCTGTGATATTCATGGAGATGGGAAGGAAGCAGTTTTGTGCCCTACTCTCTCCCATGAGAGTGTGTCTCAAAGGGTTCCTGAGCTGTATCAGGTGAAGTATGTCTCTACAGTCCTTTAAACAAAAGTAAGGCAAATTACCAGACTTGACTCCATCTCTTCCTTGCCATATCAAAGCAGCAAAAAGGTGCTTGAAACTGTGTTAACCAAGCAGCATTTGCATCCATTAAAAATATCATAAGCTGCTGATAGTATCCATCAGCACTTAGGTCAAAGGGCTATTATTGAACAATGTCTGCATGTCTCCCTCTACTCATCTGATCAGGGGGCCTCAAGAGGAACAAAGTTGTACTTTGCAAATCACTGATTGAAACTTCTAATACAATAATTCAAAAAGTCCAGATTGCTTTAAAAACAAAACAAAACAGGAAAAAAAAAACAAAAAAAACAAACCAAACTGCAGGTGGGAAAAAAGCAGTGAGTCCTCTGATGGTGGATTTGGCTGTGTGCAGTACTGTTCAGAAAATGCTGTGCCTGCTGTTTTTATAATAAGATGACCTTTTCCACTGCAAAGACACAGCCATCACAACCATTAGTAAAGCACTAATGAATAGTCTCCAATTCAAACAACAGCAGCAAAGCAGAAATCTCATATATCCTATGTCCCTTTCACTTCACTGAAGTGTGAATTCTAAAACCTCATTGGAAACAGAACATTTTGATGAGAGGAATAGCAGCAATGTCACACAGAATCATTACTACTACAATTTTCAATTTTCTGGCTTTTATTGTTGTGGGGTTTTGTTGGTTTTTTTTTGGGGGGGGGCATTGTTTGTTTTTGTTTTTGTTTTTTTTTAACTATGAATATGCTTAACACATCTGTACACAATCTACTATTTGTGCTCTTACTGTGCCATGATCCAGGTTAAGGACTCACTAACTTACCTAATATTCAGCTGTGAAGATAAATGGCCTTGATTGATCTTGTGCTGCCATTTCTAATGTCATGACTCTCTTCTGTCAGACTTTGCCATTCCTGAGGGGTTTGAACTCTAAATAGGTGATATTAGATATCTGCTCAAAAGTGGTAATGACTTGAAATACTGCATTATTCAGACTTCCACATTTTATGACACGTGAAAAAAAACAACACTGTAGCCAGATTTTAGAGATGAACACCACATTCTTACTTCAGTTGATAGATGTAGAGTAATATATTTAGTTTGTGTAAAATCTGGTCAGCCAGAAATTGCTGTGGATTTGGCTGTGTACAGAAAAACTTCTCCCTATAATAAAAGTACTCTGTAAAACAGGCTACAGAAAAACACTTCTTTTTGAATTTTCACTATCGGTAAAGAGTCTATAGTAAAACACCTGTGTTATATGAGCTGACTGTTTGTAGGCTTTGAGGTTTTCTTCAAACACACTTCTTCACTTAATGAGATAATTCTTAAACTGGAAAAATTACCCACCAGATTATGTCTGTTTATGTAAGCATATCCTTTCACCTTACAAGGAAAATAGGAGGTGAGAATGAAAAGTGCATTTTCTAGACTATGAGGTGATTTAAGAAACTAAGATATGCTCTCACTGTAGTTAGGTAATTACTTTAGGAAACCCACAACTTCTAGCAGCCTGTTGCTGACCTCTGCGCAAAATGTTGAGCTCCTCCCAAAAGAAATACAGCTGATCATGCAGGAGCAGCCATGCCTGTGTTTCAAATATGGAAATTTTCCAGAGTTGGGTTTATAACTTGATTTCTTTAATGTAAACAATTTATTCCTGCTAAAAATTTCAGACATCAATAATGTACAATAGTGCCCCTACTAGTTTTTAGCCTGTTAGAATGGATTCAGAAAATTTCTGTACACTTAATGATAGAAAAAAAATCTGGTTAAAATTTCAGAAGCATCAATCCAGATGGAGTCACAGGTTTCCAGAGCTGTCAGTGAAAAATCTGAACCCTTTTATCTATTGTTAATCATTTATATATATTCAGCTCAAATTTTAATATATATTTTAGTAATAAAACCCTAATAATTTGAATGAGAATCAAGAATCTAATTACTTGTGAGAGAATTAAATTTCTGATTTGCTTTTGAAAATAAATCTGAAATATTTGTAGCATAATATAATCTAATGGAATATAATATATATTACGTATATAGTAGGTACTCGACATTGTTACACAAACAGGCTCGTGTGCTAATACATGTACATGGAGATTTGAAAGTATTCTGAAACTCAGAGGAAGTTATTAAACTTTTAACAGCTCAGTTATATCAATTCTTTCATTTTATTGATGCTGTGTTCCTCTTTATCAGTTTTTTATCTCATTTGTAGCACAACTGATATCAGAAGTCACTACTGTAGTCAACGGTTTTAATTTGCCTATAAATTGAGCTGTGAAAAGGATTTTAAAATTTTTGATTAAAAGCACTAAAGATTGTTTCCAGAAGGAGACAACTGTGCTAAGTTTCCTTCCATAAAAAAGTTTTATAAGTAGGTCATAAACCCCTGAAATTAAGTCAGAAATGCTGACAGACCCCAAACTTTTAGAAGCTCAGTAAGCTCCAGTCTAATCTTCTTCTCCCAGAGGGGGAAAATCTTTTTCTTGAGACTAAATTGTAGACTGTAAAATAGTTGTTTTGTCCCGTAGAGCTCTGAGTATACAGTAAAGAAATGTACAGCAAAAAAAGGAATGTGTTGTTACTATAGCAACTACAAGTCAAAAAGATATCTTAAAATATCTTTTTATTCTAAATTTATCCTATGAAATATTTCCCAGTCTTGCTTAATTATGATACACAATATAGTTTTCATTTGTTAGCATGGGTCAGATGAACTCTGAAACTACACAGGAATTACTGGAGGCAAACAGATATGAAATAATGAGAGATTTGTCCCCAGTGGACCTTAGATATACTAGAGTATGGAAAAAACTACCTAAAATTACACATTGAAAACTTTTATCTTACCTTTTATCTATTGGTGTATGTATGTGAACAAATTATTTTATATAATCATCTTCTAAGGAAGGACCAGTTGTTTTATAGTTTGTTTTTTTTTTTTTTAATGTTTCAAAATTATAACATGATTATTATGACCTTTATATGAAATGTTTATATTTAGCATACAGCTTTGACAGAAGAAATTTGTGGTGTTTGCAAATTGTTTGTATATCTGGAATGGAATTTCTCAGTTATGGAATTTCCCTTTTACAGGTTTTCATTTCGTAAGGAAAACCAGTATAAAATAGATTACTGTTAAACTTTTTTTTTTGCATATTTCGTACCACTAACTACACATTATGAGAAAATCAAAGTCTTTAAACTTTTGTTTCACTTGTTTTATGTGAAATAAAGCCAGAAGACAGAATCTTGTGTAGTTGTAAAGAGTAAAAAGTAACAAGACTTACAAAAGGCCATTGAGGCTACTTTGCAGTAGAAGTAAAAATTTGTCTCTGATATACTGATTGTTGCTCTAGTACAGTCGCAGTTCCATGGAATTTTATTCTGTGCTACACTGGGAAAAAAAAAAAAAAAAGAAAACCATTAAAAACTTTCAGCCCTACTGTGGATCTTGTTGAAGATATGTTAACCAGCCATAACATTGAGATTTCATTGTGATTCCTCCGTTACATTGAAGTTTCATAGATTTTCAAACTTCCTTGCATGTGTGCATGTATATTCTCTTTTGCTTGTACTTTACTATTTTCCCTTCACTAAATTTTATAGCATATTTTATGTTATAATGAAAAATATTATTTTCTGTTTTCTCATTTATTGGCCATGTAGACCAGATGTGTGGTCAAAGCCCATCTCTATGATGAGGTACCTATAATAAAATAGAGATTCTGTGGTCTAAGCTTGATTAATAACAAAGGATGGCCTAGCAGGGTCATCTTTTAGTGACAGAGTGAGGATGCAATCAACTTTTAAAAATGTAGTTAACATCTTTAGATTACTTCATCCAAAGAATCTATGTAATACATTAAAATCCATCCATATTTGCAATACAAGCAAATGTCTTTATTTATTTTAAAAACTATTGTGACAAAATAGTTGGTTAATCAGAATTATTAATAGCTTGTTAATCAGAATTGTTTGGTGTCCCTCTTAGGCTGTCGTCCCTAGCAGCAAATCCACAAGGACGACCTTCATAGCTTTGTAGAACCTAAAAATAACTACCAGAAATCCTTCTTTCGCTCACATGGCCACTGAGAAATTTAGCCCTTGAATTACTGTCCTGGTTTCAGCAACTTTAACATATTTTTCTCCCTTCTTCACCCCTGTACCTGTAAGAAGCCTTTCTGATTTAAGTTACCCTGCTATTCCAAGTAATATAATTTTTATTGTGGTTTTTAATCACCTTAAAGCAATTGTGTTTAAATTCTTTTGTGTTACATATTTACAGAAATTTCCTCTGGAAAAAACAAAGCAAACAAAAGAAGCACAGCCAAACACATATAGACATACACATACATACACCACACACACATACAAGCAAATAAAAATCTCAAAAACCAGTTTTCTTTCCCCCTGCAGAGCTACATGAAGTCCAAAGGTCAGGAAGTAGCAATGTGTGAATCTGTTCCCAAAGCTGTGTAAGTGAACTTCAGTGTCAATCTTGCAACACTCCCCTGCTAATATTATAGAACAATTTAATTACTTACAGTCAATGCAGATTTCTCATGTTCATTCTGGAATAGTCAAGACAGAAAACAAAACTAACTATCATAGAGCAGAGGAACAACTAATTCAATGTGCAGTTTGGCCCCAGACAATAAAAACTTATGATTTCCCAGTCTTTCAAGCACCCAATTTAATGCTGTTTGTTAATTTAAGAATTTAATTCTGCTTTAATTCTCTTGTATTTTTATTATCTACTTTATTTACTTAATTTTCTCTCTTTAGGCAGATTAGTCTGCCTAGAAAACTCTGCCTATAAAAGTATGATTAATATGGTATTAGATAAGGTAGATGTCCAGAACATCAAGGAATAATTGCAGATATATAGTATACCAAAACATACTCCTATTGCTATTTTGTGGTTTGCAGTGATAAGTATTTAAGACAATCCTGATTACTATCTGTGTATTGCAAACCATATAAAGAGCTTTGAGCAAAGTTTCTGATAAAAAAAAAAGCTTAATACAGAAACTATAAAACACTAAGGAATATCCTAGCATCAACGAGGTAGGTATTTTTGCAAATAAAATGAGAAACATAAAAATTTAAAGCAAGTAGTGATTCAGGATAAAAAAAGTCAAGGAATATAAGCCCATATAATATTAATTATAATTTTTCCTCAGACTGTTTTTAAAAGTTGTGTCATCTGTAGAACATCTTCCGCACAAATCATGTATTCATCAAATTCAATATTATTAATTGTTAGATACCATAAATAATAATAGTACAACATAACAGTTGTATGTTAAATGTTAGCAGAACATTTTCTGAAATTTGGGTGTAGCAAGCTTGCCATCTACTGATCAATAGAAAAGATCTTGGTTATATGATGATGTTGTATACCGTATTATTTAGTTTGAAATTCTCTTTATATGATGAATCAGTACTTGTGTATTTAAATAAATCTGTTTCCAGTACCTCTGAAAGACAATACAAGACCTCAAAGATATTGTGCTAGTGGATCAAAGATGAGTTCCTGATATACTTCTTATACCCATTGGGGAACTTTTTACTAGAAGATATAATCTTTTTGAGTATTTGGGAAGCTCATTTGGCTTCTCTTAAAGAGCATATTTCTAATTCGCAGATGTTCTCATGAAGTTAAAATGTTATTTTATAACCAATATGGCAAAAGTAAATAAATATACTTTCTTATTTCAATTCTTTCCATTTTACAAGGAGAAATTCACTTGTCCCATGCCATCTACCAGATTTGCCCTCAGTGAAGCCTTGTCAGTGCATAGTAGGAAATTGCAGAAAATCCAGGTGTCCAGAGTATTTGGTGTTGTACAGCCTCATGTTCCACTCAGATGGGTTTAGACACGGAAGTTGAAATCCACAGTCATGTCATAAGTACAACAAAGAAAAGTCTTCACTCTTTTGAAAGACTCTATCTTACGGTTTAGCTTAATAATCATCATTAGTGCTGTATAATTTTTCCCTTTGCCACTCTCAATTAATTTCATTCACTTGTAGAATTATAACAGTATGGATGAAAAAGAATGAAAATGGACAGTCTGTGACTAAGACAGTGATTGTACTTTAACCAGTGATTTTTTCAAAAAACAACAGCTTTTAAATTATTTGAAATTTGTGAACCTATATTTAGCGCATACTGCCTTCAGAATGGATGGAAACATAAAACTTCTGAAATTTATGGACCAGAGCATGTTTGAGAGGAAAGAATATGCTCTTTCCAAGAACACAAGAAAGTTTGTCTTTCAACTTAATTCAATCTATACCATCTAGACTCAGTAGCAGGTTATTTTCCCAGACACTTGCCATGTAGATCACGTCTGTAACTTTTCTTTTTTTGATATCTGCTTTGCTCCCCTGCTGGAAAATAGTCTCCTGTAACTTCATTATTTAAAGTTTTATTCTAATTTCAATTGTACTGGCATAAATCAGGAATTATTTTAATTCAGTTAAGGACTTTAAAATTACTTCTGTTACCTCCAAATTGAATTAAGGTGTTTTGCTGCAGAACCTCCTCTAAAGAGGACTAAGATTTTAGATTGCATGGGAGTATAACCTGAAGGCAGAAAGTCCCAGAGACAGAATGATTTGTAGAGACTAAGGTATTTCAAGAGATTTGTCTGCAGAAATCAATAAGCTTTGTCAAATAAATTTCTTAGCTAGCATTCAAAATCTCTGCCACAACTGCTGTACATGGCTTTGTTCATCTAGCAGCTTAAAAGTCTGTTCTTTGGGAATGGGTAGAAGGAACTCTGCAATGTTTGGGATTTTTTTGTTTTTCTTTTTTTTCCTTTCTCCTCTTGAAGACTACATTTCTGAATCTTTCAGAAGGTGACCTGAAAGTACTCTGTGTTTCTGGGACCAGATGGGTCAATCACTATTCTGGGAAAGCTCCCAGTCTGTTGGGGCAGATGAGTCACAGCCATCCCGCATATCAGCAGGAATACATCACAGATGAAAGCTACCCCAGACCGCTTTGCACTTCACCTCTTCACAAACACTGGCTCATCTGCCTCATCCACACTTCAGCAAATGCCAGGGAAGAGGCACCCATAACACAGCTCTTCAACCTCTGCTTTACTCGCCCCAGAATCCAACTGGCCTCATGGTCCTGCTGCCACCCTTGGAAAAGGTGTTATCCTACAAAGGTGCCTCTAAAGCATCCAGAAAGGATCCACAAGATGGGTAGGTTGTGAGTGAAGGTGATCATATGTGGTGGAACAATAGTACTATTATGTACACTGTCACCTATTTCATGCCTTGTGGAGTTTTTGAAGGAATTTTTGTTTAGTTCACGACAAAAGTATATTTAATATGAATAATTGGAGTAGATGACCTTTACATAAAAGAAGAATAAACTAGTAGGGAGTGCTTAAAAAAATCTAAGATTATATTTACTTTTCTGTGCCACCAGAATCAAAAGGAAATTCATAAGGGAACATAGTCTTATCTGAAAAGAAGGATTTACACATTACATAGAGCATATCTAAACTGAATGGCATGATCAGAAAATATTGTACCATCAAAATTATAAGGCTGCACACATTGGGAGAAACAGAAATGAACCAAAATTTCTGCATGTTTTTAACTGTAGAAAGGTGATGTGGGTTTTGTCAACCTAAAATTAAACAGAATTTGATATTTATATGTGTTTAAGCACAGGTATTAGAATCAGAGATATTGGGAAAATGCTACAGATATATTTGATCTTTGAAAAGAAGCTTATTAAAAAAGGTCAACTTCATTTTTCTAAGAAAATATTAAGGCTTTAAAATAGGATAGCTAAAATGGAAAATAGCACAATGATAATTAAGTAGTAGATTCTAGTTATTTCTGCAAAGTTTAAATGGAAGATTAGGTAAATAAGGGATTTGGTACTTTAGCAAAATGGCTCTAAAGTAAACTTTTACTTTGATTAGCATTATAATTCTAAATATGACATTTCAGTAATACAAGAGCATATTTAATTACACTACTTAGGTAGATATAGCTTCTTTAAGTTCTTCTTATCGTATAACACTACATGCAGGTCTGAAAAAATCAAATTTGGAGGCACTATTGCCTTTTCTCCAAGTTCAAGTCCAACTTCAATTATGAAAAAAAACCAGAGTAATTTATTGAATTTGTCCCTTGTCTCAACTGAATTTGATGAAGCATCTCCTTATTGTTGCAAAACTTATCCAAGATAAAGTTACTTGGAATTTGAGGGGAGTAGGGGGCTCAGGCATCAACAATTCATTTTGCTGGATTTTGTTAAAAATCATTGCACCGCAAATCTTAATGTAAAATGCATTAAAATATGCCATCAGATAGATTCAGCCTGACTGATTATAACCCTTTTTATCCTCCTATAAATTTGTTTATAAATTTTCACAACTGATATATTAAGAATAACTGTAGTTTAACTGGAGTGGTTAGATTGAAAAAGTTGCTATTACTCTTTTAAACATGATTTTTGAAGCAATTAACATTCTGCATGGTTTTAGTTTTCCACATATAATTTAATCTCAGACAGCTGCTGGTATTATTCCTGGGAAATACTTCTTTCCTGCTGTTCAGTAAGAAAGATGAATATGTGGTTCTCTCCTTGCCTGTACAGTCTTATTACCTGTGCCAAGTCTAGAAATTAACATCAGAACTACTCTGTTTTTTCAATCATAACATGTGTTCATTTATTCAGTATAGTGGACTAAATCCAGCACTATGTTTTCCTGGCTTTAGCTATCTGTAATCCATACAGGAATTACTTTGAGGAAAGACACAGAGTAAACAAGCAGTAACTCAAAATAATTTTATTTTTAAAAAGAATAGCAGTAAGAAAGTATTTCATTAATCACTGCAAGAGGTAGTTAAAACTGATGGTTCTTATGAAAAACATAAATTTTAGAACTGGCTTAAGACCAATCTCTAAATAAAACAAGGGTGAGTGACAGATGCTGACCCATTCCCAAAGTGTTCTGCTGCTTATATTGGTACAGCAATTGAAAATAACTCACACCATTTCTAGAGCATGATGTATGGACCATGAGCTTTTACAGCTCCTGTAAGTTATATCTGCTACTTCTAATCCAAAATCCATACTATATTAGTTTTCTTTTTCTCTTTTTTTTTTTAACCAAGCTTTCTATTATAAAAGAACTTATACATGAATTACTGAATTATTTACATCTACAGGTTCCTTAATTTAACCTGTTAATTAATTAAGACAGTAAGTCATGCAATACACTGGCCTATACCTAAACAAAATAAGACTAAAAAGTGTTTTCTAGATATCAGATACTCAGTAAATGTGATAGCAAAAACTGAGCAAAGATAGACTTACATTGTTTAATTTTCTGAGACTGTAAATATATATTTTTAGAAGTCTTAAGGAAATCCAGCACAAAACTTTGCCTTATTGCAAAACTGAAGTGAAATGTGTTTTTAAATTATTAACAGTGCTAAAGTTCTGATTTTTTTTACCAATAAATTATCTACCATGCAAACAAAAAATTATAAGGTAAAGCCATATACTGTGTGTCCAGTTGTGGCGTATTTAGTGGAGATGTGTTTTTCTGTCAAATCAGAAGTGCATTATTTTAATCATATTGTAAAAAATGTATGAAATGTTTTCTGAATTACATTTGATTTTATCTAAGGTTGTAGCATAATATTGGAGCACAGCAATTCCTGAGTTATGATGTCTGCATAAACCACTGGGATTAGAAATTGGTTCCTCAGTCTTTAACTGAGGCCAATCAGTCGTTGCCCCTTCACAAATCACTTAAGAGTGTACTCGATGTCCTGTTGTTTAACTGTGAGGACCACCAGTAAAATCATAGACTATAGGAACACTTTCTCACTAGACACTGATACTTTTCTCCTTCTTGTGAAGCTGTTATGTACTAAAAGCCAGGTTTTCTTCATTATCCAATTGTGTGTAAAGCGTATTCTCAGTCTTTATGTAATTTGTTCAATGTTTAAAAATATAGGCATTTGTGCCTTTCAGATGTGAAATAATAAATGTTTCACAAGGTGCAATACAGTATAAAATTCTGCAGCTGATGTTGAGATTAATATTATCTAATTGTGCTGCTTATTTTATAGATGTCAGATGTATATTTGGGTGCCCCAGCAAATTTGTATGCTGCTTTAAGTGGAAAAAAGCACTCGGTGAATATTGACCCAGAGAATGAGTGCCTCTAGAAAGTCATTTTACTTTTTCCTCATGAACAGATGGGGAGTGAAAACAGAATCAATGACAGAGGGTAGTCATATTCCTAAGCACTGAAGTTTGTTCAGTCTTAATTTATAGTTGATAGAGAAACATCAAAGGACCAGCATCACAGGAAATCATTTATACTGAAAACCACTCCAGCAATTAATTCCTGAAGACATTAAATATTGCCCTTTTTCTCTCTTCTAAAATTTTGCTGTAGAAACCTACTTGTCCTGCAGTTGAGCACCTGTTCCAGTGTATATGGTTCAAACAATATGTGTGCTTTTGTGTAATGAACAGAAGAATCACAGGGTAAGACTTCATGAGATTAGGATTTTGCCTTTATCCCTTTATAGTCTGGAAGAATTAATAACTCTTCTTGTCCCATGAGAATAATCTCTGCTATTTTCCTTCCCACATTCCTGTAAGAGATCCAGACATTCCTGCCCCAAAAAAATTTCCCCATGCTTCTGTGTGTGTAGGTACATGCATGTGCTTAGAGGAATATTTGCATGCATCATTTATCAAACCCAAATTTTAAGGTTGGATATGTCCCTCACCATTACCAACTTAATTTCTGCTAGTTAGACACAAGATTATACTGTGATATTTGTCATCCTAATCTTTCCCAACTGAGTTTTCAGCTTCTGCCTAAAGAAGCTTCTTCCAGCTTCTTTCCAAATCTTCCTCAAAACATTTCAGTTTTATAACCAATAAGTAAAAATGCAAAATCCAAGTGTGACCGTATTTGCAGACATCTCATTTCCAATCCAGGTTTCAGTGTAATTTTCTTGTCTCAGTAATTGTTTTTAGTTAGACACGATGCAGCTGTAGAATGTCATGGGAAAAGCCTGCCTAGAAGGAAATACTTACATAATTAACAGAGAGGATTGACTTTCAACTTTACTGAGATGCTCCCAAAACTTTTGTATTAACTTTGACACTATGTTTATCAAGCTAAAATAATTCAGCTTAATAAGGCAGATAATTTATGAGACAAGTTTCTTTTTTTAGTGCTGCTTTTGGTATCAGTGGCTTTTTTTTTCTCTAAAAGAGAATGGAAATTGATAAATGTATATATGGTTAATCACTGTGGGTTCATGGAAAATTCTGCATTGAAGTAACACAAAGTAATACAGTAAATGGATTCACTAAATCCAAATATAATTCAAATCCTTAAAGCAAACAGCATGAAACATCATACAGAAAACATCCTGAGGTAATGTAACCATTATTAATTATCTTCATCAGTACAGCAGAGAATGAAAATTTAATCTGAAATATTTTACTGACATTAAATATGATTTTATTTCTTCTCTGTTTTATGTCATCCTCCCCAAAATGGATATTCTGAGGTTTTAACTCTGTCACAGATCACACAATATTCTGAGTTGGAAGGAGCCCACAAGGATCATCAAGTTCAACTCTTAAGTAAATGGTCCACACAGGGATCAAACCCATGATCTTGGCATTATTAGCACCACCTGATCTAATCTCGGGGTGTTGTATACAGAGTCTGAATGTGGCCATACAGTGAGGCTGGTAACAGTGATGAACATGCTAATATGTACTAATACTTACACTGGAAGCTGGCATTGCCAACACTAATGACATTGCAAGCTCCACTTCTTTCATATTAACAAAGAGAGGACCTTCAAAACATTGATTGACACACACATTGTCTGTAAATGTAATTTTCAAAAGAGAATTTTTTCATTGAATTTTAGCCCTTAGAAGGCTTGGAAAAAAATTGTAGGAGCAAGATAATTCTATAACACTTCAATTTTTTATTACTTCATGTTTACATATTTTCAGAGTTGTACAGAGATTCAAATGTAAGCAGAAAGAGATGGGATATGTTGTTAAGGATTCTTTGTGGTTCCTGTCCACTGCCTTCACCCCCAAGCCCTGGTGAGTATCCATTTGTGCATAAATGGATTGTTCATTACTATATGACAACACACCTTTGGTCCTGCTTCATATTTCTTGCTCTCTTCCTGGCCAGAATATTCTTGTATCCAGCTTCAATAAAATAATAGAAATTATTCTCCTCCCAAAATAAATTACAGCCTTGTTGTTTGGAATCACAAGAAACACATCAAATTTCTTCAGCCAATTTGGAGGGTGCATTTCACTTCCTACATGAATGCTGTATGCACTAAAAAATCTGCATTCAAGCAACTCAAGTTTTATGCAATTAGCTTATGCTAAAATTACAGTTTACTGTAATTTAAATTTGTCTGCTCTGTTTGGGCTGTCCTGTAATTTTCATCTTATCCAGTGTCTCCCAACATTTTTAAAGGCAGCATCCCATGATTCATGAAATTTATCTGCATAGCTCCTGTCCTTTCACCTGAGATCCTACTGCCTCCTCACTCAAACACTCTGCTACAGATGCTGATGCTCAGACAGCAAGTCAGGCTAGGATTGATTATCTCTGTCTCAGAATATTCAAGTATTTGCCCTGTCTCTCCATGCTGGTTGATCAGGGACAGTGTGTAGACATCTGAGTTAGCCATGTAGGAAATTAACACAGGCCTGGCAGAACTAGTTTTTGGAAGGACTTGCTGGTCATGGTTGACATGAAGCTCAACGTGGCACAGCAATGCGCGCTCACAGCCCATAAAGCAAATCAAATCCTGGGCTGCATCCAAAGCATTGTGGCCAGCAGGGAGAGGAAGGACACTCTCCACTTCTATTCCAGTCTTGTTAGACCCCACCTGGAGTACTGCATCCAGCTCCGGGGTCTGCAACAGAAGATGGACATGGAGAGAGACATAGTGCTCTAATGTCTCCCTGGAGAGACATTAGGGCACCTTCTATACCTACAGTGCTCCTACAAGACAGCTGGAGAGGGATTTCTTGCAAGACCACGCTTGTGGTAGACCAGGGACTACTGGCTTTAAGCTGAAAGGGGACAGGTTTATATGAAGTATAAAGAAGAAATTTCCCTTGCGGTGAGACACTCAAACAGGTTTCCCAGAGAAGCTGTGGATATTCTACCCCTGGAAGAGTTCAAGGGCAGATTGGATTTACAATCTGATCTGGTGGATGGCATCTCGGCTCATGGCAGAGAGGTTGGAACTAGATGATCTTCAAGGTACCTTCTAACCCAGACCATTCTAGGACTGTTTAAATCTTGTTTATTACCTCATTCCTAATGTGCTTTTATCTCACAGAGTAGATACTTCTTAATAATTGGAACCAAAGTTTGTACGTATATGCAAATATATATTGAAGGGAAGCTACACAGCATCGTTTTTTTCTTTTTTATAATCTGAAAAATTAAAGTGTGAAATAAACTTCATAATAACTATTATTTGATTCCAATTAGATGTTCCAGAGATGCTCAAGCAATATGTTAATGTGATTTTCCCAAGACTAAAAAAAAACCCAAAAAGAAATCATATAAAAATAAAAGAGAGTTTTAGCTAAGGTCAGTTTTGGAAATTATTTAATGATTTTTAATATATTTATAACATGTCAACTCTTAGCTTATTGATGCTTAAAAATATTTTTTTTACTGCTTTCTGCCTTTGTAAATAACATATTTGACACACTTGCTTTCATAATTTCAGCTTCAAAACATGGACTAACTTTCATCCTGCTGTGTATTTGGTTTGACTGAGATGGAGATTTTTGTTATTTACAATATTTTTATCCCAGAGAAAATGCTGCATGTACTGAGGCCTTATTTCCCAGTGAGTGGCTGGACGTCACCTTCTTGATGGGAAGTAGAGACATGATAGGGAATTTCTGCTGTTGTAATTGTGAAGGGACAAGCAGTGGATTGTGTGTAAATTGTCCAATTTCATTGATTCTGGGGTCAGTGAGGAAGGAGGAGAAGGAGCTCCTCCAGGTGTGTTGGAACAGACATTCCCTCTGCAGCCCATGGCAAAGACCATGGTGAGCAAGGCTCTCTTCTGTGGCTCATGGAAGTTCACAGTGGAGAAGATATCCACCTGTAGCCTTGGAGGACCCACCCTAGAACAGGAGGATGCCTGAAGGGGACTGGACTGTGACCCAGTGAAAAGCCCACGCTGGAGAAGGTTTGCTGGCAGCGCTTGTGATCCCATGGATAATCCAGACTGGAGCACTCTGTTCCTGAAGAACTGCTGACTATGGATGGGATCCGTACTGGAACAGTCTATGAAGGACTGCAGCCTGTGGGAAGGACCCATGTCGGAAAAGCTCATAGAAGACTGTCTCCCATGGGAGTGACCCCACACTGGAGCAGGGGAAAATGTGAGGAATCATCCTCCTGAGGAAGAAGGAGCGGCAGAAACAGCTGTGTATGATAAATTGACCAAAACCCATTTTCCACACCCCCTGCACTGCTCTTAGGGAAGAGACAGAGAAAATTCAGAGCAAAGTTAAGCTGAGGAAGAAGGCAGGGGAGGGGATAGGAGGTGGGGAAATGTGTTTTTAAGATTCAGTAGTATTTCTCATTATACTGCTCTGATTTGATTGGTAATCAATTCAGTTGATTTCCCTAAGATGAGTCTGTTTTGCCCATGATAGTCACTGGTGAGTGATCTCTACCTACCCTTATTTCAACCCACAAGCTTTTCCATATGTTTTCTTTCCTGTGTCCAGGTGAGTAGGGGGCGTTATAGAGCAGCTTTGATTAGCAACTGGAGTCCAGACAGGGTTAACACACCACACCTGTAGTAACAAAATCACATTGAGAATAAGGATTCTAGGTGAAAGATAGAGGAGTTTGAGATTTTATTCAAAGCCAATGAAAGATTTTGGGGGTTTGAATATTTTTATTTCTAAGTATAAACAGCTGTGTGTGTGTGTGTCTGTGTTTCTGTTTTAAATTAATCCATTAGCTAAAAGTCTTCAACACTTTTTTCTGGTCTTGTAACTTGGAGATCAAAATGAGCTCTTGAGTGATAAAGAATCATAATTTATGTAGAAATTCTTATTTTTTTTAAAGCACAAAATGGACTCTAAATGTTTTTCTCTCACTTAGCTTTGGATATTAATATTTTATAAAATTTAATTATAATCCAGTATGAAAGATGTATTGACATCTGTGTGACACTAGTTATTTTCAGAACAAACTGCATTGAAATGCAAAGAATAAGAATGTGGTTTTGAGCAATACAATTATGAAGAGAAATAATTTTGATTATACTGTGTTGTGCTGAAATTTGCAGTATCTAAGATTCTGTTGAGAATAGTTTGCATCAGATAACTGAGGAAAAATCTGTGAAAATTTTAAAAACCTTTGAAATTGGCTTTAAAGTTTTAAAAACCTTTGCAAAAGTGTATATTGAGAGTAGACAAAATAATAATAATTTGGGATACCAGGTAAATAATAAAGGCTAATGCATTTAAAAAAGACCTGTGTACTATATGAAGCATCTGTTTCCATTTCATCTTCTCCACCCAATTTCAACTCCCTTAATTTGGAAAAATTTTTTGGATCTTCTCTCTTCAATACATATCATGTAAGTACTGGTTAAAAAAGAACCTACTCCTAATCAAATAATAATGAGAAAATAATGACTAAGGTTCTCAATTTATGTTCCATGTCGCAACATAAGATTGGGGGCAAGTATGTCAGGTATAAGTGATTTTTAGGCTATTCAATGCAGGAGAAAAAACTTTAATTCACTAGAAGGACTGTGGACAGTGTGCCACTCAAAGAGAAGTGATTAAGCTTTATTTGAATTTTTTTCCAATTATTTTATCAGTTGCAGAAATCAATTTAACTGGCTTTTAAAAATTGCAGTTTTCCTTCAGGAAAAAAAAAAATCCAAAGTTTTCTTTCTTATGTATTTATTTCTTCAGCTTCCTCTTTTCTGAATATATTCTTTCTTATGTATCTAGTTTTGCCAAGATAGACAGTTCTAAAAACTGCTTACTACAATTTTAAATCTGAACCTTGGAAGAGAATTGTTTCTTGGAAGGTTCACAGCTCAGTCCTGTGTTTAGATACTCAGAAAATGACATATCTGGGTCACTACAGGAATGATGACAGCTAAAAAGAGGATAATCTAGTCCTGACATTTCCCATCCATTGCAAAGATTTCATGTTATAGGATATTTATTTTCAAATAAAATAAAATAAAAGTATTCTCTCCCAATCCACACAAGTATTTACAGTATTGTTAGACTGGGTTGCATACTTCTAATTAACTGTATTATTATTATTATTATTATTATTATTTAGTTTATGGGACTTTCTGTATAAATAAGAAGTTGATTCTCAATCCATTTTGATGAAATCATGCAGCAATGTATTCAGTAGTGCACACTTGAAAACATGAAACTTTATTGTAATAGACAAACTGGAGCTGTGTGAACCTGTAAACACAGGTTGCTTATTCAAAAGTAGATACTTCCCAGATTTTGTAAAGGAGGTGCCATTTTGGATTTTCTGAACTGACATATTATTGATATGCTGCTATTCAAGTAACTGAGTGAAGGTTGATATGTCGCTCACAAATTTAAGATAGATTTCTGAAACTTGCTGAAAAAAGGTTGTGCAATTCTGATGGTTCCAGTGAATCAGATTTTTCCCTCTAGTACAAGCATATATTTTTATGTCTTTCAAATATGGATTTGGGATGATAGACTTTGAATTGCAGATCAATATCAAAATAGAAAACAAAGGGGTGTGCTATTATCAAAGAAAATAGAGGGGGGAAAAATTGATCTAAAAGTTCACCAGTTTTTAAAAATGGTATTTTAAACAATTAAGATTTTCATGAAACAGATGAGTTTTTCTGACATTCAACGAATAAAACATGTTTGTTCCGAGGAAATTAAGACCCTTCTCACTGGAAAGGACGGTAAATGGCAGGTTTTATCCTTTCATCCAAGGAGACAATTACACAGCAAGTTCCAAAGGATGGTCACATCTCTCTCATGAAGAATTAGAGGGGTGGAGTGCATAACAGAGGTTACTGTCTTAATCAATGTCTTGAGATTACTAAGAGCTATTGTTTTAGAGTTTGATTAGTTTACATTAGCTTACTAATGAACAGACAACAAAATCATTAGACCACTAGGGAAACACCAGAAATCTGATATTAATCGGCTCTAGTCCTGTGGTCTTACCCAATGGCTAATATTAGGCATAAGATGTTTGAAATGTATAAAATAAAAGTAAAAAAATTACAAAAGAAAAACATTTCACATAGAAGCAAAAGACAGACAACATGAATTAGACACTCAACACCTCATTACCAGCTGACTCTTTCAGTTTTTGCAGAACTTTGACATAATCCAAGTAGGTCAATAGCTGTAAAAATAACAAAAAAAAAAATATCATGCAGTGTAAATAATTTTATAAGATTATGTTTGAATTCTAACCTTAGAAAAATTTGTGATCCAGACACATTTTTTTCTGAGGTTAGCTAGGGAAATTCTGACACAGGAACATAATTGCATGGCATACTTTCATGGCATTTATTCTAGTGCAGAGAAGCACAATTAAAATGATCAGAACTGAATAAAATCCCTTCTACATAGTCAACGAAATATACATTTATAATATTTTTAATTATTCTCAACATGCATTAACTTGATAATACACCACTTAATGAGTTAATCTCTTTCAAGATACATGTTTATACCTTTCAGCCACCTATGATTTTCCATCAAAGGATTTGATCTCACTTTACAATCAAGGTAGTATTTTGAGGCATATATTATTCCAAGTCTTCTTGTGAGATACAGAATACAAGATCCATATCTGAAAGGACATGTTTGTGTTTATGCCCATTACAGAAACTCAATTGCGTATTTTTCAGCATGTTGCAATAGCTATAATTACTAGAAGCAAAGGAAGAACAGTGTCTTTATGTCCAACACTAGACTGTAACTGCAAAGTTCCTCATGTTCAACTTATTCTTTGTATTTTTGTTTTCTTGTGAGCATCTGCCTCTTTTTATTCTTTTCTAAAATACAAAATTGATTCAAGATCTTTGTTCTTAAATTATATAAAAATGGCAAAGATCATGAAAGAGTACTGTCTTCACTGATATTTTTGCTTTTTTTTCATCCTCAGTCTTAATGATGGTTTAATTCATAGACTTAAGAAAAAGTATTTTAGTCATGAAACAGAAGAGTAAAGGTAAATTGGAAGAATCATATTGATTGTATTGAGATATATGATTCTGTGGATATTTTGCCTCAATAAAGGAAATAAGGATGATAGGACACATTATTGATATTTTGTCTTTTTGTACATACTAATAGAAGAAACCAAATAAAGAGGTGAAGAATGTGAAATGGCCTACCTGCCAAACTAAAGCTTACAAGTATTTACTGGCCCAGCTCTGATCCCTTAGTAGCTGGATGTTTTGCATCCTGGTTGTGACACTACTAGAAAATTGTATTCATTTTTCTGTGAAGAGAAAAAATATCTGATTACAGAAAATAACCTTTTCCCTTTTGACCTTTCATTTTATGAAGGGATTTTTTTTTTTTTTTTTTTGTTATCTCCTTTTAGAAAACCTCCCTATACCATAATCAACTTCTTTTTAAAAGTTAAAGTCTTTCTCTTCATATTTTACTGCCAGACCTAATGCAGGATTCTGGTAGGCCCCTTATCAGCCCCATGGGCAGCCCCACTTCAGCTTCTTTAAGCAACATTAAAATATTTGGCAAATTTCAGAACTGTATTGCAATATAAAATATTTGTGCATGTAAATCAGATGCAGTTCTAAAGGATGGCAGGCATCTGCTATCTGTTTCAAGATATGCCATTTTATTTTCAGAAGTTTTCCAGCCCTGTGAAGTGCTGCATTAATACATTTCTCTTCAGAAACCAGTGGCAGTGTTGATGGTAACTGGTAAGTGATCTTTTGCTGTTCTCATCTCAACCCACAAACCTTTCATTATATTGTCTCTCCCCTGTCCTGCTGAGGGGGTGCAATAAAAAATCTTTGGTGGGCACCTTGCATTCAACCAGGGTCAACCTACCACACCTCAAGGGTCTGCATTGGGACCAACATTATTCAATATTTTTATTATAACATAGTGCCTTAGTAAATCTGCTGGTCACACCAAGCTGTAGGTTTCAGTTGCATCTACAGAGAGAATGGACGTGATCCAGAGGGACCTTCACAGCCTATGGGGCCTGCAGCAGCTTGGAAAAAAACAGAGACCACTGCTTCTTTTAGCAGGATCCATCTGTATCACACACACTCTAGTATTTACATGCTTCTACTATGGGAAAGTTTAAAGAAGGTCTTGGGAATGTGCAGAAGGAAAGACAAAACAGCCACACTAGCAAACACCTGGCAGGGCAGACTTTTCTGCCCTTTATCAGCCATTCACTCAAACAAGCCACCTCCAGCATTCCAGGAGGTAAAAGAGAACCATTCACACATGGTGTTTATGGCTGCAGTCATCCCTCTGGTATTCATGTTTGTCAAGAGAACAGAAGGTCTTTATCAAAGTTAAGATAAATGTGGGAAGTTGCTCTTCTACACAGGACTCTAAGGCTAGGATGGCTGCAGCAAGTCGCTGCTTCTTCAGGGCCATGTGAAACTCGTGATATTCAACAGGATCAAGTGCAATGTCCTCCACTCGAGTTGGAACAATCCCCAATATCAGTACAGACTGGAGGATGAATTAATGAAGAAGACACCTGCAGAGAAGGACTTGGGTGTATTGAAGAATAAAAGATTTGGCATGATCCAGTACTGTGTGCTTCTAGTGCACACAGTGGTCTCCATACATCAAAAGAAGCATGGCCCAGAGGTTGTGGGAAGCGATTCTGCAGCTCTACACTTCTCTCATAAGATCTGATCTGTAGTGATGCATCCGGGTCTGAGGCACCCAGTCCAAGAAAGACATGGACCTATTAGAGCAGGTCCAGCAGAGGGTCACAGAAATTATCACAGAGCTGGAACACCTCTCCTCTGAGGATAGGCTGTGAGTGTTGGTTGTTCAATATGGAGATGAGAAGGCCCTGGTAAGACCTTTTTGTGGTCTCTCAAAACTTAAAGTGTGCTTATAAGAAGGAAGAAGAACAGCTGTTTGCCATGGCTGTAGTAAAAGAATAAGGAACAATGTTTTTAAACTGTGAGTTAGGCCAGACATAAGGAGGAAATTTTTTATAATGAGGTTGGTGAGACACCTGAATGGATTGCTCAGGGAAATTGTGGCTGTCCCATCACTGGTAGTGTTCAAAGTCAAACTGGATGGGGTGAAAGATGTCCTTGCCCATGGCAGGGGGTTGGACTAGATGTAAATGGATATCTCTACCAATCCGAACCATTATTTGAAAAGCAAGAGATTAGTTCTTAAGACAATCACAAAAATAGCCTTTAAATAGCTGAAATAATCTATTTTTTATATTATAAAATAAGAATCAAAGGATTGTTTGGTCTGAATGCCAGAAATCCCTAAGATGTGAAATACCTGGCTTTTGATAATGGTCTATGTAGCTTTGTTGATTCTGTGAGCCTTGTAAATTCCATCAGAGTTTACAGCTAGGCAGCTTTCGACATTACAGTAGTAAGAGTTTCACCCACCAATCCTTTAAAAAAAATGTGTGTATATAACTGAAAAGTTTGTTGACAATTTTTGTTGATGGATTTAAACAATATTATCCACAATATCGACACAAAGAGAATAGTTTCAAATAAAGTTTGTGACAATGTTTAGGTTCAAATACAACTAGATGGTTTTTTCAGAATGGAATATTGATGCAAATGAAAGCACAGTCAGGTTTTACTGGGTGATATTAAAAGGATATATAAAGGTAAGCATTATTTTTCTTTTAATTTTTTTCTTATTCTATATATTTTGAATGTTTAAAAAAATTATTTTTATCTATTGTTTTCTATTGCAAATTAAGTCATTAAATTGTTATTCACAAAGCACTGTGATAATCAAACGCTAATCAGAGTGGAACTTTGAAAGCTAATTGTAATTAGTAAGAAATAAAAGATTATGCTTCATTAAAAGGTGCACCTTTATAGACATAACTGATCATTGTGCAAAACATCAATTTCAGTTTAGATCTAATTACAGTCAAAACTAAACCCAGGGATTTTCACATTAATAGAACTACAATGAAAAATTAAAATTACAGTCTTGTGAAAATATGTTTTATTTATAATTTTATTCTCATTTACAACAGTCTTCTGAGTTGAAAGGAATGTATTCCACAGATTGCAATTTGCATTTAATACAGATATGTAATAAATAAGTAAATTTATGTAAATAGGCAAACTAGGTATATTTTTTAAAAATTAGAAATAATTTTAAAATGCAAATGCTCTAATCTCTACTTTTATAGAGAAGTCAAAGTCAAGATTTTTTCTAGAACATCAAACCTTTTCAGTAATAAAATACTACATTCTCCAAATATATCTCTCTTTGTCTTGATACTCCTACTGATACTCAGGCCCTTATCCTGAAACAATGAGTTTAGTAAATTGGTTTCCACATTCAAAAAGGGTCTGAATGGGTTGTATTGTTGCTGTTACTATTACTATAATTATTGTTGTTGTTGTTGTTGCTATTATCTTCATCATCATAATAGAATCATAGAATCATTAGGATTATGAAAGACCTTGAAGATCATCGAATCTGTCTGTTGACTCAGCACTGCCATGCTCACTACTAGACTATGTCTCCACATTCTACATCCACTCCTGTTTTTAACACTTCCATGGATTCCACAACTTCCCTGGGCAGATTGTTCCAGTACCTGACCTGTCTTCGAGTGAATAAAGTTTTCCTAATATCCAGTCTAAACCTCCCCTGGCCAAACTTGAGGCCATTGCTTCTTGTTCTGTCACTTGTTACCTGGGAGAACAGATTGACTTTCACCTCACTACACCCTCTTTTCAGGTAGTTGTAGAGAGGGATAAAGTCAGCTTTAAGCCTCCATTTCTCCAGAATAAATAACCTCAGCTCCTTTAGCTGCTCCAAAACGTCCCTTGTAACCTGTAAAATAAGAAAACTTTAATAGTTCTTATGAGGAATTCCCTAAATTAAGGAGCAGGGGAGAAAAAGCTGAAGCTAAGTCCTTGTCAGCCAGCAGCTGATCTGACTCTACATATATTAGCTAAACAAATCAACCCTTTATTTCTATTTACCAATGCTTCACCTTTATGGGTTTTCCCCCCTTTGTTGTGGTGCTTTCACATACTGAGGGTTGTATCAGAACTGAAACAGAAATAAGTTTTGCACCTCTAAAACTAGATCCGAGAGCAAAGAGAGGGGGAAGCCATGATGTGCAGTTTGTGTGTGCAGAAGCTTCATTTTTCACTCCCCTGGAATTCCCTTTCTCTTGGTACGTGTTGTATGTAGCATGGACAGCAGGACAGAGCTCTCCTCTGCTTTATGTCAGTTTTTAGCTAGCTGAGGCAGAGAAATTCCCCCAGAGTGTGGCTTTTCTATTCTTGGAACTGATCAGTCCTGGTCTGGACCAAAAACCCAGAAAAACACCTGTGGGCCATCAGGTCCCAGGACGCAACATTTTCCAGTGCAGGAGGGACTGATAAGAGACTGAGTGAGCCAAGTTACACCCCACAGAAAGGACTTTCTGAATTTGCCAATTTTTCAGAACAGCAAGAAGTTCCATTGTTTAATATCATCCATTTTTTCATGTTTCTCAGTACTTTGCTCATTATATAAACAATTTTTTCCGCTTTTCTTGAAGGAGATTTTTATTTCCTGAACCAATGGGGGTAGGGGGCACTTGAATTGGCTTTCTAGAGGGACCCTTTCAGAGGTTTCCTCCCAAATTTGCCCTAAGCCAGGACAAAAGGGCAGTATTTTTAATCTAATTGTGCTGTATATTCTATTTTGGAAGCTTATACTTAAGATCCTTTCTCATAGTTCACCACGCAATAAAGGCTATCCCACTTATAACTCAGTTTCTGAGGCCTTAGATGTGCAATGGAGTTACAGCAGTTTAAAAATTTATTCTACATCCCTAGAGCTGCAGTTACTTAACTGTGTCTCTTCCTTACTGCAGAAAGCCCATAGAAAACCAAGCTGGTTAAAGCATTTTACTGCAACTGAAGTACTTCATTTTGTCCTACATTTGCCATGAGCTGTGTTCACATATGCTGTCACTAAGATTGTGTTCCTATGCGGTAATGCCTCAAGTATAAGTAACTGAATCATGAGTCTGAGCAGTAATAAATATTCAGTTTCCAGTAGATACTTATATCAAATATATACCAGTAAATGGAAGAGACTTAATCCTTTGTCTGGTCACTGATCCCAGTCTCACAACTGATGTGACTTCTTTTTAAAATTATTAATATTATTATTGATAATAATATTTTCCAGAGCAGATTAGGTTGCACAACAGAGAAAGAACTGGGGTGTGCCCAAGTAAATTCCATTTTCCAGCATCGTGGGTGCAGTGCATAATGCTGTAACTGGTGATTACAGAATCATAGACTCATATAGTAATTTAGGTTGGAAGAGACCTTTGAGGATAATTTACTACTGAGCTTCCAATACATATCTGGCTGAGTTATATTATTTGAAAAATTCTCATTCAGTTCATAATCATGAATGCACTTTTAAAGATTTTTAGACTGAATACCTCAAAGTAATAAATTTATTTTTCCTCTGCCTTTCCCTATTGGGTGTTTGAGCTGATTTGCCTTAAGTCAGAAACTAAATTTGCTGTTTGTGAATCTCAACATGGTCCCCTGTGTACTAGAACATTTTATGTGTTTCACTGGACTGACTTTTCCCTTATTATTGGCAGAATATACACACCTCTATGGATAATAAATCAAAGTCATTAGGTTACAAAATTCTCAGAAATAATTCTGAAGATATATAAAATATGGTTGTGGGAAAATGAGGCTAAAGCAGATTTCACAGTACAAGTGTTTATGTAAATAAGACAAACCAAGGAAAGGTAGTAGCATTTGTTAGATCAGCTGTTACAACAGTGTAAAACAGAAAATTGCTTGATGAAAGCACTCTGCTGAATGACATGCCAATATTTAGTATATTTATAAGATGGAGACATACATTTTCTTAACTCCCCAAATTTCTTGCTGCAATGCTTTCTTTCACATGGGTCCAGTTGCAAGTCTTGAAAGCATGAGCCAAACACATTTTCCAACATCAATGTCAGGGAAACACTTACTTCCTTTCCCTGTCAGAGCAATGCCCTCTTCTGTCCAAAGTACTCTGCCAATCACATCTTTCTGTCCAGACTCCTTGAGGGAAATTAAATTCACTTACATTTTGATATCTGCAACTATCTAATTGTACTGTATGAAGATCTTCTCCATGGATATTAAGGACAAATAGATTCTTCAAGGCAGTCTGATTTAACTCGATTTTAGCAGTCACTTGAGGACAAAATGACTCATGGTCTAAAAATTTTTTCCCCCTCCCTCCTTCAGTTTTTTACAGGGAATCTAGATGATTGGTATGAATATTTAGCTGCAGACATCTAGCATGAGGTGGGATGAAACACTCATTCTTACACTGTAAACTTAAGGTATCAGCAATAATGATCAATAACTGTAAGAAAATGGCACCCGAAACCTGAGTTATCCCCTGAATATTTTGGTTGGTGAGTTGTTTTTTGTTTTCATGTTAATAAGACAGTTTTGCTAACTGGATGCAAAACACACATTTAGAGATGCAGATCCACTCATCACTTGCTGTAACACCTTTCAGACAGAGATCTTCCAATCCTATCTTGCATTTACTCATGCAGACAAGATTGGGTAGGCAGGCAAAATGTGGACAGAATCTTATCTGACAGAATAGTGACATCTGTCACTGGTTTCTTTGGCTATATTTATGCTTGTAGGTTAAAGCCGGAATCCATACTGGATGCTGGATTTCAACTGATTACTCTAAAATTATTCAGAATTTTTTTTTTTGCCAATTAGAAATCCTCCCAAAAATTCTAGCCCACAGATAACTCCTGATGAAAAATTTCTTTATGTTTCCTTTTTACTTAGGCTAAGAATTTCCATGAAAGCCCTCTGTGTCAGCTGGTCTTAGTATATCGTATTTTTTTAAATTTACTGGCAAGGTAAGATTTGCTAGAAAGAAGTGTTTGTTAGAGGTAGCAAGGTAATAAAAATATTCTGGAAGTGCATGATAAAGAGTAGGGTATTTAACTTTTTTTTTGGTCAGTGTACTATTAGTATGACAACACATTAAAATTGTTACATGTTGAATCAGATTTCTACAGATCTACGTCACCCTGTTCCCAGGTAGCATTGTCTCACCAGCTTGATGTTTAGCAGCTGGCATTCAGCTTCCAGTGCTGCTTTTTGAATAACATGCTAAAATACTAAGAATTCTATTTTTTCCTACATTTGCTATGTGCCACACTGCATGTATTACATCTTACCATAGGAAAATGCTGCATAGTACAAAAGTAATTGAATGATAAATCCTAAAAAGGATTAATCAAGCAGAGATTAAAATAAGTTCTCACTTTTCCTAAATAATAAATGGGCTTTAGGCTGTATTGCTCTTTGCTTCAATGAAAAAAGGAAAGAACTGGAAAAATATAACTGTAAGAGAGGAAAATTTATGCAGTTCATGTCTTTATAGCCTCCTGGAGGAGATCAAATGCAGCACACAAATTGTACCCTTTTGAATCTGATATGTTTGGGGATCAACTGTGGTTCTGTAAGAGAAGAACTAAAATGTGTTTATTATTAATTAGTTTAGGCTATTAGACTGGCCACAGAATTAGGAGCTAGAGACTCTTTAACTTTGTGATCTACAAAATCCTTAATAAACCTCTGTTGACGTCAATCGAATTTAGTTTTTGGTGTTTACTGTCTCATCTGTAAGAGAAGGATAATACTTATCAACCTCACAGGGATCATGTAGGATTAATTATTTAATAGTTAGACACTGATGTAAAAGGCAAAGTATTCTATTGTCTTCACAAATACTGAAATATGACACTGTCATCTTGCAGTATCTAGCTGAAGGTGAAAAGAGACAGCATCTGTTGTGTCAGCAGTAACACACATGAGAAACTGCAGCATTTTGTTTTTTTGAAGAAACACTAAGTTTCCACAGCAGTAGCTTAACTCCACTTTAAGCAGTTTATATCCTACGTGCAGTTTGAGTAAGCTGGTCATGGAAAAACAAGTGAAGAATGCTAAACAGAATTTAGGGAGAGCAGTGCAAGTCATACAAACAAACAAAAAAAAAAATAAAGAGACTCACAGATTTGTTCTCAGAGGCATTTTTGTACCAGATAATGCAAGAAGGATATGCTAGTTGGTTGGATTATTGTATAATTTTTCTCTTCTAGTCCTGAATATTGAAAATGTGCTCAAATGTAGCTCATCCTTTCATAATTTTTTTTATACTGAATTCTTTTTGTAGTGAAATCTTTCATGAACTGGACAGAAACCATAATGCACAAAATACATATTTAAGTTGAAAAACCTTACATTTCACTATAGCTGGAAATAGATTTTTGTCATTCCTCTTCAACCAATTAGGTATTCACCACTTTTTGAAAAGCAAATAAAGAAGAAACTTGTAATTTCTGAGATGTTTAATTGCTGGACAGCAGAAGAAATCTGATGAAAAGGGTATTGGTGAAGGTACAAGCACACTTTTGGTATAGCAAAGTAGCTTTCCAGCACAGAGAGGAAGGCCAAGAGTTTTGTTATTTAAAAATGATGGAATAATAAAGTCTTGGACTAAGAATGAAGTGTAGCCTGCCTACAGGTGACAAACAAGGTATATGGCATAATTCTCTGTATGTAACTTACTTTGTGCACTGGCCATTAGCATGGTGTAACTCTCCCATGGATAAGTCTACAGCCAGCCATTGCCTTCCACATAGGTTCATTTTGCTTTACTTTGGTAATGAGAAGGGTTTATTCATATTTTCTAATATCAAAATGCTCAAAGTAAGATTAACAGAGAATTAAAATCCTGACCCTGAATCTTCTAATATGTATGGATAAATTTACATATCTGAGTAGCTGCATTGACTTCATTATGACTATTCACATGAGTAGTGCAAAATGTAGATGCTTGCAGATCAACCCTAAGGCAGCATTTTCTGCTTTATGCATTTTACTTCATCGAGTGACTAAAGGCATAGTGTAAGTCAACAGTCCCACAGCTGTATGCAAATAGGAAAAGAGCATTATTACTCTTGTTTTTAACTTTCCTTTCAATGTTATGTGAATATATTTTCAAAGTAGTAGTTGACAGAACTGTTTCATGCAGTTTTGTGTTGTTTTAGGTATTTATCTAGTACCAAACTCATTACCATGTCACCCTATGCACCCATAAGTTACATATAGCTCTGGTCAGATTTTCACTAACCTGCCTAAACAGTTTAAAAGTACAAAAAGCTATAGCAACACTAATACTAATCATATCTTTCCAGTAGTGTGCTATTGCACTGTTTCATGAGGCAATAATGTAGTTCTGACATTGGAATAAAGTGTTCATTTTTCGGCCTCATAATTTGGGAACAGGATCATAACCTTATAAAATAGCAGAATCCTACTATTATCACTCAATTGTTACACCAGACATTCTAGTGTACCTGCTTACTGTAGCTTTATTAGAATTCTGTAGCTATTAGCATTCCAGAATAAAAAAACTGTCCACACTCACTATAAAAGTACTTCCCATATTTGTTATTTTTAATTTGTTTCGTACCAGAGAGAAATCAGATTTTAAACACAAAGATGTCTACACATATAACACTGATGAGAAATCGACTGGAAGCAATATAAGGGCCATTCACTTAAGAGTTGGACTTGATGATCCTTGTAGGTCTATTCCAACTCAGAATATTCTGTGATTCTGTAAATTCTTATGCAATTATACTATCCATAATCATTTCACCTGCATTGCCTAGTGGCAGGTGGGATTAAAGCCACATGTCTCCAACTGACTTTAATGGAAATAAGATAGCTAAAAGTATTTGAAACTGAGACTCTCTGAAAAATGTATAAAACACAGGACATTATGATAATTCCATTAAAAACTCAATCACCACTTCTACCCTTCTCACAAAGACAATTGTCATGACAATTCACAGCCCTGTCCCCTCTCTAGGGATTTACTGCTGAGCAAGCAATGCATTAATCAGAACCTAATAAAATTACATTCAGTTTGTATTCACTTTGCACAGGTATAAAAGGCTACTCAAAATGCCATGCAACAAAGAATTACAGTAATTGCCTTCAAAAGGTATATAAAGACAGAAAAAAACACCAGCAGTGTGAAAAATATTATAGAGACTGAATCTAGTGTTAAATATGTAAGTCTTTATCTTGACTTTAATCCATACAATTGTATTGTCAAAATTTAAAAAATATTATAAGATATGCAGGGAAAAGGGCATTATAAAGACATCTTAAACATCTGAGAGCACAAGTTTTGGGAAGGGCCATTTATAATCTTACTGTACGTGTTTGAAATGTACAGTTTTGAGAGCCTCTGTACAGTGAAAATGCTCCCTTGTTTGGTAGTTCTAGATATGCCAGTACTCCCCAAGATGAAAACACAATTAAATATTGGTGGATCTCAGGTGTTTAAAGGCGTGTACATTTTGCCTAAATGCTTTACCTAAAATTTTCTCTGCCAGGTTTTCTTTGTCTCCAGATTTTTTCTGGAGTTTCAATGCTTCTGATATAATCTGTTTCACTATTAACCTGAATCTAACTGATGATAATAAAGTTTATTCCCAAAAGAAGTGTTCAGAAAGAGAATCAAAATTATTCCACATTTTTTATTTAGACTGAAATAAAGGGAACACTCATTTTCAAATAAATTTACATGTCCTTGCTTGCAGAATAAATCACCAGTGTTTGGAGAAACTGGAGAAAAGCTCACAGGCCTAGGCTTAAGTGAGATTTGAAGTTAAGGTTAAGCAATGTCTACCTTTTTTATATATATTCTTTATGTTGAATTTCACAGTCTTCTTCCATTGTGTTTACTTACGTTAATTAAAAAAAAAAAAAAGGGAAGCTGTTTCTTCTAGTTTCTTTCTTTGTAGTTTGAACTTTGCAATTAATACTTTGGATTTTCTTCACGACTGCATATAATCATAGGACTATAAAACAAATTCCATTCACTGAGTAAATTTTTAAATTTATTGCACTTCAAAGCAAGCCAGTAAATCTAGATTAAAATTTTATGTACACAAACCAACCTGAGATTCTCAAAGAAGCTGATATTTAGATAACTCCATGAATGGTGGATAATATTGACTTGTAAGGTTTTTGTACCATATGTCCTATATATCAGTTTTCAATTCTGATTCAGGTATTTTCTCGTTACTGTATTGTAGATAACATCAAGATTTTGTGGGAGCTTTTTAAGGGTTATCTTCAAGAATTGCTTTGGATAGTTCAGAATACTTGAATATGTCTATAAAGAACTTAAATATTTTCTTCATAGAGTGATTACGTTTGGCATATACGTTATGGAAAATAATTAAAGTCCATTGTATACTTTTTTAAGAGGCAAAGCTAATAAAGTCTTAAGAGCTGGTAAATTTGCTTAGAGCATAATCTTTAGCAAGGACCTCAAAACTGCAATATTTTATTGTTAAAAAATTAGTGGATTTCAATTATACTAATATCTACTTCTGGAGAACAGAACAGTATAATGAGATATGCTGTTTTAGATATGAGGTGATTTCCAATTTTGAACTAGGGAAGTAGTACACTAAAATAGAGATAATTTCTCCCCTATTAAAAAATGTCTCAAGTTGCTGTATTTCATTTTATTTTAGAGTCTCGGCTGCAATGATTCTTCCAACACTTATTACTCTTGTTTATTTTTTCTTGACTTTTCTTCAAGTCATGGCGTGGGAAGATATTGGTAGTAGTGACTTCCTTGTACTTCTAAATATTAAGGTTCAGTATGTGTGAAATTTTCATTTACCATTAAATTCATTCTGGATATTCTTCAAACCATGTACTTCAGCTGCTCTGAAACAGAATGATATTTTTTACCTTTTCAGATTAGTAGTGTTTATTCATGTTCTAGTTTACTCCAGCTGAGTTAAACTTCACTGACAACCTAGTCCTTGGCTTCTTTGGCTATTAGTTCCACTCTACAGGTACTAGGGAACCTTATTAAACAGAGAAAAGTTTTAAAATTAACACAGAAATCTATTATAAGAACAGATTCTCATTTATTTTTAATTTTATAGTTTTTTTATATTTTCAGTAACAATGAAAAAAAGCAATATTGTCTTTGGATTGTTTTAGTGAATTGATCCACAATCTGTTGGGTAATTCAAATGCTACTGTTATCTCTTTTCCTCTACACTAAAAAAAAAGAAGAAATTGGCAGGAACAACAGATTTATACTCTTCTTTTCATCTTCTTGTCCTATCTTTGGTTCATACTCCGCCTAAGAAGTTAAAACCAGAAATTAATAAACTGGTGTTAATTAATAATATATATATAAATTATTGATGCTGTTGTGTATCAGGTGTATATATATATATATTATTTTCCTGTTATAAAATCAGGAAATTCTTCTTAAGAAAAATGTTAAGACTTGACAGCCACTGTTTAACACAGAGGAAAAGAGCAACTATTCACTTGGGAAATCATCCCACTCTACGTTAAATTTGTACATGCTGAAATCCAGTGTCATCCAGACTAATATTTTCTCAGTGTTTGTTATCCATTCAGATGTAAGTTAGTGTGCTGCTTTTAAAGATTAACTTTTGGCAAAGGTCATGTACTGTCAATATTATTGTTTAAGAGCTGTCCCACTACATATTTTAGCATGTACATGCAGTAAGGTGTACTTGTGCTGGTAGAAAATTCTTTTGCAAAGGCTAAGATGCAAAAGTATCTTCTTTTTTTCTTTTTATTTTTTTTAATGCTCATATTAATTTTACTTCCTTTGAGGGGATCATGTGGTAAACAGAATTTCTTTGATTTTTTTTTTTTAATACAGATTTTCACATGGAGAGCTATTTTGGGATATTTTATTGTAATAAATTTTACATAGTTACTTTTTAAATTAAATAAAACTCACACAGGGTTTCTAAACAAAATGACGTTGAAAGTAAATGGACATGCTCTATGCTGTGAATCAAAAGCTAGGATGTCAATATCATGCATTACAAGTAGATTAATTTTTTTATATAATCCTCAAAGGATAATGGAATTTTTTTTATCTTGGAACCTTTTTTTTAACCTACGTCTTAATGTCACTTCATCAGTTTTCTATCTACTGTAATTTTCTTGGATAAACTCACAAATATTTTCTTTTACTTTGGGCGTCATTTGACATTGATTTTTTTTTACCAAGTCATAAATCTGTATAAAAAATATACTCTAATACAGGGCTGCTAGCATGTATTTTTCTAAGACCTTTTTTTACATAACATTTAGCTGTTTTCTTCTCTTACTGTGTAAAAATAGATAGCCAAACTTTTGAAGAAAGCACTGATTCATTATTAATTTCTAGAGATTTTGACCTGGAAGTCTCAACTTCTTGAGTTTTTTTTTTTTTTTTTTTTTTTAATTCTTTCTTTGTAGAAACTGTTCAGACATGATTTCCTGAT
>JAYDZK010000169.1:92045320-92093635 GCA_034509185.1 Euphonia xanthogaster
TTGACTTTTTTTTTTTTTTTTTTTTTTTAATTCTTTCTTTGTAGAAACTGTTCAGACGTGATTTCTTGATTCATATTTCCTAACTGTAATATAAAATAGACCACATTTCAAAGTCCCATGGAAATAACACTCTCCGGAGTGAAAATACTGACAGCTATAGAGATAGAAGGAAAGGAAGTGAGAACAAACTGATATAACTGTACATGAAAAATAACTCCCATCTCTGGTAAAATAATAACAGTTATATTGACTGCACTTCAAAAATCTCTTTCTTAATTAAAATTACTTTCTTATTTTTAAAACTGTTGAATAAAACAAGAACATGTTCACTATCAGGAGAGGGAAATGATACTCCTCCCATCAAATCCCCAAAAATTGGAAAATAAGTACTGTGAGGTTCAGATATGCAGGCAATTAACTCTACTAAGACAACCAGTGTTCTTTACACAAAAGGGAAAATTTTAAAAAGGAATAAGTATTAATGCTTGATTTCTTTTTTTGTTTTAACCATCACAGATATTAAACTGAGAAAAGCTCAGGGGTAATTATGCTATCAAGTTCAGATAATAAACAGGATTGAAATGTTCTTCTTATGTACAGAATGAAAGTAACATGGGGAAATCTATAGCATAGGTTTTAGAAAAATCAGTGATAAGAGAGAAATATTCCAGAAACAGTAGCCTGGAATTACAGGTAAAAAAAATTAAAGTCAGGATTGTATGGCAGCAAGACCTTTAAAGGACTACTGGGAACATTCATTAAAATCTACATGTTATATATGTTAGCAAAATTCCAAGAACCATCAAAAAGATAAAAAACCTGAGTGCATTGAAAAATATTCCATTTATTGCACAAATATCTAAATGCAATGTTGTTTTGTTTAAAATATCTGACTTAAATAGGTGATGAAATAAGTACCTAAGACTAGAAAAATGCAGACAAAATATCTGTCTCCAGACAAAGAAGAAAAAGCTCTCTAGTCAATAATAAGGTAGACAGCTTTTTAATGAAAATATATGGGGCAAGAATAACAAGGGCAATTATTAATAAACATTTGTACAGTAGTGATGAGATCAGCATGAGGCACCATGAAACTCTCAGAAATGGATCACATTAAACCACTGTGTTTTATTAAAGAATCAAGGAGCTTATGGTTATCACAGAAGAATTTGAAAGAGAAGCCTTTCAGATGTCATGTCTGTTACATCTTAACATTGGTAATGTTTTGGCACTACATTACACAGCAGCCTTAAAAGCAAGGCAAGGTCATGTAAATAATGCTATTAGACATTGAATATGAAACAGTCTGTTAAAAAAAAAAAAGTATTGGTTAGAAATCTTAAGAATTTTATACACACCAAGCAAATGAGCAGAATTTTTGCTAGAACTATTGGATTTTAACCTTACCTGTTGGACAAGTTGTTGATTTCACGTGCATCCCATTTCACTAGCTCTCAGATCTTAGAGAAACTTGAAAACTGAAACTACTTATGAAGCTGTAAAAAGGGAACTAAGGATGAAATTAGCCTGTAAAAATTTAAAGCAAAACAATTATTTAGCATATTATACAATGATGTAGTAAAATAAACTATATAGAACTGACTAAAACATTATTTTTGTAGCCTATGATTTCAGAGTTAGAATTTTAATAGGTTTAGCAACTTATGCAATTTAAAAATCTGGGTTTGATTTGTTGAAACAAATCTAATTCATAAACTCCCTCCCCACTCTGTTATCTACTACCTATGAATAATGTGCACAACTCAACATCAAAACTATAGGTCTTTTAAATTTTATTACTGCTGCACTCTCACAGGTCTGTTCTCTAAACTTGCCAGTCATTCAGAAAAATCCAGCTCTTTGTTGTCTTATATTTGGTCTAAGAAGGTGCCTATTAATTGTCTTATAATGTCTATAATTCTGTTCCAAGAGAAAAATAGGATGGTGAAGATTGTTTTCTTACAAAAGGTCTGGTTGTCATTGTGTTACTTTATAAAAATGTTCCTGTAAATTTATATTTGCATCAATAAAACTAAGTTGAGAGGATTTCAGAGATTTGTTTTTGCAGATTTTTCTCTCTTCAGATTCTTCAGATATGATTCTAATCCAAGTAACACATTTAAATACTGTTTTCATTTGAGAAATAAAGATACTATGAGGTATGACCACAAAGGTCCCTTAATATAATTTGAATGTTGAATGACAAAAATGTTTCAAATAACTTCAGAAGGGGATTTATAAATATAAATATTGTATTAATATATTATTTATAAATATTTATATTTACTTTGTTAATAGGTTAGTATTGGACATTTTTAATAGAACTAAAATTATATTTAAACTCTTCAGCTGATGGACAGTTTATCATTGGCCACTAAGTTTATCATTAAAGCCAATGACCTAAGAGATAATATATCTAGCCATGTATGGCAAATTCATCTCAGTCAGAATAGGTATGGCTGCTTTCGTTGCATCTCTGTTAGATGCTGAAGAAAATAATGTGTAATATAATTACAATTAAAAATGCAGTTTTCATACCACTTTTAACCCTTTGGTGTTGAGCCTTTTAGTGCAAAGCATATAGATGTCTTAGGGAGCAGACTGGGACTCAAGTTTTGTCAGTCACAGATATGTCAGAATAAAGATCTTTCTAGTCTCATGACCATTGGATCCTCCACTCCAGAATGTCTCCATTGAAAAAGGCAAAAAAATGTCCCATGCTTCTGTATATCTGCCCCAAACATTTTTATGTTGTCTTGCTTCCATCAGACTGTGTCAAAACTTCAGTGAGGGCTCAAATTATTATATACTTCTTAAAAAAAAAAATGGCAGGAGGAGAATCTACTTGTGATTCAGTAGCTCTTTACCTTCAGAAGACAGGTAGTTTTAATAGACCAGGAGTCCCTATGGATGCCTAAAAGCTCCTGAACATGTGCTGTACCAATTATAGATAGAAAACAAAAAAGCAGTTCAACAGTCTTCTTGACTTTTCTGTTGATTTGAGTGAAAATTAGACACTTATTTTTGGAGAAATTTGTTTTTTCCCTGTGCAGAAAACATAAAATTCAAGCCAAATACTGTCTAAAATATGTGGCATAGTTCTTTCCTTGTAGATTTTTAGTTCTTTTTTTTGCATATTTCTGTTACCAAGACAGGGATTTTATTTTTTAACTCTTTTGCTGAACAATATCTCTGGAACAAAAGTAGAAGGTACCCATAAATTTAATACAGACTTCAAAGAGAGAATTTTTTTTATTTTCATACAACTAAAGGGAGGGTCTGCAGAAAGATGGAGCCAGGTTCTTTCGGTGCTGCCCAATGACAAAACCAGAGGCAATGGGCTCAAAGTGAAATAAGAGAGGTTCTCTCTGAACACCAGGAAACTCTTCTTTCCCTGTGAGGGTGACCAAGCACTGTCAAAGATTGATCATCTGCTGATTTTTAAAATATCAGTTCTTGTAGATGCTGAAAGAGTGTTTAAAGATAATCCTGGCCCACTGGCTTTATGTGACCCTGCTCGAGCAGAGCCATTGGACCACATCATTGTAAGAGGTTGCCATGGTTTACGCCCAACCAGAGCTCAGCCCCACCCAAACACTGTCTCACTCCCTCACAGTTGGATGGGGAATCTGAAAAGTGACAAACTCATGGGTCAAGATATGGACAATTTAATAGGTAAAGCAAAAGCCACAGTTGCATGTGAAATAATCCAAGGAATTTATTCATCCCTTTCCATGGGTAGGCAGGTGTTCAATCATGCCCAGGGAAGCAGGGCTTCATCATGCATAACAGTGACTTGGGAAGACTAACATCCTAACTCTGAAATGTCCCATTCTTCTTCTTTCCCAGATTTTTTTTTTGTTGTGCTAAAACCAGCATACAGGTTCTTTCCTACCTTAATTGTTCCATAATTCTATGCTTTCTTTTATTAAAAGACTACATTATTTTCCAAAAATTTTAATGTAAGTGGTAGAATCATGCTTCAATACTTTAGTTGTTCTCTGCCTATGACAGCCAAAATCATTAAGCTGCAAATGAAAGCTCTCGTTTTAGTAAAGACATGCAGATATTTTAATTCCAGCAAGTAAACCTGCTGCCACAGTTCTCTAGAGAAAATTAAGATGATGTTTAAGAGAAGGCGAAGAGAGCTCCTTAAAAAGAAAAATAAAAATTTTTATTGTATTATATTATGATTTTTTACAAGGCAAGACTGGCATGTCTTTTCACTGATCAAGCTGTATCTGAATAAACTGAATGCAGTCGACATTTAATTCCATGTAGGGGTCAATGCCTGAGTCTAAATCAGTCTCACAATGATCCTATATTTTGTAAGTACTACAAGACTAACCATGTGCCTCCTTTCAGCAACATAAGCTTTATCAAGGTGTGTAGAAAGAAATTCACAGAAACATGTCCTCCAAATTCTTCAACAAAATACTCTGGACAGTGGCTCAACACAAATTTCCTGAATGACCAAGTGTACTCACTTTAGTTTAGGGTAGGGGCTACTGAAACCATGGCAAATTGCAATGACTCTAAGACCAGAAAGGAGCATGTGATGTTCTAAATTAACCCTATGCTCCTCATGGTTCATAAAGTCTACATACATGCTTCAAAACCAAATACTGAGCAAAACAAGACTTTTCACTTTCATTAGTTGTAAATGAACTAATAGAAAAAATAGGTACCAAAACATGCTGGAGAAGAAATTTCCTTCAATCACAAAAAAGCAGATTAGGTGAAGAATTTTGTATGATCCCATGCAGACCAGTGAAAACATTTCCCCTGCTGCAGAACGGAATAGAAATCCACAACAGCCCTAAAAACACCAGATGGGTCACTTCTAAGATTGCAATTCATTAATAAATTCAACTCCCAGGTCTAATATGGGAGGACTCAGATCACAAAGTAAACAGCAAATATAGATATCTACACGTTTACTGTCTCAAAATTCCAATTATAGTCAGGAAAGGTCAATATGCTGGATCTTGCCTGTTGCCTAGACACTAAACCCCCCTTACTACAATCTTAGGTTACTCAGCCAGCTTGTGCACAGCTGCAGATCCTCTGTAGATGTGGTGCTATATCTGCCAGCCACGTGTTATCTCAGCTCTTTTGTAGCATCACAGATGTGCCAACGTTTCGGCAATTTAAGTCTTTTACTCACATACTAAGTCTGGTTTTGTGCATCTCACATTTCTCCAAATCTGGAATTTTATGTCCTTCTCTGAAGTGCAGTAGTTCTAGCAATTCCATCTCTTGTATGTCTTTAATTTCAAAATTGAGAAGAACTTGAAATAGTCTTATCAGTATTGTGCCCAGAGCCTCAAATTATCTCACATCACAGTCATTGATACCTCTAACAGAAGCAGAGGATGAAATAATAAGATTTGGTTCAAAGAACTGACTCAAGAAAATAGTTAAAGATTTTGTTCCTTGGAATGGTACAGATGTTGATATAAGAAAACATCCCTAACATTATATTTCAAACACTCTTTACCAATTTGCAGCATTACATTTAAGTAGATGATATGAGAAAATATTTGCCATCTTTCCATATGCAGAGATTTATACTTATGAATTCCCTCAGAGCAATGTGGGTGTAGATGTCAACCAAGATATGAATTATAGATCACTGGTTAATGATTTTAAAAGACTTCTTACTAAGTCAATGCATACTGATGACTTGATTAGATTTGCTAATGTACCTCTTCATGTTCTCTCTGGAAAGCTCCTGTATTTTGTCTGATTGTGAACTGAGTTTATTCTAAACTTTCGCTATTATGACCTACAGTAAGGTGCTATTACAACTGAGATAAGTGAATCTGATAATTTGCTCTTCTTTGTTTCAGTTTAGATCTAAGATGTATTTTATTTACATACCCCAGACTGCAGTTTTATAGACAAGGTGATTAGTGCAACTATCTGCAAATATTTTGCACAAAACCGCTGTAAAATGAGTAGAAAGTGAGTAGAAAGCTAAGTTTGCGGGTCATATTTACTGTTCATGGGAGAACATAGTAAGGCAACACAGGAACGCCCTTTGAATTCATTACTATTGATTAATTTTTAATGTTATAAGGAGCTTCAATAATTCTCAGACAGAAAGGATAACAAATGAGTTTAAGATTAAGTTACAATTCTAACTACTAGGTACAAGAACAATTGTTTATAACAGTGCTGAGAGAAGAAAAAGACATACTGAAGAAAAAGCTTACAGTCAGTGCTATGTATCAGAGGACTCGTGAATGAGGAAGATTATGCTGCTGCAGAGAATACAAATGCCCTTGTGGAATGTGTAAGAGTACCACCTAAAGACAATCCTCATCAGTGATAAAATGTCTCCTGAGAAACTGTGTCACATTTTGGGAAACTTATTACAGCTTGTGCATTTCTAAGATGTGAACCAATTTTTAAAAGTTCAGAGGAGATCAATGCACGTGATCACTCTTCTAGAAATTTTGATTTTTGAGTAAAGACTGACAAAAGTTGCTTTAAAAACTCTAGCTAGAAACTAATGGGATTCTTTGCTACTTTTCAAATATGTTCAATAGGTTCAATAAAATGAACTGTTTTCCTTTCCACTATTGGCTTGAGAAGAAATACTGGGCTGCCACTGAAGCAAAGCAGATTAAGTACTTTTTTACAGCATACCACCATAGTCTTCAAGATGAAGAGGAAAAGAGTATTTTGCTGCTTCAAAGAGGAAGGGTGTAACCTTTTCTCTGTAACAGTGAAAAGGACAATAGGCTAAAGTGGGGAAACACTCATGGGGAATGACACACACCAAACATGCAAAAAATGTTAGAGAAATGAACCAGCAAACAGTCTAGAGCTGTTGCTTCTTGCCTTCAAGAATGGAACACTAAGAGGGAGACAGCACTAAATGTCAGTTTAACAGCCAGTTTTCTATGGTAGGGTATCAGAAAAGAGCACCATGTACACTTCATGTAGGATGAAGAAAAACACCTTACATGCAAATCCAAGTATTTATTGTTAGTGAAATTAAAGTTTTAAAAATTGAAGAATTATTATTAGTCTTGTTACAAAGTTATAGTCCAAATTTTCTAATTATTGCAGCTCATTTCCAAGAACTATACCATTAAAATTGATGTGAAGTTTTCCCTTTCCTCTTGTTTATGCACACACTTCCTACAGTCCTCTGGGTTGAAAGGAAGATAGAGGCCTTGAGTGAGTCATTAGCATCCGAATTTATTTCTCAAAAGAGCTTAATCCTGATGATTTCTTGCTCCTTACTCTTCTTGGAGTGATTTCTTTTTATATTTTGTAATGTGTATTACACCTTAACCTCCTTCTTCATGGATTCAGCACACAGGTTTAAATCCACATAGACTATGTATGGTGTGATTTATTTTTTATGTTGGATATGTTTCCCTCTTTCTCTCTATTATCCTTGAAACAAATTCTACTTAACTTGCAAGGTTGCTTTTCTTTAATAACCAGTAATTGATCATTGTTGAGGGAGCTGGGGTTCTCTGGATTGTTTTGTACTTTCAAGGCCTTTGCTGCCATTTAATTTTGTACTTTTGGGGACCCCTGATAAATGATTTTTTTTTCTGTAATGGCCCTCAGCCTGTGGCTTCCTGATATTGCAGTTAACATTTATTAGAGCAGCTTCGTCTGAAATAAATGTTTCATTAATAGTCTATTCCAACAATTACGTACTGGAAGTCACATATACTTACAGACACATACATATAATTATACAATGCTCTGGTAACTGCTTGCCACCACTGTCTGGTGGTTAAAGGAATTGGTGTATTACCAGAACTACTGTACAATAGTAATTGTAGTTAATTATAGAAGAAAAAGTATTAAATGCATTTTGAAGGTGTCTTTTAACACTATAATTCTCTTGTATGCTCTGTGCCATAATGATGGACTTCTGCCTCTAAGTTAATTATTCCAGTAAAAAAAAGTATATGTAGTAATAGGTTAATAATAAGGTAGTGTTTACTCCTATTCCAACTTGTATTTGTCATGGGATTTAGTATCTCTTGAAAAACCTATGGTAGCAGGAAAAAAGCTGTATGAGTATATGTGTTATGCTACAGCAGGAAGCCAACACTGTCCAAGAAGGATTATGGTCTAATTTTACATTATTCAGTGAATAGCTGTGAAGAAAATCTTATCTAAAAGAGATTTATTTCCACCTAAATGTTCTAAAATTTTACAGAGCTAAAGTATAAGACTTCATTTCTCTTTATGTTGGGACATTTAATTAGCATTTTTTGCCCAACATATTGAACATTATTTCTATCTATTGTCATTAGAATGGTTACTCTATTGCCATGAATTAAAGCCTCCATCATCTTCTGTGAACAGTGGGCACACAAAACAAAAATTTTTATGAACAGTTTTACAAAATGACTTATCAGTGTTATTGCAGTTAAAAACTGTACCACTTTGTGTTGATGTGTATGGGCTCTCACATCATTACTTGAATGAGTGTGACAATGACATGAGCATGCATTGCTCTGAAAGTGGCAATAAGCCTTATGCCACTTCAGAGGAACACACTGTGTGTGATAATCTGAGATAAAATGCAAAGCTGTACTGATGCAACCTGATGTGAACTCTTAGGTAGCAACAGTAGATCACCCATCTGAAAGGACTGCCAAGACAACTCAGATACTCTCTGGAGTATCTGAATTTTTGCCTGTGTGACAGTGTTTTTCATCACATGCTTTCACACCACCTGTACAAAACAGCCTACCAAAAATATGTCTCTGAGTGTGTATATATGTATAGATATATAGGTTATACTTAATTGTGGCTATTTTACAGCATTGATGGGTAAAAGTCTTTCCTGATTTATAAATAATAAAAGATACTGATTCCTTGAAAAAAAATTTCCTATAAAAGTGCAAAACCAACAAGAAATTAAAATCAGTATTTATATTTATGAAAATTGTTTATCTTTAATAGAGAATTCGGAAGTTAACAGTGGACATAAATAGGAATTTAACTACCATTTTGTATGTTAATGTCTGGTTATAATTTTTAAAATTTCAAAATGTCAACAATTAGTTGCCATAGATAGGACTTTGCAGTCACAAACAAGTATAAATTATTACTGATACTCATGGCGAAAGGACAATGATGAACTGTGTATAATTTATCTTCTTTGTCACTCTGATAAGTCTTGTCTTTGTAAAACTTACTATCTTTGAGATCCTTGTGGAGCCCCTATCTATGAGATCCTTATTGCAAAAGAGGATTTGATTCACACTGTTCAATATTTAAGAGGTTCTTTCAAGACACAGGGGGAAGTCAGCTACCAGAAATGAGACAAAAAATCCAAGGAATTCCAAAAGTATTTCTCTTTACAGCCACAAAATATATTCACATGAAAGAAAACTTTAAAACTTTACAAACTTTTTTTTAAAGAAATCTTGCTATCTCAATGTTATAGACTATGCTGCCTGAAAATTAGGGGGAAATTGTAGTTGAAAACTGCAGACATTTGCAACTTGTATTGGAGTGTGCACTGTTCTCAGATTCCTGAAATAAATATGATTGAATGCATTCTATATATAAATGTATTCTGTATATAAAAATTCTTCAAATTGGCAAAGAGTTTATATGAATTAAAGGAGGCAAATGACTGAAAAATGCTGTTCACCTTGTCTGTTTTAAGAAAGCAAGTAGTAGCAATTATATTTGTATCCTTGCAGAGTGAGGGAGAATTTGCAAGATATCCAATATACAGTACAAATAATTAATGAAAAAGATCATTAAGAAATAAATATGTAAGATTTTTTAGGTCAAGACTTTAATTTCTTAAGCATATGAAAAATTAGTCACATTTTTAATCACTCAAGAGCTACAATGAAGATCTGGAAATTTTATGGAATTTTCTGTAATGTATAGGGAAATAATGTCTGCCAGAATTCATAGAAAAAAGAAATTGATCCAGAACTTCTTAACACTTTTTCAAACTCATTGCAAAAATTTGAAATTCTCAATTGTGTTCCAAAATTCATAAAAATATTGAGCAATCAGATAGTGAGAGGTTGTAGGAAAAAAAAAAAAAAATTAAGAAACTGGTAGTTCCGAATGGACAACTATGTTTAGTACCTCAAAGATTTATAGCATATTTTTAATTCTTCCTCTGAATCCTTTCAGAGAAGAAGGAGGATTATCTGAGGTCAGATTATGGGGGAAATATTAATAATTACGATCTCATATAGTGTGCGTGCAAATGATCCCAGTTATAGCACTGAAATCATTATCATGAAAATTCATTTCATAGCAGCAGCTCATTTACTGCACCTAGAATTGTTCCTGCTATATATTCAAGGATAAAGTGATGTAAAATGTTTCTTTGCAAAATGTGTTGGCTACAAAAGGTGTAAAACTGGAAAAAGGTATTATTATGATAATCTGTTGTATACAAAACTGAGGAAAGGTTTTCAGCTGCAAAAATCAAAAGAAAATCTGTTTATGGTTTATGTTTTTTAGTCAAAATTTGAAAATATAAAGCAGTTAAACCTTATGAAGCCTGAAAAAGATGAATAGTGCCATTTCATCATATATTAATCAGATTTATCTTTTCTACACAGAACATATTCTTTAGGTATAATCTGCAAAGCTGGACTAGTAACTAAATTTGAGTCTAAAAATAGTTTCAAAAGTATTTTTTGACCTTCAGAATACTGATTCACAGAAGAAATATATTTGTCCTCTTTCCTTCGATTCCTGGAAAATTCTTTGGAAAGAGGATTGATAAAAGGCTTTCTGAATCATTTATAGTAATGAATAAAATGTACAATCAGTTAGACTGAAATGCTTCATAATGAGGTAAGAGATGGAAAAATTATATCCCTTTTATTTATTTGTAGAAAAGTGTGGTGTTACATTTTAGTTAAAAGGTATGCTCTGCCTCACCCCTCGAAAATGTACAGTGTATTCCAAGCCTGTGATGCTCCCCTTCAGTATCACGGATCTGTAATCCCATTGGCCAAGTCTTATTCCGCGCCCGCTTTGAATCTCCCTGTTAAGCTGTGCAAGGGAGAACAGAAGCTCTCTCACTCTCTCTTGGCCCCTTCTCTCCCTAGGGTCTCCCTCTCTCCCCCTCCTTTCCCCTTCCCCCCTTCTGCCTCAGAAGCCATGCTGCTCCCGGGGGTGGGACCCCCAATAAACCCTCACTTAATTAGGCTGCTCAGAAGCCCTGTGGGGTCCACTTGCCTGCCTGCTGCTACCATGGAACATACAGCTTAGGGGGACCTCCAGGACTCCCCGGGGATCCCACAAATGCTTAGAACTGCTACAGAAAAGAAAAGGCATAATAGTAGAATATGATTTTATTTTCTCTCAGTCTGAATTTTCTCTCAGTCTGAGCAAGGCTGAATGTGCTTTATCACACATTGTAGAGCCTGTATCTGCTTATTTGCACATTTGTATAGGGGTAGCACTTGTCATGGAGTCAGCTGAGACCATTTCCATCACTCACCTGTAATCCTCTGACCATGGGAGTCCTCCTTTCCCCACAGGACTGAGGGTGGATGGCACATGTGCTGCCACCAGACATGGTGCCATGAAGCACCATCATGGAAGCAACCAATGCCTGCATAGCAACCACCTCCATCACTTTTAGGGCAACCACTTCATTGAATGAATTAGAGACCCTCTGGAATAAGCTACACGTTCCACTTATTAGCATAATGGTATGTAGATAATGAGGCAGCAAAGAGTTATAGCATCTTCTTCACAAGCATAAATCACAGATTTATTAATGTGTTTTGTCATAAAGCCTACATCACATCTTTTTGGTTTTAGTTTCCTGCTGCTTAATACCACGTAGAAGAGAATCTCAGAATCAAAGAATCATTTAATGGTTTGAATTGAAAGAGGCCTTGAAGAACACCAACTTCCAACCCCCCTGGTGGTCAGGGACACCTTTCATACACCAGGTTGTCCAAAAATCCATCCAGCCTGGCCTTGAAAATGTCCAGGGATGGGGCGCCTGTTTCAGTGCCTCATCACTCTCACAATAAAGAATTTTTTTTCTGATATCCAATCTAACACTTTCAGTGTTAGCCTCTTTCACTTTAAAACGTTCCCCCTTCCTCTGTTGCTATGCACCCTTGTAAAATTTCCTGTAGGATGCCCTCAATGTTTTAGAACTTCAGTAGAATCACTAACATCTGGTAGGTGTGCTTGCAGAGGTAAGACTATAACAAAACTATAATACAATCATGTTGTTCAAAGAAAATCTTTATTTTTCTCTCTGCAATTGCTTCTTGTGAAGAAATCTTATTATAAAATATAAAAATAGGGGTACAAACATTTTATAAAAATAAATGAAAGACATTATCAATATATTTTAAGTTCTAAACAGAAGTGAAAGAACAGGCATTTCTGATCATTTAGCTGAAACTTCCTCAAAGAGAGCTTTTCTAGCTAACATTATTTTCTCTTTCATTCTTCTTCACACTTTCACCTTTGTCCTTCTCCTTTGATCCATCTTACCACTTTCTGTCCCAACATGTTATTTTATCCCTTCTCTTCCTTTTTCTCTCACCACTTTTAAAAAAATCATATTTCTCACTCATTGAAACAGTATATCTGAGTTCAGGGTGGTCAAGTTGATTGATTTTCAAATATGAAAGAATTATAATATAAAATTGAACCCCAATGTTTTTTTACAGAATTACTACCAGGGCTTTGTCAAGTTATCTTCGGAGAATGCAAACACACACACACATGCACACAACTGAGCAAACAAGCAAACAAAAAAATAAAACCCATAAAAACAAAACCAAAACTGATATCAAGGAATGTAACACTGAAACCAATGCATGCAGCACTAAAATGTGGAGGTTGGGAAAGGGAATAATTGACTGAGGTTCTTTTCTAACTTCCTCTTCTTTCCCCATCTGAAAATTAAAAGAACAGGGTAATTGACTTTTGCTCACACTATTCTAAAGATTTATGAGCACAGTCTGGGAAGATTTTCTGATGTCTTCCACAGAGTAACCATGGAAAATGTTGGGGTTTTTTTCCCTGATGCTTAGCTGTTGGTTACTCTGCTGGTCTCTGTACTCTCCAAGCAGGACAGTAAATTTGGGTGTCCAGCCTCAGTTTAGGAATTCTTAGAATAAGGCACTAAAATGTGAGACAGAGCATCGTGGACACAGACTGGTGAAATATCACAGGTTTTGAAAATAATGTTTCAAAATGCTTCAAACACAAGCTGAGGGTCTTACCTGCGTAAGATACAGTTTTTGAAACTTATACTACTGTTTCTGTTAGCCAGGTGAAACCAAGTTGTTCATGAATGTTAAAGAAACGAGTGATAGAAAAGTTGGGGAAAATAGAATCCAGTAAACATTTACTGGTATGTTTAATTCTGAAAATCGACCACTGCTATTTTAACTCTTTTTTTACTATAAGCAGTAGTAAAAAGGAAGATATTTATTTTTAAGAATTCAGCCTTGCTGAATTATTGCCAAAATTATGTATGGCAGAGTTCAGCCTTGTTTAATTTTTTTAGATTAAATTTATGAGAAGGGATTGGCTTCTAGCAGCAACTCCACAGCTTATCTTGTGAAATTTATGTTAAAAAAAAAAAAAAGGTGATCAAAAGAAAATTTCCTGCATACAAATGTAATAGTCTGCTGTAAATCTGAATATCACAGATTTTTCATATTTAAAATGATAAAATAAATTACCAAGTCTAACTTAGCAAGGAGGGAATTTGATTTCTAAGAACATCTATCAAAGGTGGGATCACTAACTAAGTTAATATACCCTTTGACAATTAATAGATAATGTTTTTATTTAAAACAACACTTTAGATTAAATAGATTGAATACAAATGTCAGAAGATGTACTTTTTAAGAATTAATGAAGTTCAAGTCAGAGGGAAAAGACTTCATTATTACTTTAAAATATGTCCAAAACTAATAGTCAATTTTTTCAAATTAATTTTCTTTGATGTTGCTTAATTTTGCACAATAAAAAAATCAAATACCTAATACTGTCTCAAGTGCTAATAAATTTTCAACACACTTATATTTAAAGAAAACTTCTGTCAAATAGAATAATCTGAAAAATCCCTGTTAAGCTTATTCCAGTAGCTATATCAGTTGAGTCTATAGAAACAAAATGTTCATAAATAACATACTTTTTTAAAACTCTGTATAGATTTTAATGGATATTTGTTATTTTTTTTATTTCTTAATCTTTTAGTTTGAATATTTCCTAATCTTGCATGAAGTTCATCACTTCCACACTTAATGAAATGTATTTAGAGCATTGCCTATATATTCCTGCTGGGTCCTGATTGTGTAAGCCATCTTGCCTTTCAAAGTATCCCTATAGACAGTGGGAACTAGTGTTCTTTTGAAAAACAAAATATTACGGAAGCACAGAAGTTCTCAGAGCCCAGTTAGAGGGAAGGGTGAATCTAATGGTTTTTAGAAAGAAAGGCAAGGTGTCTTATAACTGCAGCAGAGGCATTGCTTCAGCAATTTAGAAGACGTACAGGTGCCTTTTAGAAAATACTCTTAATTTGTTATGTCTTTGGCTTTGTTAACAGTTGTTCTTCTCCTATGTATCCACCTCTTTTTTCTCTTTGTGTGCTTTGTGCTTGTAAGCTTTGATTGGGGTTGAGTTTAGTCCTCTATTTCCTGTACAGTATAAACTTTAAGAAAACTTAATAAATTTTCCCTATTAGGTCCTTAAAAGTAATGAGTTTCTTTCCTTTTTGGAGGGAAGCTTAAAAATTAGATTTTTTATTGACAACAAAATTTATTTCTGTCCCTTTTTCTGGAATAAAGCCTGCTCCCATCTCTGTGGAATGTGAATTTTTTGAAATGGTTCCACAAATACATGAAAGGAGATAATATTTTTGTTCTTGGCTTCTCTTAGCTGCCACAAAGAACAAAACAATGAAGGAGAGATCTATAATCAAATTGCTGTCACTGAACACAAATCCAAAATATTTCAAGGAGAAAGGTTCTGCAGAAGGAACTTTCATGTAGGTGATAGAATGTGAAGAGTCATTGAGGGAACTAGACTTCTAAGGGAGCTAAGAAGTTCAGATCTCAAGGTAATGCTGTGCAAAAGCCCATGTCAAAATCATGCTCACAGGATTCCGATAAATTACTAGGTATTACTGACTACAAGACAGAGCTGAGTGAGCAGATGCAGGATTTAGAATGCAGTATATGCAGTTTTTACATTTTCTTTTTTCATCTCTGATTTACTATGTTTGAGGGATAGTTGAAAGAACTGGTGCTCTAGTAACCCCCAAGACCCCACCTTCCTGAATAATCAAGTTTATTTCCCAAAAACTCAGGACTACCGAAACAAGGAGTATGCCACCTGTCCTTGTTTGGTGCAAGTACAAATTTTTCAACATTATTAGGCTTGTTGAATTGTGGAAAGCAGATCTATAGGACCTATAGACTACTTTTTGTTTTTAATTTATGTATAGAAACAATTTCTTTTGTCTTTGATATCAATAGACACATTAAGTTCTAGCTGGGCTTTTACCCTTCTAAATTTCTCCCTGCATAAATTTATTACATCTTTATTATCATCCTGACTTGCCTGTCCCTAAAGGGCACAAACTCTCCCTCTTCTCCTGAGTTCCAGCCAAAGCTCTTGGTTCAGCCAGCCTGGTCTTCCTTCCTGCCAACCCATCTTTCAGCACATGGTGATGGCTTGTTACTGCCTCTATAAGATTTCCTTCTTGAAGAATGTCCAGATTTTGTGTACTCTTCTGCCCTTCAGGACTGTCTCCCAAGGGACTCTCTCACCCAGTCCCCTAAGCAGGCTGAAGTCTGCCCTGTGGAATCCAAGGTAGCTGTTGTGCTGACCTCTTTCTTTAGATCCCTGAGAACCAAAAACTCATAACTTTTCATGATCAGCATGGCCAAGACTGCCACCAAGCACCATATTACCCACCAGATCCAACAGGGTGTCTTCCCACAGCTGGCTCCCTTAGCAGCTGTGTCATCTTTCCACAGGCAGAAAAGCCCTAATTCTTATGTGAGCATTCTCAGGCACTTCTCTAGGTCCTAGTACATCAATAACCCTTGCACCTTTCCTGCCGTCAGGTTCTGTCACATCATAGAACATTTTAATTGCTGCTTAGCTGGTATGACAACAAACAAATTTGTGTTTTACTCTGTCATGTGACATGACATTGTCTGATGAGATCTGAGAACACTTTAAATAACACTTGCTGGGATTTATAACCTCTCTAACTGAATGATATTTCATTTCAGCAGGTCATTCCACCTAATATATCTTCTTGAACTATGTTTGTGAAATTAAAGACATGTTGAAAATTAATTAATAGTATTTTTCGGGCAAACAAATTATGTTAGCCTTAACTACAAATATGATAAATAATTTTCTCTTACAAATGTATCCACATCAAATGTTTTATCTGCTAATTGTTATCTTCCCAAAGTTCCTCTTTCTCTAATCTTAAATGTTTTTCTGACATCTATATCTCTACTAGTTCAGCCAAGGATCCTAGAAACTCTGGGAAAGTCATAGAGTGAGCCCCCCTAAACAGATTCCTGGGTGTAGGGGGAAGAGGAAATTGATCAGAAACAGAAAGTGTGAATTACTAATAATAATTCCTGTGTGGTCAGCTTGGTTTCCTTCTGGGATAATATGGTGGCTTTGATCCCAGCTGGCTGCCATACCCAGCCACTGCTCTCTCATTCCCCATCAATGTGAAGAGAGGAAAATAAGATGTAAAAGCTTGTGAGCTGAGATAAAGGCAGGGAGATCAATTACTGTCATGTGAAAAATATGATTAGGGGAAGATTTTGGAATTTACTGGCAATTAATAACAGTGATAAAATAAAATTATTAAAAGTGATTAAAATAGTGAGAAAATAAAGACAAACATAAAAATACCTTCTCCATATACTCACCTTCTCCTCAAGCTCAATGTCATTCATTCACTCTTCTACCTCCTGCTCTCATCATTGCAGGGCGTTAGGGAACGGGGATTGCAGTCTGTTTATAACACTTCATTTCTCCTGCTTCTTCCCCCTTAGGCTGGTCTTCTTCTACAGCATAGGATCCCTCCCATGGGAGACAGTTTTTCATTAAATGCTCCAACATGAATCCTTCACATGGAGTACAGTCCACCAGAAAGAGACAATTTCAATGTGGGCACAGTTTGTGCTAGGAAAACTGCTCCTGTGTGGGCTTCTCTGCACAGGGTGCAATTGCTGTTGGGACTCTGGTTGTGCTTGGGTTTCCCAAGGGCTGCACCTTCCTTCAGGATGTATCCACCTGCTGCAGGATGTAGTTCTCCATGAGATGCAGGGTGGATTTGTGTTCTACTGTGGTTCCAAAACATTGGAAGTGATGTTTGGAAATTCTTTTTATTCCCTTTCTTTTCTCAGATGTTTTAAAAATAAACATGTCGAGAATTATCTAATAATACTGTTTGAAATCCTGGTGCCCCTGAAGGCACTGATAAGTCTTTCCCATGCACAGCTATGAGATCAATAGAAGGACACTTTAACAAAACCACCTTTCTAATATTTGCGATACGTGACCTCTGTGTTTCTGTCCTACAAGCTGATGTCTCAGTGAAAAAGAGTATAGTGAAGCTTATTTTTCTGTGTAAAGCTTTGAGAAATGCCACATTACTATCTGTATGAAATTTTAGAGTTATAACACACCTTATCAATCCAGCAGGTAGACTTCTGTGAAGCTCATTGACAGTATTAGAATAATTAAAATTCAAGTTGGTAGATATACTTTTGTTATTGAAAACCTAAACACTGTCATTAAGTTGTCTCATGCCTTACAGCTGTAGCTGAGGCATAAATATCTTAATTTGTCTGATTAAGATTTGCATCAACATCGAAACATTAGATGTCTGTATTGAGCTATGGCTTCATCCAAAGAAGTATGTTAGGCTCATTCTGTTGGCTTCATTGACATTAGATAAGACCTTCTGTGTACTTATGCTATTCTCTTAAAATAGACATGTTGTATGTAATGTATGTATGTTCTTGTCAGACAGAAAAATAGCTTTGAGTAATCAGCATGTGAGTATTGAGCTATGATGTTCCAAAATAATTTGGTTTGATTCCATCATTTCATAGAACAATTTTTGATGTTTCAGAGAATGATGAAAGAAATTATGCACAAAAGCAGAAGAAAATAACTTGTGGGGAGTATTAAATGTTCCTGCTACATATTTATTTCTAAAAATGTAGTAAATTCTTTAGTTTCAACATGTTAAAAGCTATCTTTAAATATTTTACTGAAGAAATAGATATGCTAATAATGGCTAATCGCTTGTCATAATTTTAATTTTTCCTCTATCATTCAGCTGATGCATTTTGTATAATCCATTCAAAAACTAAAGAAGGCTTCCGCTGAAATATGACAAATATATTAAATTGAACTTTCTATTGCAAGTTTGGACTTATGCTTTTTTTATTGAGCAAAACTTCCAACATCCAAAGAATTAAATGAGACAAAACATGTATAATTAGATTAAAGAATCTTTGTGGATGATATGTATCATATGCATCTCATGTTCAAGAGCATTTTGTCTTTAGTAGGAGCTGTATCAAAGTTCTGTGGCTTTTTTTTTTCCTCGTAGATTTTTGTACTGTTCTGATTATCGGTTTTAATTCCAATGATTTTTTTATAGCGATGTTGTTATTTCAAATCTAATAGTCCTGAAAACATACAGAACTTAATATTGTGAATCTTATTTTCAAAATGTGAACGGACAAATATGTATAAAAATGAACCACTAGATAATCCTATTAGTGATTTGTTTGATATTTGGTGATCTGCATACTTCCAGTCATCCTGGAAGGACAGTTATGAGGGTAAAGCTCACCTTTTATTCATGCATTTGTGTGTGTGTGTGTGTGTGTGTGTGTGTGTGTGTGTGCATGTACACATATATATCATACATGCACAACTGTACATGATTCTGAAAGTTGGTAATGGGAATTATTGGGAGTGATATTTCACTGCAGTGTCTATGGTCTTTCAAATGAGACTAAGGAATTTTCCAAATTATCCAAGTTCAATAATTATTTTTTAAAATTTTTTATTAGGAAGAGCTCTGAACAGCATTCTTATAATTTATTTATTTTACTTATTGAGAAGATAACTTGAAAGATTACCTAATGTTACTACATGTAACCATCAGCATTAAAATATTATCTACAGTGTATTTTTCCAGAATTGTCGAAATTTTGACCTCCTAAAACAGACAGAACTATTTATTTACAACAAAGTAAAGATACTTGGGGAATGATCAATGACAAAAGATTAAGTGATAAATAGGCTTGAAAGCAAGAGTCTGAGACACCAGAGCACAAAAAAATGCATGGCTCCAGTGTAGTGATATTCAAACATAGCAGAGGGTGCAGCTAAGTAGAAAAAGCACCAAAGCCTATGGCACTATTGTGAATAACAATCACACATTCACAGAATCAAGTAGGTTGAAAAAGACCTTTTAGATCAAGTCCAACCTATGACCTAACACCACCTTGTCAACTAAACCATGGCCCTAAGTGCCACATCCAGTTTGATACACCTCCAGAGATGGTGACTCCACCATCTCCTTGGGCAGTCCACTCCATACCAAATGACCTTTTCTGTGAAGAACTTCTTCCTAATGTCCAACTTAAACCTCTTGTGGCACAGCTTAAGACTGTGTCCTCTTGTCCCATTACTGGTTTCCTGGGAGGAAAGGCCGACCACACCTGGCTGCAACCTCTTCTGTCAGTTTCAGAGAGAGCTTCCACTGTAAATTAACAGCCTGAAAAACAAATCTTCTGATGGTTCACCAAAACAATGCAATTACAGAGCCAGAATCTGAGGCTGGAAGGAGTATCAAGAGGTCACCTAATCCAGTTCTCTACTCAAAGCAGGTCTAATCCAAGCAGGTTGCCAAACACCTCCAACAGCAGGGATCCCATTAGTACTGTCAGCCGCCTGCTACAGAATTATATTACTCTAATGGTTAAAAAAGAAAACAACAAAAAATCATAATATGTGACATTTCCCATGTTTCCAGGAAATATTAATTTTTATGCCATTTGTGTTACTTTTATTCTACACTGTTTTGTGGGGGCTTTGCGGTTGTAATGTTAGAAAATAATGCATTTTTGCCATATCTGTGGTTGCAGTGGAATGGGACTGGAATATGTCACATTCATATTAACAGAGACACAAACAACATTGTCGCTCAGACATCTGGACACTTACCTAGCAACATGTTTAAAAACAATTTGAGTATTATATGAGTGTCACCAAAATGGATTTCTCAAACTTAGAGGGCTTTCACACTCCCTTTCTTGACAGATTTTTAGACTAGTTGCATTAGATAATGAGTTATATATATGTTTAATTGAATATTATTTTAAACAAATTATTCAGTTGCAAAGAAAACAATTCTTTAATTAAACTTCCAGTAATGGTTAAGCGAATTTAGCACTTTGTGCATTTAGGTTACAGAAATGCTTTCTTCCAGTTTTTGCAAGTTTATTATTCTCTTTGAGAAAGATTTTTTTCTTCAATGAGTCATTCCCAGTGCAGCCCTCAGAAACTGTTTGATCCATAGAAATACAGAATTCTACAATGTATCCTTCCACTTCTGTGGGAAAAGTTATTTCTTACCCAGTATTATGTCACAGATGAACAACAAAAATTTTTGAAATATTCCATGCTTACTTCTTGTCTTTCCTTGCCTTTACAAGGTGAAGCATAGCTACATTAAGCTCAAGTATAGATGGCTTGCACAAAATTATAAAGGAGATTTATATTCGCATTATTTCAATTTACTGAAACATTAAAAAAAATTATCTGGGATACCCATGGTGTTCCATGGGTGCACTTCAAACTTTAGCTGGCATTAGGGTTAGGATTCAGAGATCCTACACTTTCAGGGAAACTGGGTTCAAAAGCTGTGGTGGAAGCAATGCTTACATAGTACTGTGCTTCCCTTGGTGTGTCTGTCCCAGCACAGAGTCCCTGGATCTAGAGTCCCTTCTGCTCCCTGAACCCTAACCATAACCACAGCACTAATGACAGCCTGAGGATGAGACAGAGCTGGCAGCTGTTTGAGAACATTTTTCCGAAAGTGGAATAGCTCTTCATGCTCAAGCATAACAATATGCATGAGGAATGCCAGAAACCTACTTGATTCAGTAAAGACTTCCTGGTCAAACCTCTGTGGTTGTATTGAGTGGAGCATCAGCAACCTGAGTGCTCAAGGCCAGGCTGGACAGGGTTTTGAGCAACCTGGTCTAGAGGAAGGCATCCCTGCCCATGGCAGGAGGCTTGAACTAGATGGTCTAGACTTCGGAGGTCCCTTCCAAATCATTCTGCAATTCTGTCATTCTATGATTCAAGTGTATTTATTCTCTTTACTATTAGCCTTTAAAAGATTTCTTGCATATTTTTTTTTAATACACAATTTGTTTGTACAAGTGGAATATTTCCAGAATTGGACCCTAAACAAACTGAAACATTTGAAAGATGTTAATAAATAATAATAATAAAACAATTAATAAAATAATTGTACATCAGTGAATAGGATAAAAGCATTTATTGTGGAACATAAAGATAAATAGGTAAAGATAAATAGGAAAGAAACATAGATAAATTTCATTCCAAAACAAATTTCATACCTATTTTCTCTATTCATAGGTTCAACTATAAGTTGTTTAGGCCATTTGATATTTTTTCAGGAATGAAAAGGAGAGCAGATTCATAGATTTGTTAGGCAGAGCCCATTATTATATATTTGCTACATCTAGCAAATCCTTCATGTAGTACAGAGCAGATGTGTGTAGCCTAAAATTTTAGCAGAAGGATAGCTTTTTTCCCATTACTGTTCTATTTTTCAGACTTCATTAAAAATTTGAATTCCATATTATAAGATCTTAGTTGTCTGAATGAAGTCCTAGCTTCATTGATTTCAATGTTTTATATTTAAATACGGATCGTTGAATATTTCCAAGCACAGAATACAAATTACTTTTTGTTATAACCTACATTTTTGCTTTGTTTATCTTTAAAATTTGTGTCCTGATTCTGACAAAAGACATAATTTATACCAAACTTTAAACAATATAGTGTCCTAGCAGGAAAATTGTTTTTCTCTTTTATTCTTTTCCCATCTGCTTGTAATTTTAAACACTATTGTTTCTGTCAGATTATGGTTTGTACTTAAACCTCATTGAGTTTCTAACAAAGTTTTCATGTATTTGCATATCTGCAATGGCTTTTAAAAACACGGTCATTAAATTAAAATGGATGGCTCATAAGAGTGGGTAAAATTTAATAATTTAAAGTTGCTTTTGTTATACTGTGGCATCAAATATCTGAAGTATATTAGTAATTTCAAGAATTATTGGTTCAATGACTTTCTTTGTAATCAAAACTGGAAAAAAAAACCAAGAACAGTAATACTGATAGTAGAGAGAGGAGGGGATTTGGCAGTCTTTCCATGCTCTCTCCTCCTGCCTACCAGACTCCATCTCTCTTATCAACAGGCCATGCATTCACAGAGATTTACTTTCAGTAGAAGTATTTCTAGTGACAAAGCTGAAAGTTTCCAGGGAAAGAAATATGGATAGTAAAGTCATGAAGGGAGAGTGTCTTAGGGCAAGATAAATAGTATCTTCTAGAGCATTGTCCATCTATATGAGCACTAGATAGTGGACACTGGAAGATTTAATACAATCCTTATCATCTGGACATTAGAAATAAATGTTAAATTGCTGGTTCATCTGTTAGCCTCTTCCTAAAAGAAACCACCTAATTGCGTTACCAAAATACACTATTTTTTATCGAAGTTTTAAATGTGTGTGGTATTCAGGACCAACAGGGATGCTCCACTAAGTGGGCAGGATTCGAAAGCATTTTAGCCTATTATCAGAAAAAAATGGGATTAGAGTGTGATAAGGTTTATTTTTACAACTAGAATTAGAATACTGGCCTTTATAACTGCCTCATTATTATTAGTGTGAACTAAGTTTGGAGTTGGAGCTGATATTTTTTAAACTTCAGAATAGTCAGGAAACCAAATGTGTCATTTCTGAAGACTTGAAATTATATCCTTTTGGCTTCTTATCTACAAGATTTTTGAAGGGATACATAATGGAAATCATAATTAAATATATCAATTAAAAACTTTGGATAAAAGGTCTTAAATTCTTAAGATCAGCTACTCAAAATTAGAGATAATTTTGAATTTCATACTTTTGTATCTAAGTTTCCCATGTGTAAACTCTTACTTGTAAATACACTGCAGTCATCACCAAGACCCAAAGGCTTACAAGAAAATAAAATAACTACTTTCATTGAAAGGTTTGAACACCAGCACATTGTCTTGAACAGAGATGGTAAAACATATTATTTTAATAATCTCTTATAAATTAGGTGCTTTAATTTCTGTGCAGTAAGTTAAAAATTAAATACAGTATCTAGAAACATTTCATAGTGCAGTTGCAGAAGTTCAAACACAGGTTGCACAAGGTCAGATCACTAAAGGAAAACTGGGAGCTGAGTAGCACTAGCTTAAGGTAAATAAAGGTCATACATCCAACATATGTAAACATTCTATATTGGATGAAAATACAGAAGCCTAAATAGCAGATCCCTCCCATATAAGAAGGAAAACCAAATGAGAGAAGAGACAGTAACTGCCACAGTCGTGTTTCTCCTGGTTTAGGATGCTCTGCCTGAGCAGTGCTGCTGTTTCTCTCAGTAAAGCCTCCCTTTCGCCTTGGTACAGAGGTACTAGTTTTAGATTTGCAATTCACTATGCTTTGCTATTGCAGACCATCAATCACAGTAATTAATCTTTGTTATATTTTTGCTTTGAGCAATTTAAAATTTTAGGGAACACTCAAAGTGTGCGTGGTATTTTCATACTCCACTCTTCCTGTACAGCTTGACAAGTATGGTACTGAGCAAAGGTAAACTTGCACACTACACAAACACCTCAGTATGGATAAAGTAATAGCAACATGGTCCTGGAACAGAGAAAGAGCAATATAATCCTGGCCTGGTTTCAGAAAAAGATGATGTGATGAAATTTTGGATTTCCTCATGAAACTGAAAGGAGAAGTGAGATACAGACACCATACAAAACACCAAACCCAAGAAACACCATTGCTTTGGAAATTGCTTGCCTCTAAAATGCATAGATGCATTTCCAAGTACTGTCCTCAAATATAAAATTAGTAAGATTTAAGACTTCCTGTTCTCATCATGTGCCGTTGCTTCTGTGTGGATCCTGCCCAATATACATAAGTGCAAGGTCAGTGATTTGGTTATTTCCATTACTAGCTAAAGTTTTCAGAAAGCTCTTGCATTGAAGGCATTTTAAGAATGTCTTGCCCTCAATGTCTGTCTGACTTGAGGTGAGCTCACAGAGACATCAACAGGGGGCAAAGAGGTCATAACACCAAATTAGTGCCATCACTTGTTATGTAGCAGTCAGAAAACACAGAAAGTGGGAAGATAAGATCACTGCATAATCTGTTGGTCTTTATATTTCATATTTGTTGGCTTTCTTAATAAGACAAAGCAGGTGTTTATAACTCTGAATTAATAATCTTTAAACCCATTAAGAAATCTTTCATCTTATATTAGGGTTGGATAAAAATGTGAAATAAGAGAATTTTTTTTGTTTATCATCCTGTAAACCAAATTGGCTACAAAATAGTAATTTCAGAGGTTGCATAATAGTAATAATTAATAAATATCTTTGTTGCTCAGCAACAGCTATTTAAACAATTCAGCTGGAATTCTGCTAGGCAAGGTTTTTCTGTGCAAAAACTTGCAAAGCAAGAATTTGCAATGAAGCTGTCTAAGAAAAAGGGTTTTAGTGATACAGACCTGCATTCTGGTTTTTAAATATTTCCGCAATATTTAGCATTTCTGGTGCAGTTTTATGATGCCATATAAATATTGAAGACAGTTCTTTCTAGACAAGTTTTAAATATTAATCACTTCATTAATTTTTTCCCAGCTTCCAAGTACTTCTTAGGCCTAGTGACTTGGTGGTTATTTTGATCATTCAGTGTTTGAAAAAAAGGAATTATATACCAGATGTATCAGTCATGCTATTTTCATCAGAATTGCAGATAAATTAATATTGGGTGGTCATGCCTCTAATATCAAGGCAGGGAAGTGTCTTTTTTTCTCTTCTTCATGCTGAATATCAGGTTAAGGAATAATGCCTGCAGACTTAAACAATCTCTTGAAATGGAAAATTTTGAGGCAGCATAGAATATGTATCATTAAATATTACTTTTATTATAAAACTATGTTTTTCTTGTCCTGAAACAATTTTGAGTTGTAAAGCACCATTTTTTCTGCCCCCAAGCATTTTACAGTCAACAAAGTTAAAGTAAAAATCAAGTACTTCATTTGCCTGAAATATCAAACCCCATTTATTTCCCTCCCAAGAGAAGAATTAACAAAAGGTTAAACAAAAATGTTATTCCTCTGCCCTCAAGCAAGTTTATATCTCATTTGGGATACTTTTTCCATTGATATGTGAACATTTTCATGTGTATGTGTGACAATCCCCTGCATGTGTATAGCACTAAATAAACACTCTATGCAGTCACCTCCCCCAGAATCACATAGCTGGAAAATATTCCTCAGTCTAATGGTAGGTAGTTGCAGCTAAGAAATAAAATTTTATCAGGTGTTAAGACATACTTAATGTATTAGAATTTTTCTGATCATTAGAATTTCTAATTATCTGGGTGTTACCATGAAAAAGAGAAATTTGGGGTCTGAAAAAAGGATTGTTTGAAGGTGGGCTATCAGAGTGGAGCATGGTTAACTACATCTGTACACCCTTCACAGACTCCTCACCTATAGACATCTAACAGGCCAGTCAATTTAGTCAGTCATTCAGCAGAAATCCTTTTACAGGCTACTGTACACTTTTATAAATCTCTTATTCTGCAGAGATCTACAGAAATCATAGCTGATTTCCATAAAGTTACAAATTTTTATTAGTTAAATTTATTTTAAACCTGGGATTGGTGCAAAGTTTATATATTTATATTATTCAGTTTATCACAGTCTTCGGTATTTCTGGTAGGTTTTGACTGGCTATGTTTTGGTGTGCATTTGGAATTTTTACAGGTCTGAAGATATTTAGAAATAGCTAATCTTTCCCTTAGTCCTTCCTCTGTGTTCTATTCAAGTGAAGTGATAGAAGAACAAAAAACTGAAAATAAGTTAAATTTTGTCTCAGAGTTATTCTGAACACTATGACCATGCATATGAGTACAGGATAGATCTTCTACTGTCCAGGAGGAGAAAGTATTTTCAGTTTCAGGCAGAATTTTTTATGCTAGTCCAGCTAGATTCAATGTCTACTTCTGTGTGCTAAATTAATATTCAAACTATTCCGTAGGTGATGGAGGACTGAAGACTAATATATTAAAGAATACAAATACATATAATCAGCAAAAATTTTTGTATAATGCTATGTATAATACTTCATATTTATGAATGTCCAGGGTATATTTGACCAATCCCTTAGCCTAAAGTCTACCTGATAAGAAAAAAAGAAGCCATTCACAGAACAAGAAAATTAGGAATCATGACAGCAACAGTTTTAAAGTCCTGCTAAGGATATATCTCTTCCTTAGATGCCACACTTCATAAAAGTACAGCACATCATCTTCTCCTTAACATTTCTTCCTGCCCTCTAAAACTGCCTTTTCTAAAGAAAACTGTGATATAGGACAAGTTGAAAGTTCATCCTTAAGTTATTCTTCTGAAGTGTATTCTGCAAACTTTCTTAAAAAGTGCTTAGAATAAGGGCATATGAAGTGTCAATCCTTTTGAAGGCATAATCCAATTAATTAACTAGAGCATGAGAACTCTCTTTTTTAATACACAGTATATAAGTCAAGTTGCAACATCTAACAAAGTTGTTCATCTGTGCTACTTCAGAAAGTCTTATGATAAAGATTATCGTAGACTGCAGAGCTGGAACAGCAATTAAAGTAGACATCTGAAAATTAAATTTGGACTAAGTTATGTTTACTTCCTTTAATAGCAATTGATATATCAAAGTCAGTGGTGATAGTGAGCTGACTAATAATTAGCTAAGAGAAACAAAAATAAAAAGCCATAGGAACTTATTTTTTTGTTGCTTGGATTCTTTTTGTTTTGTTGATTTTTTGTTTGTTTGGGTGGGTTTTGTTTGTTTTGGGGTTTTTCTGTTGTTATTGGTGGTGGTGGTTTTTTAGTGGGTTTTTTTGAGTTTTTTTGTTTTGTTTTTTTTTCTGCTTTGTTTTGTTTTGTTTTGTTTTTTTGTTTGGTTTTTTTTTTGGTAGGGGTGCCTTTGTTGTTTTGGGGGGCTTGTTGTTTGGTTTCATTTGGTTTGGTTTTTTGTTTGGGCACTCCATTTCAGAGTGTTACTCACTTTAGAGAGCTGTCAACCTTGCACACTTAATAGGAGAAGAGGGTTTATTTTATTTTATTTGTCCTCAAAAAAAGCCACCAAAAACACCCTGGTGATCCCTCACTGCAAACTTTTGACATATTATTAGCAGATTAAAATTTCTTTCTCAGAAAGTAAATTCCTCTTGCAGCACTGGTGTCAAAGGTGAAGGGAAGGACTTCATTAGAGCAAATGATGTCAGTAATATGACTAGTGAATTTTTCCCCTAAAAACCAGAGTGGTGATGTGATTAAAACTTTTCATGTATTATATTAACGACCAAGTAATTATTTTACATTAATAACAAAATAAAAAACATGTTTCTTTTATGTCTTATCTTTGCTCCGCCTCTGAGAGTTTGTGCATAAGAACCTTTACAGAGACACTTTAAGATTTTTTATTTTCAGGTTTCATTTTATTTATTGTTAAAACCGTCTTAGCATTTTTTTTTTTTTGATAGCTCTGCATATTTTTCTTTCTCAGGTGCATACCAATGACAGAGAAGGAAAAATGAGTGATGCTAAGGAACATCAGCTCTTTTACTGTTCACATTGGCTTAGGTTATAGCCCTGCAGTCATCAGTTATGTTCTCTAACTGTCATGTAGAAGTAATATCACACAAGCATATGAATACCTTGCTTTGGTAGTGGTGCTGTTAAAATCATGAGAGATGCTTTGTTTCAGATATCTATTGGACTTTGGCAAAGCTTCACCTGTATATTTGTATTAATATTTGAAGAATATGCTACTAAAATTAAAAGTCATCCATTGCAATTTTGACCTTTATCAGAGAAGTTAAGGGAGAAAATTTTTCTCTAGTTATGATACTGACTTCTCTATGATTTTATGCTGCTCTTCTTTTGAAGACTTCAGTATCAGTGACCTTATCTCCTAGGAGTGTCAGGGAAGTCGTAAATTGGTCATAGAAATAACAAAACCCTCCTTTCTAAAAATTCAGGATATGATTTCCTTTAGTAATGAGTACTGTGCTTTTGATCCAGTGGAAAAGCAATATAAAGATTGATTCTGCTGCAGTCTGTTGCTAGAGTTCTCCCAGAATGTGAAGTGACTGCGTGCCATAGAGACCACAGTTCTTCATGGTTTTTTTTTTAAATTCTTACTATTGACAGCACCCTGACAGCTAGATGACTTTTATAAGAGATTGTTACCCTTTTTAATACTGTATATTCGTATTTCAATAATATGAGGAGATATAAGTGGTGTTTAAGACTAAATCTAGTTGAGGGTTTGCACTTCTGTTTTTCAAATACTTACAGTAACTTTGTTATCCATGACCTAACCTTCATTATTAGTTGTCTGGTGTTTTATAATCTTCTTACACTCACCATGCATGTTTTGTTACAAGTGATAAAGCACTTCTATCAAAGCAATCCTTATCTGAATATTAAATAGAACATCTCTTGAGGTTTTGTTTCTTATCTCATTATGAATTAATTATTTTTATGACCATTTTCTTTAAAGAAACAGGTTTGCATTAGCATTTTAATACCTTCTTCCCACAGATATTTAGAAGACTGAGACAGAAATATGGACAGCAGAGAAATTAACTTAAATATCAAGGAGTAAAATTTAAAATGTATATTACAGCATGGCATGTTTTGATCATAGAGACTCAATGCCATTTCAAAGTGAAAAAATGGGCAAATCTTATTTTCTGATGCAGTAGAAAGGAAAATCCAGGACACAGACCAAAATCTGAATTAGTCTGGTATTTGCTTTAGGTCAAGTCACAGTTTCCTAGGCACCAGGATGTTGCTCTGTCCCTAACTGCCCTCTGTGCAAATGCAAGAATAAATCTGCCTAGTGTCATTTTCTACCATTTCATACAGAGATGAACTGTTTTCTAGATGAGAGAGAGAAACTATTGATTTTGATTTTGGACATAGCTGTGGGGAAACTTCTAGGCCTTGATGGAAATGATTAAGTAGAAGAACAAGGTATTGCACTTGTGCAACCTACCATATGAAAATACTTCCCATTCATTTTCGTGTTTTCAAATGGCAAAAACACAAACCAGTGTATGTGACAGTTTCTGAGAAATGAGATAAAATCCAGGGTAAAACCAGGCACAAAATAACTTGGTAAATTTTGTTTTAGGAGAAGGTGTGCAATCAGAAACAAGATTATAAAATATTAACTTTGGAATTGCACAGTCTTGTTTTTTTTCCAGGTAAAAGAAGTAAGAAATACAAAATTACTCTCCCTGGAAGTGTTCCTAAAAATTAGATCAAAATAAAACAGGAGAGTTACTACTTGTTTCCTGTGCCAGATTAAACTGAATTGATGCTGTTTTGTGAGAAGCAAATGCATGCAATAGAATGATTCATGTGATACTATTTGTTACTAAACCATACTTTGATATATGTACATATATATATATATGTACACAAAAAGAAAATTGTTATTACAGCTTAAATAATATCTACCTTAGACCAAATAAAGCTGGGATGTCCACTTTGCAGTTTAGGCATAATCTGGACAGAATCCGGACTGCTATTTGTAAATAGAAAACAGCTGAAGATCCTTTTGGGGCTTTGGGAGAGTTACTATTTTCAGATAAACTAGACATTTATTATTTTAAGAGCAATTTCAGTGTATCTACCTGTCATTTTTTCAGAATAAAAATATTTTGGAAAAAAAATAGGATAAAAATATTATTTTATTTACTCCATTTTGTCTATTTTGACTTTTTTCCTGTATATCTTCTCTAGGCTTTGCTTTCTTTATCTGTCATCTCATATAAGAAATATCAAAAATTTTGCTGTACATGTAAAATCTACCTCATTGGGTATATCTGAGAGCAAAGAAAATATTTTTCTGTCAGAATAAATTAGGTCTATCCATATCACAGAAATGAAAAGGAATTTTATAAACTATTGTTCTAGATTGAACTTAATATTTATCCAAATTTCCTAAACCAGACTCAGAATTCAAACTAATTTCAGTAAATCAGTACATTAAACTTGAAAATCTATTTTGTACATAAATAACAGCAAATTCTGCATGACTAAACAGAAGGAAAATGATCTCAATATTACAAGGTCAAAACCAGTTTTTCACTAAAACACAATTCACTGGCCTACTCACATGGTGAAAAAAAAAAAAAAGATGGCATTTCATTACTGCTTGATTTGTGATTGGGTAGTATTTGTCAGTAAGTCTTACTCAAATGTTGAGAGAATACTTAATTTTTTTTTCAAAATTTTTTTGACTGGGCCCTAAAGCACATAAATGCACTCTGTCAGATACATTGCTACATAACCACTGCTTCTCATTCCCTTTTTCATGATAATGGCTTCAGAGTTTGTAATTACAGCAGCTAATACAGCAAAATAGGCCTAAGATTTAACAAATGTGATGCAGGCTTTTTCAAGAGTTTTTTGTACTAATTGGTTACACCCTTTCTGTCATTTGCTAGGTCTAATTACAAGGGTGGTAGAGGAAGTAGAGTAAAGGTTAGTGGTGTCTCAGATCCTGTATTTGCTGTTTGTTAGGAGAATGTAGCTTCTGAAGAAGTCAGATCCTCTTTTAATGACTACTGGCTCATTACTGAGTTAATTAATTTTGGAAGAAAGCAAAAGTCTCTCATCAAGTATCAGAAAAAGGAAAATGTATAATCTCTCACAAAAGATCTTTCAAGTCTCTATTTCACAACTAGTAGATCTTTGTAAATTACATTCATTTCTAGTAAATTAATTTGGACTGGTACATAATTTACAATTTTCATGTCTCATTATTTAAGCCATGGCAGCCATCATTTAGACACAATTTTGTCCATAGGTGAGTAATCAGGAGTTTCTGGCAGAACCAGGGTAGTTTTGTTTGCTCTTAGGCTCATATTTAATCATTCATCAATGCCTCTAACAAGGAAAGAGAAAGTAAAAGCACCAGAACACTGTAACTAGACATGGCTTCTTTTCACACTCATGCAGGCTCCTGAAGGAGGTAGCTTAGTCATTCCAGACTGTAATGGAGACCCATCAGAATTAAGCAAATGAGTAAAATAAGACACATTTAAACAATACTGAACAAAGAAATCTTTTCAAGTATGTGTGTTTTGCTATAAAATGATGCAGTAGCTGAAACAAAGCCATCTGGTTTCAGAACAACCCACATACATTCCTTTGTACTTTGGAGGGCCAGATTCACAGAGTGGTTACAGAATAAAGTGCTTAAAATCTGTAAATATGTTCCAAAGGGGTTATTTATTATAATTTAATAGAATGTAACATTTTGACAATGACAGGCCATCTCAATGTTTACATCACACTCATTTCCAGAAAAGACACCACAGAATTCCATACCAGAAATATATTAATTAATATTCCTTAGCTTTGAGTTACTTCCTCTCATTCATGTGCATGTGTACCTGAACAGGTGTGTTACTTCTTAAATATGCAGCCAAGTAAAGCAAGGAAGGAAAAACTGTACCACCTCATCTGTGAAAATTAACAGGAAATGCCATGCAGTACTCCTATCCCCATCAAACAATAACTTATCTTCATATGAGCAGAATGAGGCGAAAATGCAGGTTTGCAATTTTTGATTGAAAATAGGCCTGGTTTTAGCACAAAATCACAAATTTTGTCTTAGAACTCCACATGCTTAAAAATTCTGTATTTTGCTGTGTACAATATATTACTTTTTTGGAATAGATCTGGGGCTCTGCTGAGGGCAGATGTGACCAGCAACACATGACTGCAGCATGTAAAAAGTAGTTTTTGTTTCAATTTTAAAAACTGAAATTACAATTCCACGTTAGCTCATTAGAAATTTATAAGTGTTCAATTGGACCACACTGCTATCAAGATACTGGGTTGCTGATCCCTACAGTAATTCTATGGGGTACAGTTACACAAGTGATGAATTTTCTGTTCTGCACCAGAGATAGGTGGCTGTATTTTTAAAAGGTTCTGACCTATTTCACCACTATATCATAAGGGTTTATTTAGTATTTAAAATGACAGGAATGAAGCAAGTCATCAGAAATTATGCTGATGGATATTTCTTCCATACCAAAACTCTGTAGGTCATCCCTTTGTTAGTCATGTTTATTGTCTTCAGGTATAGCGGTAACCACAGATGCTATCAATTTGTCTGGCCAGGCTGAAATGGCTGGACTGAGGTTTTCAACTTGTAGGTAGAGAAAATGTTGCAGACATTTATCCTGCATCTGGTCAATATTTCTGCAGCCCTTAATTGGACTTAATGTACTTAGCCTAAGACTACAGTTACAAACAAATCACAGAAAAATGCCATTAATTCATGGTGAGTCAAATTACTCTTTCACAGTGTCAGGGTCAGTGAGTAGGAAAAACAATTTTTACTTTCTTGTGATCTTATAGCAGTGCATTTTGTGGTTACTTGAAATGCTAACCCAGATTTCTCAATAGCAGAATCCCTTTTAATGCATGCATGGTCAGCCTGCATGATAACACTTCAGTCTGACAAGATGCTTTCCTCAAGGGTCTTTAGAACACTGTGTACTGAAGGGGACTTCTAACAGTTCCTTTGAAAATTAGTTATGATCTTTCAAAGTGTAGCCAGCAAACAGCAAATCATGAAAACATTATGGTGTCAGCTTCATCTCCTTTTTGTCTGGAGGTTGGAACAGACCCGCACTGTCCAGTACTTCCCACCCAGATCTGTAGAGCTAGTGGGTCTCCTGTACCTTCTCTGCACACCTGAGTCGTTTTCCATCATATTTTTTTCATTACAGCTGATAATTAATCCATCATGTAAAAGCAGGACTGTTAGCCAAGTTAATAGATTTTAGGACCTACACAGGGAAAAAAATCTTCGTAGTCTGGCTAACAAGATAAAACAGAAATTTCTTTGTCCTGCTGGCCTGTTTTGGCACCTTCAAAATTTCTTCCTTAAAGTTCTTCTTGGACCCCTTTGTTTTCAAGGGCTGCTTTCCAAGTGACTTTCTTAATCAGCATCCGGGGCAGACCAAAGTCTGCAAATCTAAAGAGGTTTTATCAACAGTCCTCCCAACTTCACCAAGTATTGCAAATTCTATCATGTTTGGGTCACTGTGCCCAAGGAGACCTCTGACCACGTCTCCCACCAGCCCTTCTCTGTTTGTAAACAGCAGATTTAGTGGGGCCTCACTCCTGGAATGCTCATTTACATGTTTATATCTTTGAATATTGTTGATTCCAAGCTATCTGGTATTTTGGTTTTCTTACCTTAACAATAGGAGTTTAGACCACATAATTTCATACATTCAAGCATAAAGGTATGCTCATAAGACTGAAGAAAACTTAATTTATTTAATGTCAACCATTCAATGGCTGGCAAACAACTTTTGCCTTCTTAATTAAAGTGTCCTTATCTCTGCCCAACAGTACTCTTGCCTTACTTCTGTTTTCTCCAGGTCCCAGAGGAGAAGGGAGTCAGTGAGAAACTGCATTAGTGCTGTCCAGGATCGAGCCGCTACACTTACACAATCCCAAATTCAAGAAAGAAGATAACAAAAAAGTTGGGCATTGTTGTGCATGATGTGACATATTTATAATGTTTTGTTTGTTTATTTTTTTATTAAAGGAATTCTGCAACTGCTGAATACAATCAGATGAAAAATTGCTAGTGTTCATTTCTCAATGAATCAGAAAACTGGTCCTCTTTTCAAATCTGCATTTTAGTACACAACTTTAGAAAAGAAATAAAATACAATAATAAAATTTTACTGTGAAAAAAAATCTAGTCACATTAATACAGTAAGAACATATTCATTTCACCAAAAATTATCCTCAGGATATGAGTGAAGACAATTGAAGTGTTTTATGAAAGTCAGCTTCACAAATGACTTAATCCTACCTGAGATGAGGGTTTAAGTAGTCCCCTTGAGTCCAATATTTGCTAGATTTGAGCATATACTATGTAATACATGATACATATAATAACTCTTGACCTCACTGGCTATTCACTCCATTACTAGTTTTCCTAAAAAACCACAAGTATTCTTTCCAATGACACATGTATTTCTGAAAATATGCTGTATTTTACAGAGCAGAATTCAGTTAATGGTGAGCAAATGAAAATCAAGGTATTTTTAACTACTAAAGTGCAACAAGAAATTGCTTGGTTTTCTCTGTTCCTACAAACCACACACATTCCCTTGCTCGTTCTGGGGGAAAAAAAACAAACCTAATTTATAATGTTTAGTGAGATATTTTCATATTTCAGGAAATTTCATTGGTATTCCAGAATTAATATTTTCTTTGCCAAAGAAAATACAGTCCAGGCACAAATCACACAATAAAAAGAGTACGTCACTAAGAAATAATACTATTATATATTTAAAAGAAATAAGTCCTTAAGAAAGGGCTGCTCTGTTCATAAGGAATAATACACACTTTCCCATGTGACGATCACTTAGTACTGAAGGCTGAAAGTCTCCACTATGTTCTTCATCATAAGCCAGTGCATGATCAATACCCTGTTACTGAAACATACAGCATTGCTGCAATCTATTCCAACTTGCATCTTACAGCACTTTCTTGAAAACCTAAGGCTCTTTTTGTCACATTGTCACTGTAATTATAGTGTTAATTTTTATAATATTATCCAAGGATATTTTCAAGTTTAAACACACCATATACATCCTTATAGTTTGACTGTATAATAAATTTATTTGTCTCATTCCTTATTGCAAAATTTCATAGTCTCAGTGTCTTGCATTCATATTTTGGATACTTGGAGAAGGTGGGAAAGTATAGAGTGATTAGCTTGCCTGTAAATATTATATAACCAGAAAATCACTATATCCAATTAAATCTGGGTAGTTATGATAGATTAAAATATTAGGGTTTGGTTCTACCAATGCTTGTGGACAGAATGTTTTAGAAAAGTAACCAAATAGTATGATACTTGTTCAAGAATATTCAATAAATTTTTCAGAGCAGGATATGTTTCAATGATTTAAGAAAAATAAAATCTTCCATGTTCCACAGTTGGTTTTTAACATGAAGCACAATGAGATGATTCTTCCCACTCCCAAAATCTCATCAAATTTTTCAAGAATTAGTCAATAACCAAATTGAATACAACTGCATTTTTGTCTTCTTTGCACAGGAAAGCTCAGCTTTAGACTTCAGTGTACTTAAACAAAAAAAAAAAAACAAGTTTTTTGACAACATTCTAGTCTTCTAGAAACAAATTTGAATTTCCTCTTGAGAATAAGAAAGTGATGGGTTTATTGGCATAAAGTCTTCTCTTACATCAAAGAAATTGGTATTCTGAAAAGAGCTTCTCTTAAATATTTCTCTTCTAAATGTTCCATAGAAGTAGTTAAGATATCATGGAAGTTATCATGGTGGATACACACAAGTCAAAGAACAGGTTTCTTCAGTCCCACATTAATAAGATGAATATGGAGTATGGGGACTGTAAAGTTTTTCAACATGCAGAAATTTAGAGTAGATGGTCTTAAATTTCTTATGGTCTTGAACTCTCTAATTTATAACACTGCACAAGGTCTGATATTTTCAGACTACTGTCAGTTTGGGCAGGAGTGTGTGCCATTTACAATCATCTATGTACACCCCAGGTCTTTGCCCAGCAGTAACAAGCCCTTACTATTTATTATACACTAATAAATTGTGACAATAAGCAGTAAGTGCACACAGGCTTTTTTTTGTTAGGTTGTGCTGATGTGTTTTCATTGCCATTTCAGACATTTCTCCATTTCAGATTTTCAGTTTACTTCTATCCTTTCACTATTGTGTGGGTTAACTTCATTCAGCAGCTATGCCCCACACAGGCACTTGCCCTCTCCCCCAGGTGCAATGGAGGAGAGGATCAGAATAGAGGCAAGAAAATGCACGGGTCAAGATAAAGACAGTTTAACAGGTAGAGGAAAAGCCATGCATGCAAGCAAGCAAAACAAGCAAAACACTGCTTCCCATGAGCAGACAGGTGTTCAGCTAACCCCGGGACAGCAGGGCCCCGCCACATGTAATGGTGACTTGGGAAGACAAACAGCATCAACGTTGCTCCCTTCTTCCTACTTCCCCCAGTTTTATATGCTGAGCTATATGAGCTATATGATGCCATATGGTCTAGGTATGGGGTCCTATACTTGGGTCACAACAACTCCACGCAGCTCTACAGGCCTGGAACAGAGTGTCTGGAAAGTTGCTCAGCAGAAAAGGACCCGAGGGTGCTGGTTGACAGCAGCTGAGCATGAGCCAGCATGTGCCCAGCTGGCCAAAAAGGCCAATGGCATTCTGGACCTTTTTCAGAAACAGTGTGGCCAGCAGGACAGGGGAAGTGATTGTGCCTCTCTACTTGGCATTGGTGAGGCTGCATCTCAAATCCTTTGTTTGGTTTTGGGCCGCTCACTACAAGGAAGACACCGTGGCACTGGAAGGGTCAGCTTTGGCCTTCCAAATAAGGGCAACAAAGTTGGACTTGATCTTAGAGGTCTTTTCCAACTCTAATGAATCTGTGATTCTATGATAACCCATTGCAGTCAGCTGTTCTAGCCATGTAGTCTCCCTGCTTCCTGTGCATCTCCAGCCTCCTTGATGGTTGGGTAGTGCAAAAAACAGGAAAGGCCTTGACTGTGTGTGAGCACTGCCCAAAAACAATGAAAACTCTCTGTATTATCAACATTGCTTTCAGAACAAATCCAAAAAAAGAGCCCCAGGACCACCTAGTATGAAGCAGATTAAGTCTTGACAAACCCAGAATACACTCACAACATGGTTTCCTGCTACTGCCCAGGTTTACTATGAGGGCTTTTACAGTGACCAATAAAGGAGCTGGAAAGAGTATGATGCAAATGAGACAAATGCTTCTTTTAATCTTTGCTCTAGAGCATGTCAGTTATTCCATAGAGCAGTAGACTTATTGTATTTGAATTATAATTTGAATTAAATATCTAAGTCTCAAATCCACCTAAATCCTATTGTTAGGTATGACGGATTAGATTTACAAAGATAACTGGATTCCTAACAGTGAACAGCAGAAGCTACAAAAAGTTAACAGCTGAGAACCAAGGAGTGCCAAGTGGAATAATTGTGGTAGGAAGATAAGAAAATTATTATAACATAAAAAGACTAGTGTTGTGTTGCACTTAATAGTTATTTAGTTGTTAGCACTGGGTGTTGGAAAAAATGTTATTGGGTCACATATTTGCCTCACATGGTTTCTCCCTCACATAACCCCCTGGTTACTGTATGCCCTGGTGGTCTGTCCCATGGGTGGTCCCTCCCCTCACCCCTCCCCTCGCCCCTCCCCAATGTTACCCCATTGGCCGTGGTCCTCTTTTCCCGCCCCCATCACCTGGGGAAGAAAACCCCACTGCAGGTGGGGGACACCCTCTTTGCTGCCTGGGTGGTCACTGCCACCAGAAGTGTCCTGTCTCAGGCTAATAAAAGGGATACTCATCCCCACGTGGCAAAGAGCGCTTCTCGTCTCTCACTTCGTCCATGCAAGTCCGTTTGGCCTGGAGTCCAGAGCAAGCCGGGTCGGACTAATATAAGGCTCAGAAACCAAACGGATTATTGCAGTGTGATAAGAAGGGATATTATTACAGGCTGTAAGATCCTACAAGGTGGCATAGCATCTAACTAAATCATGGGCCTCTGGCCTTTACCCTTCTCTATGCTCCCCACAAAACAGGCTAAGGCTTAGAAGGCTCAGATCACCTTGCTGTGAAATTGGGTCATGGAGTATGGAGAGGACTTTGCACTGTGTAAAGACATGGAATTCTCTCTTCTCAGTACATTATAAAGACAAAAAACTTTGCCCAATGGAAAACAAAGATTGCACATGTAGATGAGTAACTTACCTGTTCGCTAATGGAGCTTTCATCCCTGGATACAGCTAGGGCTGAGATATGGGCCCAGCTGTTTGCCATGCAACACCTGTTCTCCATTCCTTTTCTAAGATAGCAACTTTAACCACCACTAAGCTGTCTTTAAATGTTGCATAACATTGGCTCTCTGAGCTGCAGAATAGAACCTTATGCACCAATACTGAATTTCTTTCATTAGTCACCATAATCTGACTTTATCTTCTTGTGAAGAGTCAGACTGTGACAAATTGTTTGAACCAACAGGCCTGCCATGAGATATGGTTTGCATTGTTGGCAGTTTTCACAGAATAGGAAAACAGAGGAAAAATATATTTTACTGAAACTTCTCTTTTGCATGACATTAGTAGGGGAAAAGAAGTATATTTTCAATAAATATTCAGTGACTACCATAAAAGATCATATGTTTCTATTTCCCTTGACTAGAATATTTTACAGTTTTTCTGTACAGCTACTGTAGGAGGTAGTTTTAATTTCAGCTACCAGTTAATCTATGCTTCAGTGCATTATAGACAACACAATCTCCTCCCAAACCTCACTCAGAGACAGATTATTATTTCAGAAAAATCAGGAGATTTATTTAGTATTGACATTACATATTTAATTTGGTTTATAGTACTTTCTGTAGATTGATGTTTTAATCACTGTGGTAGTAAAATATAAGGGGGTCTGTGATTCAATATGAACAATTTATAAAATGTGCCATATGCTCTTTATGGAGTAAAGGGAGGGTTAGACTGCATTTGGCCCAAATCTGAGTTTAGGAAATAAATAAGGATCGTTGTCAGCCTTAGCATACATTCTGATTTGAGCACATTTCTAGAGGCAACAATCAGGGAGAAGGGCCTGTAGCAGGAGATATGGTCTCATAGAGAAGAAAGAAAAAAGTAGTTAGTCATGGTGAATAATGTAAGAATATAAGAATTTACTTCCTAGAATATATGAAAGGTCTTTCTAGTTCATATCCTGTCTTAGGGCATAAATCAGTGAAACTATTTCCTTGGAAAGCAAAAGATTCAGAGTGATGGAATAACAAGGATGATAAAACAAGATGAAGAGGCACCCACCTCAAGCGTAAGTACACAAATGGGAAGGAGGAACTGAAGCACCACATACAGTCAGAAAACTAAGAAAACTGTGACATTGCAGGAATAACAAAATTGTGATGGGATAGCTCTCAGGGGAGAATTCCTCTGTGAAGCAGCAGCTCAGATGTGGAGAGGGGCAACAGGCTGGGCAAGAGTCCAAGGGTCAGAATCAGAGAAGTAGTGAAGGTGTAATCATGGTGGGACCGTGCTGCAGACACAGTACAGATGAGAAAGTGAACAATGCTTCTCATTAAAAAAAATCTTTAAACAACTGAAGGAAGTCTACAGATCATAGACTATTCTGTAATAGGGGCTTTAACCTCACTGGCACCCACTGAAAGACAAAACAGCAGTATGCAAACAATCCAGAGAATTTCTGGAAGTTAAGAATTGTTCCTTGGTACAGACACTGGTGGGTCAGCCAGAGTGGTGAGCAGCTGTATTTGTTATTCAGAAAGGAGGAAATATGGTTGAGGATGTGAGTCTAAATGGCATTCTTGTCTATAGGGACCATGAAAGGAAGCTGAAGATTATGTGGGAGTAAGGAAGGCAACTACCAGAGCACAGACTGGTTTTCAGAAGAGCTGATTTTCGATTATCAAAGAGCTGGAAAGTGGGATCATTTGGAATGAAAATTTCAGAATGAAAAACTTTGGAACAAAGAAGATATGGGGGTGTTTCTGAAAGGAATAGGTCATACAGTGGCAGCAGGCACAGATAAAGTTGTGACCAACCAATGAACCCCTGAATCAGTCTCAGTGGAAATGAGTACAGGTGATGGGTTTGTGAAGCTCAAGGGAGAATGTAGGGAGATACCACAGCTGCTGCAAAGATAGTTAAACACAAAGAGGACCAGACCTTTTTTTAGGTAAATGGTTTAGATAAATCAGTTGAGGAATCAACTGTTTGTGTACATGGCTTTTTAATGTTAGCAGTTTCCCAGAGTTAATTAAGAGTTTGAAAGTTTTCTCAAGTTAGACAGATCAGCAAGTGGGAAGTGTAGATGTGGCTCAGTCCAAGAGGGAGTATAAAAGCTGAACAACAATCAAATGAACTTTGAAGAGAGCAAGAGACTACTGCTGGCTTCAAGCTGCCTATTCCTTCCTGGTAATGGAGAAAAAAGCATTGTGATGGTGTGCAGTCAGGCAATGAGAATCATCATGTTCCAAGTATATATTGCAAATGTTATATTCTGCACAGTGTAGAGTATTGCAATGCCATTTTAGTACATTGCTGTATCACTCTGCCAAATCATATCCCTTGTAATTTATTCAACTAAGTAAATGTGTCATCAAATATTAACTCCTCGAACATCTGAATGAACCCATTCAGAGAATATGGGACTCTGAGAAAGGTCCTCAATGTCATATTTACCTTAGCTTTCCTTGATGTCTCCCAGGACTCTGTGCTTAGCAAAACACTTTAAGAAGTTCAAGGAAAAAAAATGGTTACACTGGAATGAGTTCAGCCGAGCGTTTCACAAAGATGCTGAGGCCCAGAGCACTTGCTTTGTATAGAGATGCTGAGAGAGCTGCACTTTTTCAGTCTGGAGAAGAGATGGCTTTGAAGGAAGCCAGCTGCAGCCCCTGTGCCTATGGAGAAGGTGTTGAGGAGATGGAAACGAGTTCTTTGCATTAGTGCACAGTGGGAGGATGGGACCAAGGTCATAAATCAAAACAAGAGCGGCTGAGACCAAATATGAGGGAAAATCTTTTCACTATAAGGCCAGCCCTGCAGTAGAATAAGTTGAACAGACAGGTTGGTCTAGATCTATCCTTGAAGGTTTTTCAAAGTGCTGAACAAGCAGGTTTGATCCCATACCTGGCCCTGCTTTGAGGAGGAGACTGGGGAAAGACCTCCTGAGGTCCTTTTCACACTCAGTGAATCTGTGATCCTTTTCAGTAGGGATATATTAAATAATGAGAAAATAAAGCATGATACTAGACACTCCCTGTTTCTAGAAACCTGAAGGAGTGTCCTAAACTAGTAACTGAATTTCTATTTTAAGTCCTTCTGTCCTTCTAATTAAGATATAACTTCTGCCTCAAGGCTATTCTGTGGCAATAGCATCAATGGTGTTGTAGTAACTTGTTTGCAACACACTGTCCATCTCAAGGCCCCTTTTGTAATATTAGAAACGGTAATTATTTGTTCCTTATTCCTAGTCTCAGTCTCATTTATGATTTCTTCGGTGAAATTTTTTTTTCGCTTTTCTGCTCTCAGTCACCACAAAGTTGAAGAAACTTGATTCATTCAATAGGGTTGAACATAACTCTGGTGATTGTCTGAACCATTGCTTAGCTTTACCAGACCTTTTTTGAAGAGGTGCTGACGAGAACAACCAAATCTACCCATAGCGTTCAGGATTCGGGTGCAGCATAAATGTACACAACAACATAATAATGTTTCCTGATTTGTTCTCTATCCTTTATTAATAATTTCTAGATTTCTTATTTGTTTGGCACAGAACACTTTGTAGTTGTGAGATGTTTTCATACAATTATCCATAATAAAAATTTCTCCTCTGAGTGGTAATAGCTAATTTAGAAGCTATCACTGTGTATACATACTTAGGATTGTTTTTCTCCAGGTGCATTACTTTGCATTCATCAGCACTGGATTTCACCCACCACTTTATCACCCAGACACTCAGTAATATCATGAGACTCTTTTCTAACTCTCTTCATCTGGCTCTGAATTTTAATACCCAGAAAAATGTTATCAGGAAACCTGTCACTTCATTGTGTATCTTCTTTTCCAGACAAAGGAGTACACTGAATGACAAGGTCCAAACTTAGTACACCTTTGTATTTCATTTGTAACTCCCAGTCCCAGCTGCTCCTTTAATTTCCTTTTGACAGTGTCACCCAAAATTCTAGCATCTCTTTGTGAAGCCTGAATTCTAACAGGAGTTACAAGAGGTTTTTTTGCTCCTAGAAAAAAGTTACATTTACAGTCATGGTTGTCAACATTACAGTAGCTCTTAGAAAGGATCTCACAAAGTCACTCTGTTTAACAGCACTTGTTTACTTTTTCCCTTGCATCAGTCTTTCTTCTTCTGCCATTTATCAATCAATTTTGCCTTGCTGTTTGGGCATTCTCTAGAGGGTGCTTCTCCCATCAACTTTCAGATTCTTTCTGTTCCCATACCATTTTAACGGCACCTTATTTTTAGACTTCTGGTATTTATCTAGACATCTGGACATCTTACTCCATTTCCCTGTCTTTATGTGTCTTGTTTACAAAGGCCTTTATTTGTTGAGACAGCACTTTGACTATATTTTACGTGAATTTTATTTGCACCTGACACAGATGTGGCAGATGAGATGTATAGTGTTATTACAAACCATAGGATACTGCAAGCATGCTTCCATGTGCAGCTAGGGGTATCACACTTCTTGAAATATAACTCCTGCCAACTCTTTCCTTTCTCTGCTCCCTGAGAGTCTGTCTCTGCATTGCTAATTCCTTGGACTTGTTTTACCCGTGCAAATGACTTCATAACACATAAAATAAAAATAATACAAACAGATTTATTGAAGAGTTTTTAAATTCTAGCGCTAATTCTGCTACCTATAGGCAATGGACTGGACTGGGATTGCACAAATTGAAAACTTCCTTCTCTGTTAAAATATAGCTTTATATTGCAGCATGCCTGATTTTCTACCTCAAGATTGCACTAAAATCTTTCTATATATAAAATTATTTTATGTTATCATTTTCATACTCAGTGAATAGTCAAACTGTGCAAGGGCACCCAGACTTTTCTGTTTTGCTCTGGGGAAAAGGCTATATAAAAGATAAAATGACCCTTAGAGCATGAGAGGAACTATCTTTATCTTCACCAATCAGGGATCTTATTGACCTTTAGGAAGAGCAAAATTAGATTATTCTCTACCAAGAGAAAAATAATATTCATTCGCAACCCAAACACCCAGCTTTCATCTGCAGCAGATTTAGAATTCCTGCCCCTAAGTTGAATTAAATAGAATTCATAAAGCAAATGTTTAGAGTGGAAGCCATCATTTATAATCATATTTTGGAATACTCACTGCATTCAAGCCCAATCTTTTGGGACTAAAAATGACCATGAAACAGGCAGCTCCATGCTTATTAACATATCCTTTCCACAAACAGATACCTCCTTCAGCTGCTATTAATAAACAAAGTGTTTAGAAGAAGGAGATACTATCTCAGAGAAAAAAATATTTTACACACTGTAAAATAAGACTAAAATTACATACTAGAAGCATTGTTATTATGTGGGAAAACTAAATGAAACATGGAAAATAATTTCCAGAAAATCTTGTCATATTTTCTCTCCTGAAAGCACAAGTTTTTTCATTAAAATATATTAAAAATATTAAGGAAAAATAAGTCAGGTGATCTGCAATTCCAAAGTGTTTAGAAAGTGCAGTTTGTAAAATGTTTCTGAAAATAAATTAAAAGCCCAGCTCTGGAGTCAAAAGATTTTTTTTTTTCATGAAGAGGACAATAATAATTGCAGCAGTGTAATATTTCAAATTAAATTTACTTTACCAATGCTTCTAGTTTTAATCAGCAATTACTGTTTAAAAAGAAGTGCAGACCACAGAAAAGTAAACTATAATCCACACTGTACAGAACATATGTATTTGATGGGAGGATTTCAAATAGACATGACAGAAAATAATCTCTATTAAGTAACTAGCATTGTAAAAGTCCACAATTGCTTTTTCAAATGTTATGCATAGAGAATGAGAAAATTTTTATGTAGAAATTTGTTACAAAATCTGTGTGGCAAGAACAGTCTTCAGTTATACAGGACACAAGTTACCTTCCTGCACTATGATTGGCAGAAAGCTAATCTACACTTTCGGAAAGGAGCTCAGAGGCAAAATCTTTAAAGAACTGTTTATATCGCTTTAAGCAGTCAATAATAATTACATCACAATTTCATTATATACTGTCTTTTGAGACTATAATGTGCAATCTCATCTTATCTGTTACATTATTTTTTCCAATCAAGATCTTAGTGTTGGATATCCTTATGACTATGCTTGGATATGAATAAAATCATTCCATAAAGGAATTGTTAACATAAGTGATAACAATAATTATGCATTCCATTTTAACAATGAGGAACAATTGGGGGAGATTAAGCTTCTGTACATACAGATTTGATGGATGCTTATTTAACATTATATTCCAGAATACAATGCAATACAATAGAACAGATTATTTCAGTTGGAAGTTACCTACAACAAATCATCTTGTCTAATTGCCTGACCACCTCAGGGCTGATCAAAATTAAGGAACATTATTAAGGGCATTGTCCAAATGTCTCTCAAATATGTAGAGGCATGAGACATCGATTACCTCTCTAGAAAGCCTGTTCCAGATTCTGACCATTGTCTCATTAAAGAAATGCTTGCTAATGTCCAGCCTAAGCCTCCCTTAGTGTGGCTTTGTCCCATTCCCACAAGTCCTATCACTGGATACCAGGGAGAAGAGATCAGCACCTCCCTCTCCCCTGCCCCTCCACAGGAAACTGTAGAGAGAAATGTCATTGTCCCTCAGCCTCCCTTTCTCCAAACTTTACAAACATAAAATCATCAGCTACTTCTCACAGGCCTTGCCTTCCAGCCTTGTCACTGGATTTGATGCCCTCTTCTGATTATATTCATCCTCATGTCCTTCTTAAGTGCTGGGGTCTAGAACTGCACACAGTTCTCAAGGTGAGGCTGCACCCACACTGAGTACAGTGGGATAATCACCTCTTTTGACCAGCTGTATTTGATGCACCCAAGAATGAGGTTTGTCTTCTTGCCTGCAGGGCCTACTAACTAACTGCTCAGATTTCCACTGAAAATCCTTTTCTCCTTTCAGTAGACTTTTTAACTCTTGGATGTGTAACACTTGGATTCCTTTACAGTTGGCATGCACTGTAGCTCTCCTGGTAAGGGCTGACGCAAGGGAGACTGGTGGAGTGTTTACAAGTGCCTAAAAGGAGACTGTAGCCAGGTTGGGGGCAGCCTCTTCTCCCAGGCAACCAGCAACAGCACAAAAGGAAATGGCCTCAAGCTGTACCAGGGGAGGTTCAAGCTGCACATCAGGAAGAATTTAACTGAAAGGGTTGTCAAACATTGGAACAAGCTGCCCAGGGAAGTGATGAAGTTGCTATCCTGGAAGTGTTAAAGTTACAGGGTGTGGCACTTAGTGCTATGGTTTTGTTGACATGGTGGTGTTCAATCAAATGTTGGACTCATGATCATCGAGGTCTTTTTCAACTCTAACAATTCCGTGATTCTAGAGAAATAGGGCAGTAGAAAAGACAGCATTTGTACTATCAGCAGAAATCAGTTAATTGAGATTATGCTGCTTAGTGAAATATGTCTAAGGCTTTTTTAAATAGACCCTTTGGTGTCACCCTTGCACTTATACAGACTCTGTGCTGAAAGTCTTCCTGATAACACTAAATTATGCAAAATTATACAAAAGTTCTCTTAATTTCACTGTAAGTAAATCAGAGCTATAATTTAGCTGGCTGTCTTTGCCAGCATAAGAGTGTTTTGAATGTCTTGCTTGAAGGACCACCAATAAGCAAGGAGCTAAGACACTTTTAAGTCTGCATTGTGATCCAACCAAAATACCTCTGGGCTGTTTTCCCTGATATTTTGAAACTTCTAGCAAATGATCAAAGAAACAGCCTGTTGGCATAAGAGGGAGTGCTGTGACTGATAAACACCTAAAACTGTGGATTCTGCCAGCCTTACAAGTCAGAAAATGGCTTGCTTCACAAATCAGTAAGTAAAATGAACATTGCTAAATGCGCTTAGTGAGGATAATAATGTTGCTCTTTGTCTCCTCCTATTTAGTCCTATTAGCCATATTGAATCATATGTTATAAACAACATTGCATTGGACAGGAGAGAACAAGCATGTGAAAGTAAACATAAAATAGCATTTTTGAAAAATCAAAATTTAAAATGTTTGAGAAACAACGATGCTGTGACCTGGTTAACAAGGAGACCTAACAACAGCATCCATCCTGCTGGAGTCCTATTTCATTTTCTTTTCACAGAAGAGATTAAGTAAAGCTATGTAAGAAGATAACACAAGAGAGATGTTCCAAAGAAACAGACATCATCTAAACATGACCTCCAAGCCCATAACACATTTGAATGATATTAATTTCCATAATGACCTCTGTTTCAGAGTTACATTCTCTGTGTTCTCCTGACCTACACTTTTATTCTCTGTGGCAACCACAGCTCACATTATGCAACAGTAATCCTGAAATGAAACTTTTTTCCTCTTTTGTTGTCTTCTAATGTTTTATCATATCAAAAGCAATCTAGAACACTCATAGGAGACAATTCCTTAACTGTATAGTAAGTCCTGAGAGTCAAGAGTCAAGTGTTCCATTTGATGACTCGTATGAAATGACCAACACTGCACTGACACAAACTTCTGCACAAAATTCTGCACAACTATCCAAACAATCTCACACCACTTCTACCAGTCTGCTTAAGATTCAAGATTCCTTCTCTACCTTCCATTTATGGGCAATAAAAAACCAGAAATGTACTGTCCAAAAATAGTATTTGGCAACTACAAACAATTTAACTTCTGATTTCCCCTCAGATCTCTTGGTTGTTTACCAAGTTGAGTATTCTGTGGATGTATTTTAATATCAATACAATAAAACTGACGGATTGGGTAAACAGCAAGCCACAAATTTCTTTACACAGTTCTCTTTTACAATATATTTTTACACTCTTTTTCTGTTAAAGTTTTCATTTGGGTGCTGACTACATCTTTGCTGGAACAACCTCTCTCCTTCATGTGAATGTGAATTTTTCTTTCACAGAATTTTTATTTTTGCTTATTTATCTTCCTTTTATATTTTTCCCCTTTCCTAAACTGCCAAAACCTTTGATTTAATTTGCAGCACTTCCTTGCTGTATCTTTGCAGTATGTCCTTTGTAGCAAGTGAACCAAGATCTCCATGCTTGGGTGCCTGTCAAAAGTCATCTGGGAATTTTAAGATCAAAACAGGACTGCAGTCCCCTACTTGCTGAGAGGCTGATCACTTTTCTATGCCCAAATTCTTCAGTGAGGTACTGACAACACTCTAGTTGCCAATGGTTTTCCTTCTGGTACATAGCTATGTGAAATTTGACTGTCTGCCCTATCATGAGGGACTTTTGCCTACTGTGAGATAGTGGATAGAGTGTTCCATCCTCCCCCTCACCCTCTGCTACAATTTCCTGTGCCCAGAACCTACCTACAGGAGTAAGCAAGTCTATTATGGTCCATCTCTGCACTCAGACACTGTCTATCTGCTCCCAAATCTATCTGTTGGATCACCAACTCGGCAGTAATCCTTCCAAGCCTTGCATCAGATACTGAAGCCAATGGACTACCCACATCCTGTGTGGGTCCAAAAATGTGGCTCAATACTAGGCAGGTACTGAAAAGGGAAGGTGAACAGGGTTGGAGCTTTTGTTCCTTTATTAACAAGCTGTCTCTTAAGTCTATTTCAAGCTATGGAGATTTTTGTGGTTTTGTAATTCAGTTGTCAAACAGCCCCAGGTATATGATCTGCAGGCACAGTAGCAGTACTGCAAGATTACATCTAATTTGGACTTCCACCAGGACAAGATATTTGCACTGAAAATATTTGTATTCCAGTCCACCTGTATGAGAGAAAGTAGTGAGAGAGAAACCACTTACAGTGGTTTCAAAACATTAAAAAGTATTGAGTATTGCCAACAATTTAAAGGAAGTACAGTAATCTATATTAAGTCCTATTTTATTTGGTTTTTATTTATTTGTATTTATATGTTTTTATTTTTATTTTGATCATTCAGAGCTAGGCCAGAACTTCATGAAGTTCTGGCCTAGCTCTGAATGATCAAAATAAA
>JAYDZK010000169.1:92101082-92122378 GCA_034509185.1 Euphonia xanthogaster
AGAAAGAAAGAAAGAAAGAAAGAAAGAAAAAGAGAGAAAGAAAAAGAAACCAAGCATGTGATTGCTTATTGAATAAAGTGGAGGAGGCAGTTGAACTAGGGTTGAAAGCCAGGAATTTTTGAGTTATTCTGCCACTAACAAAATGCATTAATGTTATCCTATTGTCATGCACAGTGCTTAAAAATTTTGGATGAGACCCATGAGATTGTATGTGTTGTCTGCTTAGTAGGCAGTGAAAATTTTTAAAAAATAATAGGCCTAGGATAGATTTGAAAAAACAAATGTGAAGAGGACTTGAGAGAAGGAGAATATTGAAGGACGCAATCCATTGTCATACTGCCTTTTGGGAGTAGCTTTGCCCAAAATGTACAACTCAAAATTCAGTTTCAGTTGCAAGAACCTGCAGCTCTCTGGAAAACCTCCACCCTGGTTTGCACTGTCGTGCAGGTTCTTAGTTGAAGACAAACCACCTTTTTTTCAGCATTGCTCTTAAACTGTATTAAAATACATCAATTAGTCCCTGCAATTCAGTACAGATAATGGTAGCTGCCTTTTTGAATATGGATATTTGTGCTCTACAAGGTCTTAATTTCTAAATAATTTGCATTGATTTTTCTTTTTTACATTTTGTTCATTTTAATTGTGGTAAAAAAAAGGAAGATCAGATAAAGACAATAATTTGAGATGATAGGAAGGGTTAATTTCATAGCCAGGATTTGACATGAAGTCTAGGTCATTATTTAAATCATAATATAGCAATGTTATTTAAATCCATAATTTTTCTTCCCATTTTTTTTTACTTACAACTTTACTATTATTTGTATGTAATAGTGTATTTATTAAAGTGAAACAAGTGCATCAGTTGCTCTTTAGCATGTTTATATTTCTATTGAAATAAATATATTGCTCTCAATATTCCATAAAAATCCCTCACTGCCAGGTTGGTATATATTTTCCGGGTTATGATGTTTTTTCTCCTTTTCTTTGTTTTTGTTAATTTTTCTTTCACTGTTTCTGCTCCTCTCCTTTCAGAAAAACTTGCAATTATGAAATGAAATGTAAACCAATGCAATGGTCCAGCTTGAGACCAAAAATAGCTTGAAACAAAATTCTATAAAGTGTTAACCACTCCATTCATCTCAGCTGGGGATGTGAAATTAGGCATGTATCCATAGTGGAATATAGCAAATTTTCTGTTACAACATTTGTGGTTTTCTTTAGCCCAACACACCATATTAATTTGTTTCAGTAGCTCTACAGGGGAAAATATGATTCCTGTAGTTCTCCCTTTGTGCAGCTGCAGAAAGCAACCCAGATTCCCTGTTTGGGAGAGAGCATATACATGTATTTGAAATTCAGATGATGGAAGGTACTGTATTTCATTCTTAGATGAAACTTTTAATAACTAGTAATAACTGTGGGTTCTTCAGTCATTCAGTGATAGGAGAAAGTGTCTAATCATGTGGATTGTAAGAATCCTGCCATGGAGAGGAAACATTGATTAATTTAAGATTTCTTTTTTTTAATTAGAAGCAAATTTTCAGATCATTAATGTTTCTCCTCTCTGGCATCGCTACATACAGCAAAAAAAGAATCAATGTTACTAAAATGGAATTTACTGTCTATATAACATGATTACAGGAATAACCTCCACTTTTGTTACCCTCTTTATTTTTCTGATCATTGTAGATTACACTTTCCATTCTTGACTTTATCCTTTAGGCAATATTAAAACAAAATAAATCACACTACTTTGGCTAACAAGTTGGCTTTTTGTAGCCAACACGCCTATTACCTGTTTACTTTCACACAAAATATAAGCATAAAACTAATTTCAGAAAAAAGCCCACAGAACAAGCACAGAAATTAGAGGTATAAGAAGTGTAAAGTATTCTATTTGTTTTGGTTTCTCGTTGGATTTTTTTTTTTTTTAGTTTGCTACAGAACCAGTTAAGTGACAGTTCTAAGCTGCCCTAGAAAATGAGTGTTTCAGAACTTAGATTCACATACGTGATACTCTTTTTGGAGATAGATATAGAGATATACCTGGTTTAGGTGGTAGAGTACAGAGAAAGGTATATGGTAGTTATAGAAGAATAAATCTTTCTCTCAAATATGTGAAGCACCTTGTATGTGCTTCCTCCTGCACAGATAATTTAGACAATTAAGTTCCTAATTTCAATACTTTGATTTTTATGCCTAAAATTAATGGAATCAAACAGACCTTCAAATTTATATGTGAAGGGAAGCCAGCCCCACAGCCTTCATATCTTCAATACCTACTATTTTACGGGTTATATTAGGATCTGCTGCTAGCAATCAAATAAAAGTAGCTTATTTCCTCCGTGACAGAGTCAACTTGAAAATCCATGATATAGCTATACTAATTTCTGATCAATTGTCCAGTAGGTTTTTGAAAGTTGTTACTTTTTAAGACAACTAAATGAAATTACAGTTATATTTGTCACAAATTAATCTCTACATAGGAGATGTCAGACGGTTTTCACAGTACACTGACACAATGTGCAGCGGGGAAAAACAGAAAAAATAATTGCAATACTTTGAATAATTGCAATAGCTATTTCTCTTTCCCAGAACCAGCTTGCATAATCATTATACTTGTGTGGATGGTTCATGTAAGTATCATAGTGAAAAAAACACTAAACTTTAGACAAGAGTCCACTCACAGTCATTTTAACCTTGTTTAGTTTTCATGTGAGTATATAATATGCCAGTAGAACAGCACAAAGTACGTTATAGGTCCTTGAAACATAGAAAGTGCTTGGGGTTTTTTGGTTGGTTGGTTGGTTTCGATTTTGTGTGTTTTGGGGGGTTTGGTTTTTAACAGTTTCTCCAGTCGAACTCTTCTCTAGATTAGATACTGATATGGGCATTTATCACATGACCTCCTTGTGACCCAAACAGCTGTTCACTGCCTTTGGGCTGTTAGAAATACAGTGTTGGAGCACAGGGAAAAGACTGTTTCCCTGTTGCATGAGGCTTGTTCTTAAAAACCACTTTACTGCCCAGTGGGCTTTTTTCAGAGATGTTCTTTTCAGGGGTAGAATACAAAACCTACTCAGTCCTTCTTAATACCCCCAGTTTTGAAATAACCTTTTAGAATATTTATCAGGAACAGTTTCACACAGTAAAGGTTTAAAATCAGTCTTAATTGTGGTAATTAAAAATCACGGCCTTAATTCTGTAACACTGTAGAAATGAGTTATTTGGGTTATTTCCTGCAGTCTAATTAATGAAGAAGAAGTTCAAAGTGGAGTGTTTTGCTAAGTGAATGCACAGTGCAGTGCATGTAGAAAAAATGATTCTGTGTCTATAGCAACTTATCCCTAAGGAATGTATTAAATGGCAAAGTGCCAACAAATTACAATATGAATAGATTGACAGAAAAATATTGGAAATTCTGCAGATCTGCAATGTGAACCAGAATGCATGTAGCATATGAGTAGTGCAATTATTTAGCAAATTAAACACAAAATCGTTTTGTTTCTGTAGTTTGACATGATTCTCAAGTATGGATGAGAGTTAGATAAGAACATATTTTACCTCATGGTGGTGTTTACTCTATGTATTATTTAGCACTTAATTTAACTTATTATTGATCTCATGCTTTTCTTCCCAGTAGCTTTCTTCCAATCCTTTCTTGCTGCTTCATATTTTATTTAATTTCCATGTCATGGTAGCTCTGTGCCAGTGCTGTGCGTGTGATGTCACATCAATGGCAACTTGAACATGGAATGGAAGTGTTAAATCAGATGCAAAAAACAGTAATGGAAAGCAATGGTAAATAATCTGGACATATTATTTCCCTTTAAAAACAACAACAGAAAAAAAAAACCCTAAACAAATACTCATTTAGATAACATTAAGAGCAAGGAATGGAGATAGTAATTGTATTTAAAACAGTATCGCATCTGAATGTTGGGCTAAACATGGGTTAAACATAGCAATATGGATTTCAGAATATGTCACCTAAAATAACTCTTCTGAAAATGTTGCAGTTGGTAAAATTCCAGGTATTATATTCTTTACTCTCTCTTTATCCCATTTTATTCCATTGTTCTTCAGTGTGACCTAACATTGCCTCTCTGTTCTCTTCTGTATTGGTTTGCAACTTTGTCAAATTTCCTTACACAGAACAGGCTTTCTTTGTCATGCTATTTCTGCAGTTTTTTCATTAGTTCTATCTAAGAGAAAATTTTATTTTGGTTCTTTCTGGGAATCATCTGATATCTATCTTTCTGGTAGTCATCTATGTTTGTGAGTTCTTTTAACTTCAAAGGATTTTGATGTGCAACATACCATTCCCATCCTTAAACGAAGCCATGTGGATTCATACTTACACAGGTGTTGGTCCATGGTCCTTAAAAAAGGCACATTATTTATTTTTGTCTTCTCAGCCAGGCCATTGTTACCTAGTACTGGCTTGGGCAATAGTGACTCCCTTTCTACTCCCATTAGAAGGTGATTTTTATTCAATAAAAAATAAGTAAAATATTTTGTGACAGATTATGATATAACACATGATAATTTCATACTGATGATTTTACTTCTCCTCTCATATTTAAGATTCTCCTATTAAAAATATTAAAAAGAACATGTAAGGAGCATTTTCTTTACCATATATAAAAAAGTACAACTATATTGATGAGATCTAGGAAAAAAATACAAATAGTAATGACTGCAAAATTTTAGTTTGAAGCTCCAGCATGGAAACATGGGATGACTGAGTAATAATAGAGAAATTTTAGTATCTGGTCTGTAGCTAGTAAAATCAAATCTAAAAAGAATACCAGTTGCCTGATGAAAAGGTCTTGTAGTGCAGATTACATGATAATGTTCCAAGGAATAGAAAATTACCAAGTTTCTGTCCTCATCTAAATTTTCACACTGCTGCCAAGGGGTAGGAAAAACTGTCATTTTCTTGATAAATTTTTCCCCTTGCATTCCTCTTGGAACACTGTAATCTATAAAAATAATTACTTTGGGAGCAGACAATGGTGAGAAGGATTGTTTAATTGGGGAAGTCTGTGAAGGAAAAAAAAAACATGGCTGAAAAAGTTCTTTGAAGTCCTAAAGGGAGATACTCTCCAGGGTGAGGGATATGAAATTTTATAGCTTCCTGGACAGTATTGAAAGAACACTTTTAGACAGAAGGATGCTATGAATTTTTACATAGACTAAATTTAAAATTTTGAGATCAAATCAGAAGGGGTTTATGAATGTCCATAAAGCTCAGACCATACTGCAGAGCATATTAATGTATCTATGCTTGGTCCTAGCACATTTACATTTCATTAAAGTATTAAATTAAACTATTGATTGTACAACAGATGTGCAACCAATATATGTACTCTAGATAAACAAACCACCACATGTATAACTTCTAACTATATTGTACAGAAGACTTGATATTTCTATGCTATACGCTTTTTATTTTCATATTTATAGACCAAACAAGAATGTCACACTCTTTCAAGGAATCACTCTTCCATTCTCTTTTGCTCAGAAAGCAATATACAGTACCTCCAGTACAACATATATATTAACTTTTGATTTCATTCACCTTTCAGATTTCAAAAGTGTCTTACAGTTTTCAGAATCTTATGGATTCTCAATATTTCCTCCTGCACTACCTCTTCTTTCAGTACTTATGTGTAGCATAATTTAAAAATTCTCAATTCATTTTTTTCTTTTTTCAGGCTGGGAAGTCTAGAAGAGAAGACATGTTTCTAGCACTTTGTGCCTTAAATGCATCAGATGGCCTGAGGAAATTCCTTATCCTTTTTTTACAACTATGTATTGTCCTCATCCATAGATACACAGGTTGATGACTGCAAATACTTCAGTTCATCTGACCTCTCGTCAAAACTTGGTCTCTTATTTGATTTTGTAACTTCTAATTGTGATGTACTGATCAATGGTAAAATTGGCTTGAAATTTCATAACCAAATATGCTTAAAATAGATATATTCAGAAGTCAGACAGGCAACCTAAAAGGCCTAAGTAGAAAACAGCACAGGGTAATAAAACACTGATTAAGATAGCAGTACTGTTTGAATGCCTTGATGACCTAGCTCTGCTGTCTAAGAGGCTTGGATGTCTAAGTCAAAGCCAATAATCCTTTTTTGGCTGAAAAAACAATGGATAGTCATGTCAGTCTGAAATATGTGGCAAAGACAGATAAGAATTGCCCTCTTAAGATGCTTGTATTTCTGGAAGTATCTGTGTTTTTCACTATTTCTGTCAACAGTGAAAAATGCCCATACTCATTAATTTATTATTAGTTTTAATAATAGCCCAGCTATCTAGATTGGTATGATACCATTAATACCATATTAGGTGACATAATTTTATAAGTGTCACTTAATACCATGTTAAGTGACAACCTTATCAGTAATTTTGAAAGACTGTAAATATTTATCTTTGTACTTTTTTATTTTATGAAATGTACTTTTTCTAAGGAAGAATGTCTTGTCTGACCCGAAACATTTTTTAAAATAACTATAAATAGAAAGGATATCTTGTTATGAAAAGTGGTTTTGTACTTCATGCACTGCACCACTTTTCTGCAGGAAATTTGTATTAATTAATCATCTTATTCTAGTACCCACAGAAAAGCATCCTCAGTTCCCTTTTCGTGCAGCCAGTGGAGGCGATGCTGCAAAGCTTCATATTCATATTCAGTGGCTAAATGCTCTGCCATTTAGTACTCAGATTTCTTAGGAGGAAATAATTTTCCTCATACAAGTACTGCAGAATGACTGTGTTTTTACAGGAGAATCAATCTATGGTCTTATTCTGCAGTATTTTTGTAGCTTGTTTCTATCCTCTCTAAGGGTAACGTGGCCAAAGCAGTATCATCTGAAAATAAGGTCAGTCTCAAAGGTCAATTGTTGCACACCTTCTTCTTACCAAGCGGGGATAGAGGAGGCCAAATAACCAGACTATCTTTATCTACCATCACTGGGGAGTTTCTAAACTAGCAGAATTTTCATTCTGCTTTTTCTATTGCACTTCTGGCTGCCAACTGTCTTGATGTCTTTGTGATATTAAACAAGTATCTGAAAATTATCTTGGCTCCTTTTTTGCAAGATAGTGATATACAATTCATAAGAAAATGAATAAATTGTTTTATTTGCCATCTATGTGAGTCCAAATCATGCTAATGTAATAGTTCCAGAACAATGACAAGAGGATACTATCTAAATCTATGATGATACAAATTGAGACAGGGGTTTAAATTTTTTGATGCAGGCAGATGTTATTGGGAAAATTAAAGAGATTTGTAAATATGGTGAGTTTAATCAACACTGTTTGGTGTTTGTGTGGGGGTTTTGTCCACTTAATCATTGGAATTGTCCCCCTCCAAAGGGCAAAGAAATAACCTATTTTTTAATAAGTAAAATTTTAACAATAATAATATTCTAGGAATACGACATCTATACTTGTCTTAGTGAGAAGTTATAGGGAATGCACATTTAAAAACCAATAATAAACAAGTTCTAAAATTCAGAAAAGAAATTATAAAAAAAATTACTATGATGATGTCTGTGGGTGGAATTTGATCTTTGGTATCCACGTATAAACCTGGAAAATACGGAAATACTCTGCCTTTCCTCACTAACACTTTTCAGGTCAGATTCTGAATTCCAGTTTTAGCTGATGTGGAAAATGTAATGCTTAGATGATGCTTACTGATTTCTTCCTTGTTGTGTTGATATCTACAGAAGTTGGACATATTTTTCTGGCAAAATGAAAAAGTTATTATAACACAATGCATGAAATTCTGCACTTTATCCTGTATCAGGATCAAGAAATGCAAGAGAGTGCACTCTTTTCAATTCCTTCCCCTGCTTATAACTATAGTCATTAGGATATGAAAAACATTTTTCATTTTTAAATTTAATTCACAACTGTCAAGGGTAAAATTCTTCAATAATTGCAATATTAGAAATAGCACTTTGAATTTCAGTTTTATAGATCAGATTTTTAGTAGTCTCAAATCTACCAGTTCCTATCTAATCACTTATCTAATTAGCTTTCTTTCTGCTTCATTTTACTTATTCAGTTTTCTTTTTTTTTCCCTGTAATAAATTTAGTCCATTTGGTACCCTTCCTTTATTACACCTGAGCGTTGCATAATGTAAGCATACAGAAGGTCGGATTAATGTATAAATCAGTGTAGATGAGCACTCATGACTCATATGCGAACACAGGGGAGTGCTTGCTACAATAAACACCAAGAGTTTCTATTATACATATTATGCAGTTTTGTTATTGTCACTATTATATCAATCTTACACTGTCAAACCAATGTAAAAATGTTTAATAAAACATCTACAGCCTTCAGGTAAGTGCATGAAGGCAATTAAAATAGCAAACAAATAAAACACCCACTTTTAGTTCCCAACATCTGAAATAAAATCATCATTTTTTATTATGTTAACCTAAGGTTGACATTAACTTTGTCTTCTGAATGCATAGCATAGAAAAAAATGCATTATGCAGGGAAAGGAGCTCTTACAGTTTTGTTTTGCTGCACCATGGGACAAACGTGTCAGAACAGAAATGCTGTTTCAGCTGGGTAGACTATTACACTTACACAGGTTAATTCTGAAATCATCACATGTCCCTAGGCTGAGCCTAAATAAATAAAAGGATAGGTACACAAACAAAGCCAACACTAGAGTGGTGGGAGCTCAGTGAGTGGACAGTGATATGCACACCTATCTGTTTGCTGAGCCTGAAGATTACCGATATATTGACTTATCTTCTTCTTAAAAACTGAACAAACAAGGCATTTCACCGCTGGGGATTCTGCCTGATAACCACTCATTCATCTTCATGCACCAAAATACATACAGTCAAAGTGTTAAACACTTTCCTTAACAGTTTAGGATAAGGTGGTTGGTTGTGACCTAAATGTGGTCCTCCTGCACCTGAAGGAAGGTTACAAGAAAGATAGAGAGGGAATTTTTACCAGATCACCTAGTGAAAGGACAAGGGGAAATGGTTTCAAACTTAAAGAGGGTAGGTTTAGATTTGATATTAAGAAGAAATTATTTACTATGAGGATGGTGAGGCACTGGAACAGGTTCCTGAGAGAAGGTGTGGATGTCCCATGCCTGTAAGTGTTTAAGGTGTTTAAGGCCAGGCCAGGTGGACCTCTCAACCAGTCTAGGGAAAGATGTCCCTGTCTCTGGTGTGAGGATTGGAGCTTGATAATCTATAATGTGCCTTTTCTGCCCAGGCTATTCTAAAATTCCATAATATTATAAATAACATAGTGTTATGATCCAATTATTAAGAGATGCCACTACCCAAATTAAGGTGCAAATGCCAAAGTCAATACTACAGATTTTATTTAACTGTAAAAGCAAGAAAGAAATGGGAAAGGAGGCTAGGGGTGAAGAGGGAGAGACAGAGAAAGATCAAGCAGAAGATATTCTGATCCACACCTGTGGATCCCATGGCATCTCCCTGGTCCTTTTACACCCATGTCTTCTCAGTGGTAGGGGTCCTAGAGTGGTTCTCCTCAGGCAACACCTTTATATAGCCCAAGTTCTGGGTATCCACAGGGCATAGATACTGTTCTCATAACTTGGGATGGCACGTGTATAAGCAATTGCTTCCTTTCCCACAGTCTGCCATAGAGGGATTTTTTTGCTTGCATGCACTAAGTAAGGAGTGCTAACCAGACCTCAGCTTTGCTACGCCTGGAATTAGTGCCTTCCTCTTGCAAGTTCCTCTCTTCTGTCCTTATCTCAAGTTCCTGCTGTGGTGGCTTATCTTATGGCAAGTTCCTTCAGTGGCCTTAACAGTGTTTAAGGCAATTGTGTCAAGTCTGTTACACTTAGAGGTAATGATAAAAATAAAACATCATATAGATTTTTTCTTATAGGCCTAAATTTTTCTCAAGGATTATACATAAAATATACATCTGATGGCTGATGGTATATCATATAAATAAGCTCTCTTCCTTCATTTTTCTCTACATCAAAAAGGAATGCTCCAATGAAGGGTAATGAGAGCCATGTCTGAGTCATGCCTAGGCACTGCCTGGGACAAGCACAGGCTCGCTAAATTGGAGAATTGCTTTTTGCTGGAGAAGACCCCTGAAGTTACCTCACCCACTGCACTGCTCAGTGCAGGGCAAAATGAGTATTCATCCCCTCATCCTGTTTATTGGATTTATAATTCATAATCCCATGGGAAACATTCTGGCAGGACTTGACACACGCTTGGAAAACCTCAGATGATGAAACCACTGTTAAATATTATCCATGTCATACAGTAGAAAATTTCCACTTCCAGGTAAACTAAGCAGCATTTTTCAAGAGCACTGTATATCCACTATCTGTGTCTATTGAATCCTCTAATAAGCCCTCTATCTTCTGATAGAAAAACTGTAGTAGACAGCTCTTATCCCTCAGCTGGAATAGTCAGAACTTGAAGCAACAGGACCCGATATGATCTCCAGAACCTTATTAACTATTATTTCTGGCCTAGAATCATTATTTGATAATGGCTTCAATTAAAATGTAAAATGAGAACTGAGTAATACTATCGATATATTTTGTAGACTCTAAGGCACTCCCATTATTTTGTAGCCAGCGGACAGCTCAAAATTGCCATTGTTTGAATTATTGCAAAATGACATGAAGAGCAGAAATAGCTTAATAATAGGTCTACAACAAGTCTGCCAATTACATCCCAGATGTGCATGAAGGATAAATAAACCAGCAATCTCACTCCATTTTGCAAAGATAAATGAAATGTCTGGTTTATTAAAGGTATGTCAAAATAAAGGTATTGTTCTTTGGTCTGAACACAGACAATGGGCTAACATTTTCTGAATTTTAATCAAGGTCAGATAATGGATCTGTGAAAATGCCATAATAATCTATGCAGAAAATAACAAACTAACACCTAATGATTGCTTAGGGTCCTTTTGACAATCACTTGGTATATGTCAGATACCAAATCCTAGTGTAAGTGGCATAATAACTGCACGGTATTTGGGAGCTAAGGAGCTTTGAAGATAGAAAAGAAGTCATTTTGCTTGTAGCTAAACTGTGAAATTGCAAAAGACTTATTCTGTTCTCATTTTGTTTTGTCGCGGAAAGGCTCGATTAACACATTTGTGTGTTTCCATATAATGTACTCAACACTGGTCACTGAAAATGTACTCCCCGACAGAGGCTTTTCATTTGATCTTCACACTCTTCCTTCTACAGAGCACAGACACTTACTAGTTCAGCTCTGATTGTTCCATAATTTTGTTAGTGATGACATTCACAAAAGGTAATAGAAACTGTATCTGCCTCACACATCAAATAAGAAGGTCCTCCATTTTCATACTTAAAGCCTTTGGACACCTGACATCAGAAAAATTATTCACTCTTTAGTCAAATTCAGGCTTTATAATTATGGTATATGCCTTTTGCTGATTAAATACATGACGTGATGACATCTTCGCATCAATATTTATTTAGAAATATTTGAACTTTTATATATTTTTCCACAAAGGGTTCATGTAGTAAAGTAAGAAAAATAAATCCTTCCATTATGACTTCAAGATTTTAGTTTAGAGCACTGAGCTCAGCCTGCTTCAAATGCATAGTCTAATATGAAATATTAGGAGGATAAATGAGATAAAATTATTTCTATCAAATGAATCAATATGGCATTAACATTTGACTTAATTTCTGCTTCCTTCTTATCTGGAAATAAAATCTAGGTAATATTTTAAAAGATCAACAAATATTTAACCACTTATTATTCAGTGTCAGGTCTGACTATTCAGTTTCAAAATAATTTATTGTAAAGTAAAATTAATTATTCTCTGGATACTTATAACTTATGTACAAGTTTATATTCCTCAAATTTTTTCACTATCAAAGAAAAAATTATGCTAAATTCTCAAACATTGAAATGTTGGAATTATTCTATGTTTCTAAATTCAAAGATTCATTATAAAGAATAAAAGGTATTTATTTCACATTTACATATTCAGCATGCTTTTACTGTGCTTGCAATTACTCATGTGGTAGATGCTATCAGTGTATCAAAAGTAGAGTCATATGATGAAATGAAAATGCATCATGAAAAAGCAGATAATTAATAGTATTAGAATCTTTAGAAGCACCATTATCATTTAAATATGCTCGCATATCTAAAAAGCCTCACTGATTTACCAGATTTTGTTCATTTAACAAATAAGTTTGATTAAAACTTGTGCTGGTTTTGTCTGAGATAACTTTATTCAGAGTGTCAAGTATGGGGCTGTGTTTTGGATTTGTGCTGAACACAGGGTTGATAAAACAGAGATGTTTTTGTTATTGCTGAGCAGGGCTTGCACAGAGCCAAGGCCTTTTCTGCTTTTTGTACCGCCACGCTGGTGAGGAAACTGGGGGTGCTTGGGGGCCTGGGAGGAGACAAAGCGAGGACAGATGATCCAGATTGACCAGAGGGATATTCCAGAGCATGATGCTTAGTATGTAAAGTGGAGGGAAGAAGGGAGATGGGGGGAACATTTGGAGTGTTGACATTTGTCTTCCCAAGTAACTGCTGCTTGTGGATAGGACCCTTCTGTCCTGGAGATGGCTGAACGGCTGTCTGCCCTTGGGAAACACTAAATTTATTCCTTGTTTTGCTTTGCTTGTATATGTGGCTTTTTCTTTCCCTATTAAACTGCCTTTGTCTCAGTCCATGAATTTTCTATCTTTTTACCCTTCCAGTTCTCTCCCCAGTCTTGCTGGTGGCAGAAACAGCAAGTGGCCGTCTGGGGCCTGGTTGCTGGCTGGGACTAAACCATGACAACATCCCAAATAACCTGCTTAAAACACATCCGTTGCTGCAAATGAAATAAAATGACAGAATCTTCCCCGTTGATAAAGCAAAGCTAGCAGTATAATTTTTGTTGACCTCTTGGATACAGGAAGATGGCTGTACTTGCAGTATAATGATTTGCCTCTACTTTCATTCAGATAAAAGCAATCCTTTTTTTCTCTACATCTCTGACAAATTTATATTATGAGTCACTTTCTGTAAGGTCACTGTAGGTGCATTACATCACAGGGAGAAGTACAACTCAGCATTGCATTTCTGTATTATATCACTGGAGCAATTCTGCCAAGTTTTGTCAGCAGGACGAAGGGTCAGGTTCAGAATCTGTGAGTTCTTTGTAAAATTACGAAACAAAACCAGATGAGTGCTCATTCAAGCACCTGGGAAAATGAAACTCTTCCTCTCAAGGCCAAAGGTAGTCAATACTTTCCTCTTTTCAAGGAGTTTATATTTTTGTGCATATAATAAAACAAACTAAAATAAAACAAACCCAAAGCACTTATATTAAGGTGAAAGAAAGCACAAGCAGCCAGGAATGAGCAAAATGTAATGTATGAAGCACATAGCCCAAAATTAATTTTGACAATAAACTTATTCCTTCGCTTCTTTTTGTACTGACACAAGTATCAATAGAATAGATGTCCTCTTGACACACTTAACTCTTGGTTTTATTTTCTTGTGACTTGGATTTATTTCTTTTAGTTAGTGAATGGTCAGACTCAGGAATTCACTTCCATGGGTCCATTTCGAGCCCCTCAATGGAAAAACTCAGTAGCTTCTTTGGACATGCACACACAACTCTTCTGCTCTCATTAGCAGAGCTTTAGTATTAAAATACCTAATTTATGATCAGCCCAGAGCCATCTTGTACATGGTCTGCTCAGACAATGGACAGAGGATCTTTCTAAAGCCACTCCATAAGAGGAGTACACCTATTAAATGACTTCTTGACCACATCTTCAAGCACCTTTGCAGTAACCTGGTGAACCAGGAGCATCTACTTTCAGGTTTGTAAATGCTGTGCAGAAAATAGTTTGTATTTTTTCCCAGGTGAGCTGCTGTATGTAACAATCTGTTACAATTTGCAGCAAAGAAACACCCTTTTATTTTTCGTGCCAAAACTATGCTGATTTTAGCTCTGTGCTTATTTTGAGAACTGGTTGAAATTCTCATTCAGCTCTTGATGCAAGCTTGAGCTTCAGCAGAATGTGTCTTCCCTCTGATTTCTCCTCTTGATTCAGCTGTAAATTGCAGAGTACTCATTCAGTTTTGATGCATGAAAACAAATGGAGAAAAATGGTCCTTAGCCACCACATATTTGTTCTTTCTCATTTATTTCAGCCATGTCTAGAAGCTGGAAGATGGCAAATCTAGTTTCTTTGTTTGGTGTGGAAGAATGACTAGTGAAAGCTGAAATACTAGCAGCCTTTAAGCCCTTTAGATTGGAAATGTAGAATCAGTTTCTGAGATTTGGTGTTTGTATTTGTTGGTTCATATTCCACTTGAGGATCTGGACCATAGGCTAAATTAACCAAATGTGATCATCCAATAGGTGTAGCAAAAGAATAAAAAACTGAAATATCATTATTTCAAGTTTCCACTGAGCCATAACCCATATAACCTCTGATACTAGAAATGCAGTTGACAGCTTTCTCTCAAAGAAGGTAGTTTGTCCAAGTTAAAACACAGAGCTACAGTTGGTTTCAGTGGTAAAGACCAAACCATAGATGTTTAAATCTTAGAAGTAAAGTTCTGTTTCTGTTTGACCTCCTAGATGACCTAAGGTTATAGATGATTGGAAACAGATGATGCAGAAAGGAAAACAATGATACCACCAACAGTTAAAGATTGGGAATGAATTGAGGCTTTTTTCCATATGTTCTTCAGGAGGTAAAGGCAAGGTTCTTTGACTCACTGATCAGCAAATCTGTTTTACTCGGTGGACAGCTTAATTCTTCATTCATTACTAGCCTTCATTTGCAGGCCCTTGCTTCTAGTGTGATAATTCTTTTTCTGTGTAAATAAAATGAAATAGCATGAGGCAAAAGAAATAAAGGGAGTTTTAAAAAAATTATTTCCTTAAAAGTTCTTCACTTACACCTTTTGCCATTTTGTAACACTCTTATTTATGCACATTTTCTACATGATACCTTATGAACTTGTACATAGAAATGAGAAAGAAGTTGCTTCCAAATCTGGAGAAAGATTTCACTCCTGAAAAATAACAGGTCTCTTCTGGAAAGTAAGAGAAAAAAAAAACAAAAACCAAGACTAAAAAATTAAAAATTATGCAAGATTTTGGTTAAAATATGTTAACAAAATACTGATTTAAAACCAAAAATGCCAGGAGATGTTCATAGTTTCACTAAGTTTCAAAAAGTCAAAGAGAAGACATGTTGCTTGAAATCTGTCCAGCACTAGAATAAGACAGGTCCATCCCAGTATGGCTGCATCTGTCAGTACTCACTGGAGGGTATAACAGGCAAATCATGTCTTAAGTTATTTCTGATTTATTAGAAACATAGCTCTGCATCCATTCTGGCTGAAAACTTACAATGCAGAAAGACAAGGTCCATCAAGACAAGATCTTTGATAAGGATTCTGTTCATTAGATGATCAAAAGTTTAATATTTTTTTAAATTAATAAAAGGGATGTTTCTGCTATCAGCAAACATTGTTCTCTCTTTGCTGATAATCACAAAAAGCCTTCCTTCTATGCTGTTGCTCTTTTTCTGCAGCATACTACTCTGACACATTTCATATGATTTTTTTTTTTCTGATCTATTTCCCTCTTTTCTAAATAAGCATGAAAAGCTAGCAGGAAGATTGAAGAGGAGACATGGTCTACAAAGCATGTTTAGCATTGTACCTCTTCTACTATATCTATCCAGAACATCTGAGTGACTCAGAATGTGGATGAAACTGTAAGTTTATAAAATGAAAATGTATCATCAGTATAAAACATCAGAAAGCTGGTGGAATTGACAGAAGCAATTGTTTGTGTCACATGAGCCACTTTGCATGTAATTCTGTGAGCATTTTCCAGCGTTCTTAGGCTGCAGCCCATTGGCCCTTCAGCTCCTGGTAGAGATGGTTTGCCAACTGTTCTGCATATCTGTAGTCACTACATCAGAATTAATAAACTTATGCAGGAAGAAATAGTGTCAGTAACGTTCCTTCTCCAAAATACAAAGCCTCTTGAAGCAAGATTTTAAGAAAACTCTCAAACACCTAAAAATTCTAAACAAACTACTGAATTATGTACAACATTTCAATGTGCAATTCTGACTTTGAAGTTAATTTTATTTATTTATTACGCTTTATCTTTATCTCTGTTTTCAGGTAACACAATATCTATGCCAATCTTACTGGTGTTGATTCCTGTCTTGGTCATTCAGCTGATCCCACACTTCTCCAACTCTCACCTCTTTTTGCCAATAACAAGTTACAGAATTAAAAATGTTGAAGCACAGCCTAAATTTTCAAGAATGGATAGTGATTTAAGATTGCTGAAACAGCTTGGAATCAAGCACATGAAATTTTATAGATGCAAGAGCTAGCTTTCAACCAGTGAATTGCTGAATGTTTTGGAGAAAATAAGCTTAAAAACAACACAAGAACTGAATAATTAAAATGATGCGCTATAAAATTCGGAAATGCAACTGAGCTTATATTTTCTGTTCTTTATTCTTGTTCTGAATTGCTGGGCAGTACAAATTCACCATACTGACAGTAGTGGCAATATCAGGATATAGACAAAACAACAATAGACTTCATCTTTGTGTTGAAAGTGCCAATAGCAAAAATTGGAGATCAGCATAGTTAGCAGCCCAGTCCAATCCTTTAAGGGATTAACTTATTTTAAGGATAGAATTTTGTAAAAAACAAACAAACCCAAACCAAAGGGGGGAAAAAAAGGAGGGGTGTACCAGGTAAAAACATAGCTTCTCTGTTTGATATCCCTTGCAGGTTTTAAATACAAGCAAATTAGAGTAGCAGTCTTTTCAAAGCAGAGAACAATAGTTGTTTTCAGAGTTGTAACTCACAATGGCCATATATTTAAAAAAAAATATATTTTTACAGCATGGGAAGAAAGTATTTCCTGTCTATCTCCAGCAACTGGAAAGAATTGTGGCATTTTGTCAGTGAAGAAAATAAAGAAAGAGTAGAGCTACATCAGTCTCTGGAGCTATGAAGAAAGTACTTCTGAACATTTGAAGGAGTGCAAATTGATTTGTAAGGCATCCCCTGTTCTTTTCTTAAATCATTTTGGCAGGAGGAAGGGTTTGGAGCTGGGACTCTTCCCCTTTTCTAGACCCACTGAGACTGGCATCTCAAAGATAGATGCAGGTAAAAATCCACATTGATGGCATTTGTTTCAGACCCTTCACTGTTAGAGCTTGAGGAACAACTCAGTTCCAGTGAAAATTCACCTCCACAGCTAACCCAAATTTAGAGGCACATTAGATTCCTTACATTTATACACTCAGCTAAGACGACTGTTATCAGATGGCTGAGTTATCTACTCACCCGGGACTTTCGGTGATGAAAAGAAATAGGTGTCTACAGTAATTCAGTCTTATCTAAGAACACAGATCAGAGTGAACTGCCTTCTGAAAATATCTGTCATTTCCTCTCTTCACTGAACAGCAAAGTCCTCCATCAAGCAGCTGAAACTAGGAGAGGTAAGTCTGGGCCTGTTAGTCCCAGAGGCACTACAAACTTTAAAAGTGTTAAGGTCTGCTTTAAACTTCTGCTAAAGGAGTACAGGGTTTTGCTATTCTGCTTCTATGTGGCTAAATTGTTCTCTTTAATAATCTTCTTTCTGATTAATAAAATTATAGTTTAAAATTCTATTCTCTCTCTACATTTGCTAAGTTTATGCTTTATACTGGATACTAACCACATGTGTTACTTGGAAATCCAGCACTATGAAAAGGTAATGGTAGCACAGGATAGAATCTTCATTTTGTAAGACAAAGTGCTGAATAAAAACAATCCATTTTACTAACTGAGATAATCTGTAATTGTAACAGCTCTTGTTAATAAAGAACGGAGATTATTTTTTGACAGTTAGATCTAACATATTCACATTAAATTGTGTTTGACTCCTTTTTGAAAGTTGACCACTAGTGAAATAAAGTAGCTGATTGAAAAAAATTGATAACTTAAATTCAGCTGTCCAGTTTTTCCTTAAAATCTCAAAACTCAGTCCAAAGGGTTGTCTGCATATGAAAGAAGGAAAACTCACGATCTTAGAGAAAGTTTTAGTGAAACCAGTGACTGTTAAATTAGATTTTTCACACTAATCTGGTCTATCCTGATTTACAACATCAATTTTTTAATAACCATAACAGTTTCTGGGAGATGATAATCAACTGGGCAAGTGGTGAGAATACCTTTAGGTTTTTCCAATTCACAGTGTTGTTGTTGATAAAGTGCCTCACCAAACAACTTGGTTTTCTCTACATGGAAGCAAGTGACATATTTTTGGTTCTTCAGTCACACTGCATCAAATAATCCGTATTTAAAACCAAGATTTTTTTATTCATACATTCAGCAGCCTACTACAAATAATAATCAATAAAAATATTTACAGTTCTCAACTTTGTGGATGACATATTTGTTTAGGCACTTTTACAATTTAACATCTGGATTGAAAAAAAAAAAAAAAAAAGAAATAATGCTGCTCTTTAATTTGAACCTCCCCAAAATTCCAAGCATAGTCAAAAACCACAAAAGTGTTAAGTTTGGATGGCATCTCTGGAGATTGCCTAGTCCTACTTCCAGCTCAGAGTAGGGTCACCTGAATAAGGTGCCCAGGACTGACTAAATGTGGCCTCTGTGGTGGGAGCGTCTGCATGAGTGGCTAAGAGCAACTGAGCCTCTGTAAGGGCTTTGGCATGGTCTCACTCAACATCCTTGTCTCTAATAGGAGAGATGGATTTGAAGGATGATATATTTGATGGCTAAGGGACAAGCTGGATGGATGCACACAAAGAGCTGCAGTCAGTGATTCAATGTCCAAATACAAAACAGTATCAAGTGGTGTATCTCCACGTCAGCACCAGTACTGTTCAATATCTTTATTAATTATACAGACAGTGATCAGTAACATCTCTTCAGTAAGAAACTTGAGGATTAGCACTTTTTTCTACTCTTTTTTCAGAAATATCTGGAGAATGAGATTGTAACAATATTCTACTTGCACTACAAATACTGCAAATCTATGTGCACCCGTGCACGTTCATTTACCTGCATAAACAGAAAAGATTAATAAACAGGCTAACTTATGCTAATCTTGAATGGAACCGGTTTTCTGATCCTTACTGATTCTTTGCTTTCAGAACATATTACTGAGACTTGCTAACAAAGCACATGCTTCACTCACCTCATGTACTAGCCTGCATAAAGATGAGTAATCTGCTACTGCCTAGTGTTAATGAAAACGACGGTATCACTTTATTGCTTGTTTTCATTACTTTAGATTTGCATACCTTCCAAAATGTAATCTCATCCCTTAACATCAAAGGGATGATTTGTGATTCATCTTATCTTTTTTTCTATGTAAAGTGGTAGAAAATTGGAAAATAATCTGTGTTCAGACTGAAGTTGGTAAAAACACATAGCTGTCCATATACTACCATTAAAGTACTATAAATATAGACGTGTACCCAGGTCCATTCACATATGCTAAGAAATTCCTTCTTAGTGCTTTCTCTCAGTAAATCTGTTGAGTAAATAAAACCTTCATCAATTTTTTTGTCTCTTCTCATTTGTCCTGTATTGTGGCTGTATAAGTAAAATCCTCGGAGTGTGTAATCCCGATCTGTAATGTCCAAAAATATCTTTACCTAAAAACTACATATCCAATTTTTTTTTTTCCAACAGTTAGTATGCACTGACCCTCTGAATTGAGTAGATATCATGAGGTAAAGAATTACATGTACAGTGCAACACATCTTCATGGCATTTTTCAAAGTATGCTCATAAACCCTGTCTGCTCAGTCATGAAAAACATCCAGTTGAGTAGTGAACAAAATAGCAAACAATTTTAAGCTGAATTTCCATGATGTTCCCCCCAAATCCTTTCTTTTAATGAAATTCTTCTCTCGTATCAGCAGTGTCACTTGCTACAACAAAGCCACATAGATTCATGAGGCCATAGAAGGCACATGGCCTCTTCCAGTTGCAACAAGGCTGAAGTGCATGGCCACAAAAAGATCTAAGGATTTCTAATACTCAGGCTCTGATGAGGCTTTATTTTGTTCCAGTTTTTGTCAATACTTGATATAAAAATAAAGGCAGGTGACAGAATCAGAGTACATCGGAAGTAGAGAAGGCTTTTCCTGCTAGCAGGCAAGCAATTGAAGAGTCAGCTGAGTAGAATGATCCAACATCAGGTCAGAATGAGCTGTTGGAGATACCCAGTATACCAGAATCTAGAATGCACTTAAAATTCCAGTTTTTTTGGCTTTGAACAAGAATTGCTTTTCATCTACAAGAAAATTGAGGAGAGAGGACACCACTTCTTTAATTTATTACAATAAGTATGGCAATTTTAATTCTGAGAGAGGTTTGAAGAAATATTAAAGGTATATAATTTTATTTTGGATTGCTAACTCTTGTCATTCGGGATAAATCTTTGATCATCACCAAGTCCCACAGAGAAAAAGCCATGTTTTCTACCAGGATCAGCAATGATCCTGTTCTGTTTAAGTCATCATGCAATTTCTAGATGTCAATAGACCAAGACTGAGAAAGCCACTATGATCTCTGTGATCTCTGATATCTGGCACCAGGTTTACCTGAATTTTCATGTTTTCTTTATCTAAACGTTTTCTTGTACCTAATTCATTCACACCTTACATCATAATCCAAATTTTACTCACTTCAGGCTTTAATCTTAGATTTTGTTATAATGTTGCTTACTAGATTTGGAAAGTTTTCATGGAACAGTCTTCTGTTCCTTATGTAGCTACTCATAGACAAAAGTCAAGTCTCTCTTTTGCCTCTTCTATGGGTAACTCATCTCAGCATACACCAGAAACATCTGAGCCGACTTTACATTGGTTAGTTTGAGCTCATTCTTACACACTCTCCTGTGGAATCATAACCTGATTTTCCTCTACAAACTTCTGTTTCTAGAGTATAGATGTGCATTGTCAATTACTTTTTCAGTCTCTTGTTGATAGTACAGTATCAAACATAGTAAGATTTTAGAAGAAACAAACATTTTATTTTCTGTTCAAGAATGATGAAATTTATGACTCTAAACCCAAACAATTGCTGTACAAATACCTTTTACTCTCAGTGTTTTCATTTTTGGTGTTTTAGCTTTTGCTTTTCCTTTCTTTTCTTTTCTTTTCTTTTCTTTTCTTTTCTTTTCTTTTCTTTTCTTTTCTTTTCTTTTCTTTTCTTTTCTT
>JAYDZK010000169.1:92122478-92134976 GCA_034509185.1 Euphonia xanthogaster
AATTATATTCCCTAAAGTTTAGCAGAGTTCAGAACATTTTTTCTAATACTTTGGCAAATACTCAAAGTGAAAATAGAAAGGCATTAACATTGCAATGCACAGGAATTCCTTCTGGAATAAAATGGTATTTAAATGTCTTCTTGACTACTTCTGAACTGCTCAAACTTGTAAGCTCCAGCTCAAACAAAAAGGCAAATTCTTGAGATTAGAAGTGCAAACTTCTAAGTTTAAACACTGATTTCTGTAGGCATCCATAGGTAGAAGGGTTGACTTGGTTGTCCAGAATGCAGCCAAGCATCTCAAGGCTTGGCATGTCTGGGTAACACAGTCTGAATGGCTGTCTTGGGCTTAAGCATTTGCTTTCCATCAGATTTCGCTTTATAAGCTACACTCTGAAACCCAAAGGATTTGATATTCTTTTTCCCATTACCCTGGATCACATTACAAAATGACTGTACTGCAGTCAGTGTGGGAGGAAAAATATATATTTCACTACCTTCTGTTGATATCTTTCCCAATCATATAAATAATTTTAATATTAACTGGGAAATAATTTTAATATTAACTGGGATCAAAAAATGGTTGTCCCTAGCCTTGAGAATTTATTTCAGATAGGACAACAAAAGACATTTTGTTTTTCCATCATTTTCCTCAATAATAACTCCATCAGACCTCTGTTCCATATGAAGTGACAATGCTGCTTGCTGGAGATGACTTTTTATTGTCATGTTTTTTAAATATCTCATGTCACATCGGAGACATCTTCTCACAAAAATGATCAGCATGTATTTCCTCATGACCAAATTGCTACATTTCTCACTAAGCAAGATAGCCAGCCCTAATTTCATTTTTCTTATTAAATTGAGTTATTATGTGTATGGTCCAGAAAAAAATCTCAATTTTTGTGTGAAACTGAATTAATAAGAATTTTGAAAATCACTGCTGCTAATAGTGCTTCCAGATAATAACCAAAATGGATTAACCAATGAAGTGTAAAAGCACCATGTAGATAAAGTAACAGCATACACAGGAGAACTGACATTGTACATAGATCTATGAGCCTTAAACAAAGCAATCAAGCAAAAAATGTAACAGATGCCCAAATTTGTGATGTAACAAATGGATTAACTGATGTCAGCATTTTAAACACACTGAATAGCTCTTGAGGGTACTGCCCAAAGAAATGTCAGTGTTAAAGTGCATTTATTACTTCACTGGGGAGATATAGATTCACTCAGTTACCCTTTGACTCTTGAGCTCAATAGCTTTTATAGAAGCACAGCCATTATATAAATTATACATTTAAAATTTTCACCTTGATGAGATTAAATAACTCTTTTCAAGGTGTTCATTTTAGCTTTTTGACCTACCACAGAATTTTGAAACAGGAAATTAATATAAAAGAAGAATAAAAAATTAGGGCAAACTTCAGAACATTTAATTTTTCTGGGGTTATATTTGCTTGAATGCTATATTTACAGTGACTAGAAGAAAACACAGTTATTTTAATATGATTTTTTTGTGCCATAAACTGTTGCCACAATTTACTCTCACTTGTTCCACTGAGATAACATTTGCTTATCTGAAAGCTCTGTCAAATAATTTTTTAAATTTTGGGGGGAAATAATATAATAGATTTATTTTCTGACACATGCACAACACTCTCTTTAAAGTGCTAATCTAATTAAGAAACTTCCTAAAAGTGTCTGCACTAAGGAATTTTTAAGAAAGGCACTGAAAGATGAAATTACTGAAATTCAACAATTGCTGTTATTAAATGGTAATGGGTTAAAGCAAGACATTCTGCTCTTCAGGAAATCACTTGAGTGAAGACTGACACTAATAAATATGTAAGGCTGATTACTTTGAAATTAATGATTAAAACCAAAGGAAATGACTGGACTAAACAGATAATTGGAAAAAACTTTAATGTTGCTGTATTACGTTTGCATGGCCAAGCTTTGGTAGCAGGAGGCTATGAGAGTCTGTTATAACATAGTTAAGAGGGAGAAAAAAAATAGTTATTGCACAGTTGTAATTTTGGCCAGAGAAAAGTGGGGTGAGAGCATGTGAGAGGAACAGCCCTGCAGACACCAAGGTCAGCGCAGAAGGAGGGGGAGGAGGTGCTCCAGGTGCCAGAGCTGAGGTTCCCCTGCAGCCTGTGGTGATGTTACCAAAACCAGATGGCTAGAAATTTTCTAATAGAATTTTGAATATTAGATGGCAGGCATTCTTTACTGCAGTGTGCTGGTCTCTCAGGGGATCCTTCCTTCATTTGAGTCCCCTGAGCAGCAAGTGAACAATTTTTATCATACACACACTGAGTTCATATTCATTAGCTATCTCCACTTCCTTTGACTTTATTTGACATAGTCACACCCCTTATCAGAAGTTCTTATTTGGTTCTTTGAGGTCTGTCTTCATGTCCAGTGTCCTTTCTAGGTAGCTGTTCTTTGACTCTGGTTTCTGAGTAAGAGCAATATTGTTGTTTTGCATAATTTCTACTTTGTCAGTCTTGCAGAGCTGAGCTGGCATCCTGCTTGCATTTTACAGTACTTATGTTTGCCAAAGTTACATCCTTTATCTATTTCTACATGGCTATGCTGTTCTGTTCCACTGGTTCTGATAAGAATAAAATTTTGTTCTTTTCTACTATCCTTGTGATGTTCTGTTCTACTGTCCTTATCATTGAGGCAGCTGTGCCCCTGCATCCCACAACCTCTGTGGGGATGCAGAGATCCGCCTGCATCATGTGGAGGAGACCCATGCCGGTGCAGGAGGATCCCAGGGAGAAGCCTGTGACATTTTGGGAAGCCTGTGGAGAGAGGAGCCCACACTGAAGCAGCCTGTCCTTGAAGGACTGCACCCCATGGCAGAGTGATCCACACTGCACCAGTTTGGAGAGGACTGTTACCTGTGGGATGGACTCATGTTGAAGAGGTTCATGCAGAACTGTGTCCTGTGGGAAAGACACCATGCTGGAGAAGGGAAGGACTCCTCTCCCTGAGCAGTGGCAGAAGCCATGGGTGATAAACTGACCTTCACCCCCAATCCTGTCTCCTTGCACTGCTGGGGGAGGAGGTAGAGCTGGGAAGGTGGTACGGGTGGGTGGATATTGTTTTTAAGATCTTATTTTACTTCTCATTATCCTGCTCTTATTTTGTTAGCAATAAATTCATTTAATATCTCTAATTTGATTCTGTTTTGATCATGATGGTATTTGACGAGTGATCCCTCTCAGTCCTCATCTCAACTCACAAACCCTTCATTAAATTTTCTCTTCCTTCTCCACCTCTGGAGGTGAGTGACAGAGAGGCTTTGGTGGGTGCCTGGAATCAAGCCAAGGTCAACTCACTACATTTATCAAGGAACAAAACTCCCTTCTTGTAAATCTGTAAACTGAAAACCATACATGAAGTCATAGGAAGTGATAGCAGGAATACTCAGTCATTATTTCAATGCAAATCTGTACATTAAATATACATTTCCTCTTATTCCATTTCTCCTCTGAAATAAATCAAGTAATCTTCAGTTTAGGCATTTTGAAATCCAGTTAGCTAATTAAACTGTTGACAATTCAAGTGGGTAAATTTCACTTTTGAAATAGCAGTTTGAGCTTTCTTCATTGAGACCGTTTACATGAATGGAAATAATTCCTTGCTCTAGAGGTACATGCTTCACAGCACCTCCTGTGCTACAAAGAGTGGTAATTCCTAAAGAAATATGAATTCTGTCAAAAGTACAGGCCAGAAGAACAAAGACCAGGTGTGATAGCATAAGCCTTTGTCAGTGCAAGCCAACAGAGAAACTCTTTTTAGGTGCAAACTAATTTAGTCTTATACAAATTCCTTTTTTATTTAATTTATTAATCAAGCATTTATGCTACTTCTGGACTTATTGACAGTGATGAAGAACTCCTGTGCTAAAACAAAACCATTCTGTGTACTACCCCTGATACAAACTGAAAGAGTTAAAAAGTATACAAGATTCACTGGCATGGGTCATATCTCTTTCAACAGGCATACCTGGAAAAGCATAACTTAAAATTATTACATTTACAGGATAAATATATGAAAAAAATTATATCATTCAGCATGGCCAAAGATTCTCAAAAATATTAACAAGGAAAAATAAGCTGGGTATCAAATTTAATAACACAAAAAACTGTAATGGAAGAATAAAGAACCATAAAATATTCACACTAAATATTTTTGTGGACCAACAACTTGCTGAAAGGGCTTTACAGAGGTTCCTGTATTCTGGGTCAGACGCACAGGAAAAACACCAACCAGATATTCTCACGAGGTCAAGAATTTGGCAAAAAGTTTTTTACAACATCCAATCAACACAAAAGAATTCTCACAGCATTAACTTGGCCTATTCAACTTAGCAAACTTCAAAGCTATTTGATATTAAGTTACTTGAATAGTTCCCAGAAGATGGAATGAGAAGAAGAAGAAAGAGAGAAAATCAAAAAGACAAAAAAAGATATAGAAAAACACACATACAGCTGCCAAATAACTCCTGAGTTCCAAGAATGTTCAGACAGAAACTCCAAGGGCAGGGTAGGATTGCTTGCCTCATGCTCAGCCTTAAAAACCCTTGTGCCCCCATGGGCCCTTCCCCCAGGTGGGACCTCTGGTCACTCGCTCAGGCGCTGGGTTAGGCGAGAGAGGAGCCCTGCCCTGCTGTGCCCATGGTCAATGATTGGCAGCTGTCAGGGGCTGGGATACAGGCTCTAGAGGCTGTGGGCAGGGCACTGTCTCGCCAGGGCAAGGCCTGACCTGCCCAACTTCCCCCCACAGGCATCCCAAAATGTCTTGAGAGATCAATCTTTCTAGTCTATGACCAACACAATAACAATTAATGTTAGGTTTAGTGACAAGATTATGCTCAAGACACAGGCTTGGATTTAATTGTCACGGATACCTCTACAGTACCTTCACAAAAATAATTCCTTGTGGCAAAATATAATAAACAGTATTTTTGGACTAACAGCATACATTTTTTGAATGGTGATAGATATATCAATTTTCATTGTATCAAATATATTCTCAAAGAATCATCTGAAAAACAGGAGATTATTTTTTAGTGATGGTTCTGGTGGTGATAGAAATTTAAACTAGATTGATTGATTGAAAATAAGCTTATTCAATTTAAGTTAAATGATCTTCAAGCTTATAGTTATCTAACAACAGACATTGCTGATTTCCAAGGTCTGCCTTTACAAATATTTGGTAACACTGAATACCTCTACTCAATGAAAATAAATTACATGGGCTAAATTTTAATTTTGTAAGGCTTTATGAAATGCTTCAGTTAAAGGTACAAGGCCTGCTTGCCTTCAAATGTTTCCCAGGAGAGTTAAATTCTACAGCAAAGGTTTTGGGGCCTTTCACTGAAAGCTAATCAGGAAAAATAGTGAAAAAAATGAAAAGTAAAAAAAAGAAAAAAAGAAATTAAGATGAAAATGAAAAGATTTTTCATTTACACAGGTAAAGCCACAGAACAGATGGGAGAAATTGAAATTATTAATTTAAATTACATTAAACATTCTCCAAGATTTAAATAAAAATTTAAAATTAGCATTATTATAACTATATAAACAGTCCGTACAAGGTGTTTTCTTTACTGTATTTTTCCAATAATAACATGGTAAATGACAATGTTCTTACAATAGTAGGTAAACTTGGTGTATAGCATTTTTCTTTCATATCTCAAATCTGGAGTCAAGCACAATGCCATAAGGATCTATTAAGGTGCTATAGTACTATAGTATGAAATCAGGAAAAGAAACAACTCTGATAAAAGATGAAGGAGTGAACTTTTTACAAAGAAAGAAGTCAGTTACAACAGTGGTCTTTGAGGGATCAAAACTTAAGAAATGTCTTGGTACTATCTGAGCTGAATTTCATTGCTTATCAGGGAAAGTGAATGTATAAAATTTTGTTTTCTAGAGTAATTTAAGACTCATAAAATTATTTGTGATATAAAAACGGCCTAAAGATAAATTGAGACAAATGAAAGAAAAGAAGATTTAAGCATGACCACCAAATTATAGAGCAGAGGGAAATTAAATAATCAGATTTAGATTTTTTACTTACTTTTCTTTTAACTTTTCACTGGTCTTAATAGCACTTAGAAAAATCCCATAGAAACCATAGATTGGAAAATATTCTGAGGAAAATAAAAAGCAAGAGGTCTTCAAGCTCAACTTCAACTAAAGGTTATGATTCCTGAATAAATATGAAGGATTTAGATAAGAGTGACTGGAGACTAAGTAAAAATTTCTGAAAGAGAACATGAATAACAAATGAGTGATTAATGTAAGGAAATAAAAATGACATATCCAGGATTTTATCAGTACATAGCATATGTATTCAATATAAAAGTTTTTAATATTCTCTGCAGATAAATAAGAAAAGAAGAAAGCCTTTGTATCTCTCTTATGTCTTCTTTCCATCTGTGGCTATCAGACAGTGCTTAGACAAGAGTAAACTGCAAACATAATTCAGATTAATGTCCTATTTTCAGCTCAGTGACTTGCTGATCTAGTCAAGACTTCTATATATTTAATGATGTGCTTCTTTCTCTAGACATACAACTTTTTATTTCCTCTGTGCCGTTTGATGAAGAATTCCATCCTTCAGAAGAACAATCTTATTTCCTCCATTTTGATCTGGCTTTTTAAATATAGCCTCTTATATCTCACTGCAAGAAATTCTGAATCCTCAATGTCTGTGACATTCATATCACTCTGTTGTAGCTTTCATCTCTTTTCCAGACTTTTATATTTAGCTCTTTGCACTGGAACTGAACCATGCCTATGATCATACTTCCACCAGTTTTCAGTTCTACATTACCCTTTCAGATGCGGAAGAGGCCATCTGCATACAGCATTCAAGATGTGGATTAACAGTCTTATAATAAAGCTTTTTCCTTCTCTCTTCTTTACTAATATTTTTGAACGTATATTTCTCAGTGCTGCTGAGAACTACATTGGCATTGTATGGAGCAAAGCCAAATAGACATACTGTATCCAAATTTGTGCTAGTTTAGTGGTACAGAAACATCCACCCCTGTCTCTGGCAAGGTTTGAGGAGAAGCACACACATTAGTCTTTAAAATGTTAACCTACTTATCGTGTACTATAGTGTACATGATTGCTGAGTTGCAGGAGCAAATGTGAATGCTATTACTCCTTTATTACTCCTTTTACTGCTGAGGGTGTGGGGACCTGTCGAAGGTTAGTGGCTATGTGTATACCACATGCTAAATCAGGAGAGGCACTGATGGAGCAGTCCAGTCCATGCTCTTCCTTTCTTCCTCTTCTCCTAAGAGCTCTGATCTCATCCTTAGTTTGTACTTTCTGCTACAGAGTATCAAACAAATTTCCCTTATCAACATGGTAATGGACAATTTTGGAAGTTTTGTGAGACTGTGTTGAGTCTTTTCAAGCATCTCTTATTCATTAATATGTGCACTGATTCTAGCTCTTGCACGAGTCTTCCTCCATAAAGGATTAACAAGGACATTCTAGGATTCAGTCATAACAAATGGAACCAGTGTTAGTTTTGCACAGCCTGGTTTTTGGTAGCAGGGTGGCCACAGAGGTGGCTTCTGTGCGAGGTTGCTGGAAGCTTCCACCATGTCTAGCAGAGCCAAGCCCTGATGGCTCTGAAGGCGGACAGGCTGCTGGCCAAAGCTCAGCCAACTAGAGATGGTTGGTAGTGCCTCTGTTGAAGCACATGTAAGAACAAATCAAAACAAGGGTGAGGGCACAGATGTAATTTTCCAGCCAGAGTAAGAGTGAGAACATGTAAGAGAAAACAGCAATGGAGACACCAAGGTCAGTGCAGAAGGAGGAGCAGGAGCAGGCTCTGGAGCTGAGATTCCTCTGTAGGCCGTGGTGAGACCATGGTGAAGCAGCTGTGCCCCTGCAGCCCATGGGGATCCCCAGGGAATGCAGAGATCCACCCACAGCCTGTGGGGGAGGTGCCCATGCTGGAGTGGGTGGATGCCTGGAGGATGCTGTGATCCTGTGGGAGACTTGGTGGTGGGAGAGGGTCCTTGGTTGCAGGCTGGAACAGTTTTGGGAGGACTGCTTGCCCCTGGGACTCACACTGCGGCAGTTTTAGGCGGACTGCTACTTGTGAGAGTGGATCCATGTCAGAGAGGTTCACAGAGAACTGTCTCCTGTGGGAGGGGCCCCATGGCTTTACAGGAGAAGGACTCCTCTCCCTGATCAGTGTAAGAAAACCTCCGATGTTGAACTGACCAAACTCCCATGCTCTGTCTCCCTTTGCTGTTGGCAGGAAGGAGGGAGGGGTTATGGGAAAATAAGGTGGTTTTAAGGGGTTATTTTACTTCTCATTCTACTGCTCTGATCTTGTTAGTAATGAATTCACTTTATATCCAAGTTGAGCCTGGTTTACCCTTGGAGTGTTTTCTCCTGGTCCTTATCTCAACTCATGTACCCTTCACTAATTTTTCTCTCCTCTGCCCAGCTGTAGCAGGGAAGAATGAGTGAGTGGCTTTTGTGGGTGCTTGGTGTTTGGCCAGTGTCAAACCATGACAGTGCCTTTCTTACCAAACTAAGATAGCGATGGTAAGACAGTTTGGTGGTTAAAATCGTTCAGAATGATGTTCTATTTACTTTTGATAATCATATTATATATATATAATATCATAATATTATATTTTGATAATCAGTCAGATGGGGGTTTCTGGTTTGACCCTGTCTGGATGACTGGTGCCCACCAAAGACACTCTAGCACTCCCTGTCCCCTACAGGGTAGAGGGAGAGTATAACAGAGTCACAGGTCAAGATGAGGACAGGGAGAGACCATTTACATTAACCATTACCAATTAAATCAGAGTAGGGTAATGAGAAGTAACACCAAATATTTAAAACACCTTCCTCCTACCCCTCCCTTCTTCCACAACTTCATCACTGAATTCTCTCCTTCCTTTCCCCCACCAGAAGCAGGGGGGACAGGAAATGAGGGTTGTGGTCACTTCATCACGTCTCTGTAGCTGCTTCTTCCTCAGGATGAATACTCCTCACATTCTTCTCCTGCTCCAGTGTGGGGTTCCTCCCACAGGAGAGTCTTTCATAGACTTCTCCAATGTGAGTCCTTTCCACAGGCTTCAGTTCTTCACAAACTGCAGTGTGCAGCCCTTCTGTGTATTGCAGTCCTTCAGGAAAGATTACCCCTATTTGAGACCCCTGTGGGGTCACAAGTCCTGCCAGCAGATATATTCTTGTGTGGGCTCCTCTCTCCAGAGGTCCACAGGTCCTCCCAGGAGCCCACTCCAACATGGGTTTTCCATGTGCCCATGGCCTTCTCTGGGCAACCAGCTGGTCCAGTGTGGGCTCCTCAACAGGCTGGGGGTGAATATCTTTGTGTAAAGGCTGTTCTGAGTATATTGCTTATGTCAACCAAAATTAGGAACTCCATTCTATTTTAAGTGTACTCATTTTCACAAACCACCTCACTAAATACTGTATCCATCCCATAACTCCCAGAGACAGAGGTATTATAAATCCCAAGACCTCAAGACAAAAGATAATTTTTTGTCCAAGAATTTGACATACATGAAAATTATCAAAGAAAATAAGGAGGAAAAATATATAGGCAACAACAGGGAACATTGTTGTCAAGTTGATGGGCTTTTGGTTTTGACTCATTACTAATTCAAGTTGTAGTAAAAAAAGATTAAAAATAATAAGGGTGATTTATTATGTTTTTGTTCTGCGAAAAACATTAGGGCCCTAATTATGTGTAAATATGTATTGTAATGGTAGCAAGAGCATGTGGACTGCAGCCATCATGACAGTTGCAGTAAAGCCATCTCCCTAGATTTTATGAGGACAGAGTCACTGAGAAAACATTGCAATCTTTTCTGAGTCAGTTAATGGAGATTCAAGGTATAAATGACTGTTCACTACTCTAGTAAACCATTGGTTTACACTCATATATTAAGAGTCCGTGTGAGAGAAAAGAAAACTTTTAGTCCTGAGATATCCATTAAATCTGTCATGACCAGGAATTTTAAAGAAATTAAATTGAACTTTAGCATAAGCTTTGTGAATAAGGCTATTTCTATAACCTAGATCTTAAATAATTCACAGAGTAATCTGTAGGAAAGATGTTGAAATTTACAGTGCATATTATATGTGTGAATTACTCAACTTAATTGGAAGGATTTTTAAGGAGCATTTGGCTTTTTCAGGGCAAGGGGGTTCTTTGCATATTGGCATTGCAAAAGTTTGGAGAATAGTGCTTTAAAGGATTAATTGTGCAGTGCACTAACAAAAAGCCTGAGCAAGGCACAAACATGAAGGAGGAAGACAACAATATTTGAATAGTTTCTACGCAAAGTTCCTGTTGCTACGGAAACCACTTCCTTCATCTGTACCTCTTCCAAATGTGTCTATCTCCAGGTCACAAATAATGGAGATCACAATCTGGTGTTTTGTGAAATGGTAAAAATAAGTAATTTATGACTGTTACAGAGTAATTAGTGTGCTTTTCAATAATCTGCAGAAACTGCAGGAGATTCATATCGGCGACATCATTTTGAAATTCACAAAGAAACCTGTACACCAATCACTGTACTTTAATTTTGATTATAAGTTTTTCTACCTTTTTCTTTGTTGTGTGCTTAACCTCTACTGTCACTGTTTCAACCTATAGTTTACATTTTTAAATAACAAATGTATAAGATGTCCTACTTTTCATGATCACTTGCTGAATTCTTCAGCTTGCTACATATTATTTTGCAAAGAATGAATAAATCTGGAATAAATCTCTCTCTGCATATATATATAACTCAAGGTTTGACCTGGAGAGCAAATAGATCTACCACAGTTGTGGTACAGGCACACTGACAGCATCAAGCTTCAACAAGCATTTCTGTCATCACTCTGCCTCATGTAATCTCCTGGTTCACTGGAGTAGAGAAGTTCACAGAACTAGGCAATATTGTGGGTTGAGAGATCTGTCACCTCCTAGATAAGACTGAAGTCTATGTTTATTCATTTTCTTCAAACAAAACCATAATAAACTACTCCTGCCCTTAATTTTAAACATGAAGTGCTTTGTCAAACTAGAATGAGAGATAAACCTGTTATTTTAAAATTGTTTCATGAAGAAGAAAAACAGTGAGAACAAAGAATAGATCTTGCATCAAAGTAAAATAAAAGAAATTTTAATTTCTACTTTCTCTATATCTATATTTTGATTGCTATTGATGGCATCTAAGTTTTACAGTAATAAAGGAAGACAGCCACAATTGAAGGACATTACATTCTTTATCTAAAAACCAATGGTCCCTAAGCCAAATGTTTCATTAAAAATAAAATTTGATTGAAATCTTAAGTTTTGGAAAACAAAATCCAATTGTTTCTTTGTAGACTGTAAGAAAAATGATGAGTGCTTGGATAGTAATAACGTTTTTTTAAGGAAAATGAGTTGTCTATTTCCCATTTCTAAATTAAACATACGTGACATTTAGGTAGGCCACATGCCTGAAATTATGCAAGAAAGAGTAATTTGGATTTAGCTCAGTGAAATTCCTTCTGATGCTTGATAAGACTGAGCTTGCCAGACTTGTAGCAGGAGCTAAACTGTCAGCTGGTACCACAGCTGCCACAATCAGCACACCAAGTCTTACAGCTATTGAAACGAATCTGTCTTCCAAAGTCCTCCATCCAGTTTTACTACCAGGGTAAGTAATTTGTAGTTGCACAATTCAAAACCTGTTTGTGATGGCCACAGACAGGAATGCCAGCAGTCACACGGCACATGGAAGGGACAAGCCTGTCTGTCAGTGTGGAAGAGCCTCCCTCCTCCTCTACCTCCAAAATTTTCTCAATCTCACTCTACAGAAGTTACTTATGGCAGTTGGATTTGGCATGCTGGATGCAGCCCAGACAAGGGATCTTTATTAAATCAAGCAGTTATCCCTGAATTTGATTTTTTTTTTTTAATGTTGTTTCAGCAATCTCAGCAAATTATTACTCTAAATGTTACCAGCCTTAAACTTTGAATGAATATGTCTTTTAAAACTATGGGATCTCTATAAATTTTATGGTATTTGTAAAGAATAATGAGGTTTGTATTTCTACTGCTCAGTAAATATTCTGAATCTTAAAATGTCAGCAAACATAACATCTGAAAAATACACTAAATTAAAAAAATAAAGAACCAAATGACACCATATCTAATGATAAGCATTTCTCATTTGCTTCGCTATAGGTCTTAATAGAAACACATGTTACACAGAATATGCATATAATACCACCTTTACTTTTACTTAATTAGATGCAAAGATTATCTACAATTTTAAAGCTCTGCTTTTTTTATCTTGTGCATTCTTATTGCGGTATTTTAAATTGATTGCCATCAATTGTTCAGATTGTCTCTGAGGTCTCAATAAGATTTTTTTCCTTCTTTTTTTTTTTTTTTTTTTTTTTTTTTTGCCACCTTCCTC
>JAYDZK010000169.1:92135076-92145179 GCA_034509185.1 Euphonia xanthogaster
TTTCTTTTTTTTTTTTTTTTTTTTTTTTTTTTTTTGATACCTTGCTCTATGCTTTTGGTGGACTGGCACTTCTTTTTGTAATAACCTTTCATGATCATTGAAAAGAATGATTGATAGTGGTTTTCCACAAGACACATTTAATTGAATGTCTGACAGTTTTCCATTCCTCTAAACACTTCACTTCCTCTATTTCTGAGCTTAGTCTCTGTCTTCATTTCATATATCTTGTCAGTCAACGCTTTGGGGAAGAAATAGGTATTTGTCATCAACCTTTTAAAAAGAGGGAAGTTGTAGGGACAGCATTTTTGGTTTGTTATACATAGACTCTACTGGGCAAAAAGCACAACAAAATTATTCATATATTAGATATTAGCTTTATGTATGAGCCTGATTTTTATTCATATAAATAATAAATTTAAAAATTGGAATTCAGCAGATTCCTTCCTCACATATAATTCTCATGAGAAAATTTCTACAGTGTTAAGCAAAGTTAAGACAAGCATGCCTTGGCATTTTAATTATACTAAAATTCTACTGCGCCAAGGTGTTGGTTTCCATTCTTCTCTCCACCTCTATAATGTGTATTGTATATTCACAGTATTAAAATTTAACTACTGCAGGCATCCAAACAGCAAGTACTACTTCAGCAGAAAACTGAGGATGGTTTACAACTCACCTCCAGAATGACAAATATCTTAAAATACTCCTTCAGATATTTTAGCAGTAAGAAGAGAGTTTCTCTTGCTGGACAGAAATGCATTCTACATTCCCTTGAGTTTTAAAGTGGAAGTGGAGACTAAAAGCCCTAAACATTTGTTTATAAAATATATTTGAAATATTACTCTTGGAACATGAAATTTTATAAGGAATATGTGTTTCCACAATCCCCTGACTTTAAGATAAATATAGAAAAACTCTCCAAATAATTCCTAAATTTGAAAATGCATTATGTGCTTTTAAGAAAATGTGTAAAATGTGTGAATTTTATATGCATATTTGTAACTGCAAATAATTTTCTTTAAGAAAAATTACAAGAATTATTTAGGCAAATAAATCTAGTCAACGACAATAATGGACTAAAGAGTTCATAAAGCAGAATAAAAAATCACTTTGTACTTAGCTGAAGGAATGGAGTTTACTTTTTTTACACTATGGGGTTCTTTCTGTTTCTTTCGTCACGAAGAACAGCTGTGTTTGTACAACTCTTTTGTGACTCCAAAGGCAAAATGTATAAATCTGGCCCCTGTATCTCACAGTGAGCATGAAACATACAGATGCTATGTGAATCCCCACAGTTTCTTTCAAAATAGTTGCCAAGACTTCTGAAAAATCTCACACTTTAAGTAATAATACAACAATAAAAAATAAATAATGAATTTTTTTTTTCTTTTCACTGTGTTTGAAGTCCACCAGCAAATGGGCCCCAATGTGTTTTGTAGTTCAGTCTCTCCTTAAGTCATCTCTTACTATCTTGTGTTGGAAGCAGAACTGAAGACTTCAAACAGCACTCCCAGCTATTCAGCCCAGCACAGCATTGTCCTGGCATCCCACTCCTGAGCCTCTCAGACTGTCCTATGGTCCTTACTCACTTGCAGCTGAACTGAAGAGCTCATCTCCATGTTGCATTGCACCCATTAAACACAACTTAGATTTTCATTAGGGCTCTGCCAAGTGGCTTCTCTTGTACACCTACTTAGCACTTGGCAAAGCTTTCTCTCTTTCTTATTTTTTCTGATTGGAGGTGAATTACTGTGAAGATTCTGGCTGTAAAACTGAATACTAACAAACTTTCCATTCAGCATTGAATAGTAGATTCCTATGAGCTTTTCATTCCTCCTTTATATCACAGGATTAGGTATTAACATCCAATGAGGGCTAGATCCTTGCTTAAAACAAAACTGCTGTATTTTTAATTAGTTTTTAAATTAAATTAGTTATCAATTTAATAGTTTTAAATTAAATTTGTTAGTAATTTAAAAGTTTTGCAGGTTGGGACAGGCATTGTCCACTGTGTCCCCTGGACTACCATTAAAAGAAGGTACTGAGATTTGGAATTTCATCACCTTATAATGAGTTTGGGGCTTGTTATATTTTTACATTTAGTGAGTGACTACACAATGAAAACTTTTGAAAACAGTAAATGATATTGTAGAAAGGGAAGGGAAGTTCCGGGAAGGGAAGGGAAGTTGAAGGGAAGGGAAAGGAATCAGTTAACTGATTGATTGACTTCAAAGGGAGCATCAGACATTACTGAGGACAGCATGGACCTTAGGACTTTAAGTCAAGTTCTCATTAGACACATGCATCAAAATCAGATAATGAAATTTGTGTGAGGCTGCTGTGTTGTAAATCATGTCTTTTTAGACAACGAAGCTATTTTTTAATAGAGATGTATATATTATCTTCCATTTTAAAAATTCTCTAATCTCCAGAAAATTTCTGATTATGTTGCATAAGACAAAAGACATATCCTTTCATCAGTAAATTTCATTGCTCCATGTCTATTTTACAAAATCATTTGTCTTTCTCACATAACTTATTTCTTTTTGAGCTATATACTTATGAATTATACTCCAGGATATGCTCTTCAATCTGTGTTTTGCTCAGCCATACTGGGATTTAGTGTCAGAACTCAGTCATGCACTCTGTTCAGTTCTGATGTCTTGTATTTCATGCAGACAAACACTCCATTAAGTAACATTCACATCACTCGAAACAATGACAGTGAAAATCCATATTTTGCTACTGTACCCGTACCTTATAATGATTCCTGCTACTTACAGATATGCAATAGTGCTGTACAGCAAAGGCTAGGGCCATCATTTCCCACGCTTTCTTCTTCACCTGTTTTCCATGATAGCAGGACCCCACAGCCTTCTGGTTTAGGATACATGGATATCTAACTTGACTAAGTATTCTTCAAGGGAACAATCACAGCTTTGCTAGACGGAGACACCTGCTGAATTAACTGATACTAAGTAGAGAGAGCAGAAAGCAGTAAAGCTCACTTTCTAGGTCTTCCTTTCATGGTGGCCTGTGGAGCTTTCCGCAGATGACCTGAGGAGTAAGCAACAAATTTAAAAATCTGTCAACTCACTCAAAAAGAAAGTTTAAAAGTGGGAATGGTCCTTTATTCAATGGTCCTTGTTGTTCAAACATGTTAACAAAGTCTAAAGTAAAGGGTGGATTTGATACACTTTGCAAAACCTGTGTATTAAAAATGCAGAGTATTTTGGAGTAGGAAGGCAGAAAAATTATGGTCATGTATTTATAGATTATTTTCTCTCTGAATCATTAGCAGCAGAACTTAATAGGTAAATGAGGACAAAAATCTTTCTTCTTGACATAAAATTTATCAAATGTTCCTATGGTTTAAATGCATAAAGTGCATCATTTTAACCTATCTCGATCTTTTGAAAAATTGTATGCTGTTCTGGCTAAAATGTGTGTACAACAATTTTGCTTGACCTGCTTTACCTAGCTGGATTTTTTCTCATATACTGGAAAAACTCTCTGCACAGGGCAGTCCATCTTGTTATGGCCAATCTTGTAAATATGGACTAAAACTAGCAAAATAATTGCATCACATTAGATTTAAAATTAAGTTAGAGTTCTGTTTCTGGTAGGTAAAATTTGTGCTTATTGCACTATCTTGAACGTTTGCTCTGGAGGAAATGTTTTAGCTCATATGCTTACCCTTTGCTCTTAAGCAGAGCCAACACTGAAAAAAATTACCAGATCAACATAAAATCCCTTTTTCCTATTCCTTTAATACATAGTGAGTGATTAGTGACAGAAATCCCTTGTAGCCACAGTTCTGTCAGAGTTTTCATCTGCAGGGATTAATATTGCTCTTCAAAATTGGTGGTAACTCCTTCAGTTCACAGCACTCATATCTCTATTAATTCATACAAGTCAATTTATATCTAAGCCAGAAGAAAGGTATTTTTATTTCATTTCCTTTCATGTAAATTAGTTGGATTTTTTGATTTAAAGATATTTAAAGTCATACTACTAGGCATGTCAACCACTTTGACAGAAGTGGGCAGCTTTAATCTCTACCTCACTGGGGTTCCTACATAATTTCCCATAGGAGAATACAATGAATCACTTGATCTCAGCTAGCTTAGATGAAATTCTGAAGTGGAGAATACTATATTTCACATCACTGAAATCCCTCCAGGTGATTTACTAGGCACTCCTAGCATTTTCCTGATGTCTTCTACTGGTTTAAAATTAATCTTGCCAGAAAGTAACCAGCTGTTTCAAAAAGAAGCAATATGTTAATTTCTAATCATACTTTTATTTTTTGCTTTACAGGGATGTCTGCTTCAGAGATAATGGAAGAAGGTATACAAAAAGTACAGCTTGCAAATTATAGAAACACATAAGCTTATAAGAGCTGCAAAAAAAGGAAAAGCAGTGCAAGGATTTAAAGACATATTTCAAGATGGCAATCAATTTAAATTAAAAGAAAAAAAAAAAGAGAAATTCTATGGCAATATGCCTTTTTTGGTCAGCAGCATATTTTTAGCTTCTTTTCTCAGGGATACCTTTCCAGCCCCTATTGCTCTTTAAACTCTTGTAAACTGATCAGTAATACACATTAATTTCTCCTGATGAACTTAGATGTTTGAGTTGAACCTTTAGATAGATTTCTTTGTTTAAATAATACATCACTTTTGGCAGTGTCAGAGGCTGAAATTTTATGGTTTATGTCTTCATAAAGAAGGACTTTTGCCTACTATAGCAAAAGTGTAAAATAAAGCTGCACCAGCAAAGGGCACCCTGAATGGGCCCCTGACTGATACCCTGAACTGTGGGTTAAACCACCTAACACAACCTGAGATAAGGAAAGTGACACTATTGTTCAAAGCAACTGGAAAAGCATCCACAGCAGGGCCCAGCCCAGCACCTTTGGGGTGCAGGCCACAGCCCCAGGTTTATCTGCTGCCAGGCTTGCACAGACCCACACACCAAAGGGGGAGGAGGAGAGGGTTTGGGGGTGAGGCAGTTAACATCCATCCTCCCCTGTGTAGACCAGTCCAGGGGCTCAGGCTCCCCACCCTGGGAAAGCCACATCTATGGGACATCCACGTGAAGGATGGCAGAGGGGGTGCCATGGCTGGTCAAAGACCTCACAAAGGGGTCCCCCCTCAGGTCCTGCACCTGAGCACTGCACATGATGCAACACGATGCAACACATCTACCATGTTGCAAGGGACAGTGTCAAACCTGCTCCCCTCAATGTATATCAGCCCACTGGATTCCATACTCTTCGGTGGGGGATCCTCACTACCAAGAAGACAGAGGGAAGCAGAGACATTGTTGGAACCCATGGAGGGTGATATGTTTCCACTTAATCTCTGTCACTCTCCCTGTCCCCCCTCAACACGCCTCTTTTTTCTATATCTTTCTTTCTTTTCTCTTTCTCTTTTCCTCTTTTGCTATTAAATTATATATACTTTGTTTTGTATCAACGTCTAACCTCATTTGATTTTAATCATGTGTTTTGGATGTATTCAAACCTGTCAGGATTCGATTCATTTTATTCACAGAGAACTCCTTTTGCTTTTATATACTTAGAATGGATCACAACAGGCAGGGATTTTTTTGCATTGCAATTCCCACAACTCCACTAAGTTTTTCTGTTACTGAGAATCTTGAAAAAAGAGCAAACACTATTATAAAGAGCCTTTTGTTATTTTTATTATTACTTTCCTAGGCTACCCTTAATGTAAAAAAGCAGCCTGAAAACAAAATATTCGCACAAGTAATCTTAACAGTCTGGACAATATCCAGTCAGAGAAGTAAATTTGTAATCTAGTATTAAGGTGCCTAAAGCTTGCTGATCAGCAAATACTGTGAAGGAGATGTGAAAAAGCTACAGATGAACAGTTTGTTCTCTCCATCTAGGTAGAGTGATCAATAGATGTTGTCTACCTGGGCTTTAGTAAAGATTTCACATCATTTCTCACAGCATTCTCTTGGAGAAACTGGCTGCTCGTGGCTTGAATGGCTGCACTCTTTCGTGAGCAAAAATCTCAGTGGGTGGCTGGGCCCAGAGAGTGGTGGTGGATGGCATTACACCCAGTTGGTAGCAGGTCCTAAGTGATGTTCCCCAGGGCTTAGTACTGGGACCAGTTTAATATCTTTTTCAATGACCTAGATGAGGGGATTGAGTGTACCTTCTGTCACTTTTCAGGTGACACTTAATTGTGTGGGAGTATTGATCTGCTGGAGAGTACCAAGGCTCTGAAGAAGGATCTTCAAAGACTGGACTGATGGTCCAAGGCCAGTTATATGAGGTTCAATAAGGCCATGTGCTGGGTCCAGCACTGGAGTCAAAACAGCCCCATGAAGGGCTACAGGCTGGGTGAAGAGTGCTTGGAAAACTGCCCAAAGGAAAAGACCTGGGGATGTTGTTTGGCAGCTGGCTGAACATGCCTAAGAAGACATCCAAACTGGAGACACATGGGTGAACTATGCAGTGGATAAGGAATTGTCTGGGTGGATACAGGCAGAGTTGTGGTTAATAGCTCTATGACCAGTTGGAGGCTGGTGATGAGTCATATTCCTCAAGGCCCTTGTCTTGGGACTGTTGCTCTTCAATATCTTCATCAACGATACAGTGAGATCCAGTGCACGCTCAGCAAGTTTGGAGATGACAGGAAGCTGAGCAGTGCACTTGACACAACAGAAGGAATTCCATGCAGGGGGACCTGGACAATCTTAGGAAGTGGGTTCATGAGAACCTCATAAGGTTCAACAACTGCAAGGCTCTACATGTGCATCAGAACAATCCCAGGCATGAGTACAGACTGGGAGAAGAAGTCACGTAGAGCAGCACTGTGGAGAGGGGTGTGGTTGGACCTCCAGAGGCCTCTTCCAATTGCAGCTTTTCTTTAAATCTGTTATTGCTGATGCAGTCAAGAAGACACATGAAAAGGCTGCAAAAATGCTGATACTGTAAGACAGCAACCCTCAATAAATTAGACTAACTTCAGTCCTTAGAAAAAAAAAGATAAATATGACAGAACTCAGATGATAAAAAAGTCAGTTTCTAGAGGGTAGTTAATTACAGACCACTAAAGCTTTGTACAAACTACGTTTTGTCTAATGAGCTGAATTTCATTTTTCATTTAGTCACAGGTTTGGCTATGGGGCAGCTAAGCACCACATAAGTGTTCCCTTGCTACCCCACTTCCCAGGTGCAATTGGAAAAAAAAGCAAAATTTGTGGGTTGAAAGAAAGTTTAATGAGACAGAAAAGGAAAAAAACATAATAATAGCACATAAAAATGTTAGAACATACAAAAAAAGTGATAAACACTGGTGGGATGAGGAAAGAAACAGGAAAGGCCTTGAATCTGTGTGAGCCCTATTCACCAATCCCAAAAACATTATTGTGTTATCAGTATTATTCTCATCCTAAATCCAAAACATAGCACTGTACCAGCTATTGGGAAGATAATTCTCCAAGCTGAAACCAGACCACTGTTTTGATTTGTTTGGATTTGTTTTTTGCATAGCATTTTATACAGTTTGACACAACATGCTGAGGGGAAAAGAACCTTGTATATTAAATCACTGTGGTTTGTATTAAATGGATTAAAAAGGGGTTAGATTGTGATGTTAAAATAAAGTGACATTAAAGACAAATCAGTTCTTCTATTCACAATGATAGCTTAAAACCTCATGGCGAAATACATATAAATGAGGACAGACAGTTCACATTGCTTTTTAACATAGGGGTTAATAACAGAGGCTTTAAGAAAAATATAGGTTAAACACATAGAAATAAATTATATACTCAGGTTATTTTATTATTACAATTTATAAACTCCTGCAAAAAGTTTAGTCTTTTAAATTACTACATAGCATATTATTTGGAACACATTACAATAAGAGCATTTTTGATGGACCCAGCTACCTGGCAGCTACATGATAGCGAATGACAGAATGAAATGCAGTGATGGAGTTATTTCTATGAGGGAGGTTATTTTAGAGGAATCAAAATTAGGCCTAAGGCTATTCATAATTTTAATCAATCATCCAGACATAAACACAAAATTACTGCTGAAAAAACCCTCTAGATACCACATCTAAAATTTCTGCAAAGTTAAACAATGGTGAGGATAAAATATATGAAGATCTTTAAGAGAGGAAAATGCATAGGTATTTATAAAGAAATAAAGACAGAGAGGATCACTGAATTTTTGGAGAGAATCTGCATCTGTAAAATATTTGTAGCTGTAACTTGTCATGTAAGTCTTAAACATATCTCTGCTTTCCTCATGAAAACAAATTTGAGAATTGTCTCAATGAATAGCATCCTCCTACTTTCAGATCTAGTGGTAAAAATTATAGAAAGACATAACAACTTCCATGGGAAAGTGCACAAATTGAAATATATATTACAATAGCTTTTTAGGAAATAAATTGCCAGCTACTAAAAACTGGGTAGTAATGGAAGTTGTAACAGAATACTAATTAATATAGACTCCATTAATAAAGACTTTCATTTGAAAACAGGTATTTTCCAAGTAAAATATACTTCAATGAAAACAGTTGATGCTACTGGGCAGTACACAGAGAGGATGGAATCTGGTTGACTATTATGTAGGAAATAATCCAAGAAGTTCCACTGATTTCTTCTGGCCTTAGCTGACATACATACAGATAAACTGAGGAGATCTAGCTTGCCTCATCTTTTTTTTTTTTTTTTTTTTTAATCTTTTTGACATCATTGTGTTTTACTCATTGTACAAGTGAGAATAGAAGCCCAAGAGAGTCAAGGACTTCAGATGAATTTTGGAAAATCATCTTGCAGCCAATGTGGAAATAGCAGTGCCAGTGGTCCAGGAATAAGAATCTCTAGAGTGCCTTGCCAGTGATGAAAATACTCAAAAGTTCTGGTTCCAAGTATTGTAAGATTATGCAGACACTCTACTAGTAGTCTTTTATTTGGAAGATTATACAGTGCTATTGGTGAAAGTTAAAAAAATACAGGACATGGCATCTTCATGCCTGAATACTAGAACCAGTCTTTTTTAACAGTTCATGAAGGAAATAAATGATGATCATAGAAAAGCCAAGCTTACTCAGAAAAATTCTGAAAGTGGGAAGTTTTTATTATAGTGTGTAATACATAGCTAGCATGTATTTTTCTTCTTTAATTTGTAAAACAATGTGAAATTAACCTTAAGGTAAGGTTAATTAAGGAAATTAGGGCCTTCTTTTTCTGAGGGTTTTTTCCCCCTGTTATTGATTAATTAACTTTTTTAACAGATTTTATCTAATTGAAGAAAATAATTATGTATTAGCTTCTAAAAAAAGCAGAACCAGATACATTTTCCTCTCAAGTGCCCAGATAATCCTTGTCTTCATTCTGTTCTTTCAATGTTTTCATGTTCTTATGTTCAGTGACTAGAACAAAAGTGTGTAAATGAGACTATGTAGTCACTTAGGACCCTGCGGTCTTCGACAGCTTTTACATCAGGACTAGCCCCTCAAAATTTACATGGTACCAAAGAAAGTGATTTAGTAAATGCAAGGAAGACAGCAGAATGGATAATTTAGGTTCAGTAATGATAGAATATTCTTTGCATCTCAGAAAATTAAGGAGAAAAAAAATTATGTCCATCACAGAATTGTAGTGTTTGATATTGGAAGGGAGCATCTGGTCTAACCCTCAACTTTTCAGTACCTTGAAGGATGGAAACTCCACAACATCTCTGGTCAACCTGTGCTTGATCACAGTGAAAAAGTGTTTCCTGATGTTCAGATGTCACCTGCTGTGTTTTAGTTTGTGCCCATTTCCTCTGGTCCTGTCATTTGCACAGCTAATAGAGCCTTGCTCCATCTTCCTAATTTGTGTATTGACATACACTGACAAAATTCATCCTTAGCATTCCCTTCCTTTCACTAAACATTCTTGAGTCTTGCAGACTCTCCTCACAGGAAAGATGTTCTGGTCCAGTTCTTGTAACATCTTTGTGGCCCTTTGTTAGACTCTTTCCAGCATGTTCATATCTCTGTTGTACTGGGGAGCTTTGAACTGAACACAGTACTCAAAGTGGGGGCTCTCTGGTGCTCAATAAA
>JAYDZK010000169.1:92145279-92178397 GCA_034509185.1 Euphonia xanthogaster
CGCTCTTCCGATCTAGTGGGGGCTCTCTGGTGCTCAATAAAGAGAAAGCATCACCTTTCTCAACCTGCTGGCAATACTTTGTTTATTGCAGTCCAGGATGTAATTTCTCTATTTTTGCTGCAAGAAAACATTTCTGACTTATGTTTAACTTTGTGTCCATCAGAACCCATAGGCCCTTTCCTGCAAAGCTGCTTTTCAGCCTCTTGGAATTCAGGCTATATTGGTGCCTGGTGTTGCTCCCTACCAGGTGCAGGAGTTTGCATTTCCCATTGTCAAATTACCTGAGGTTCTGTCATCCAATTTCTCCAGCTCTGCATGACTGAGTGTTACTCTGGCATGTCAGCCATACCTCCCAGTTTTGTATTCTTAGCAAACTTCCTGAGCATACACTCCATCTCATCACCCTCATTAATGTTCAATTGGGTAGGACTCAATATTGATTCTTAGGGTACACTATTGGCCTCCAACTAAATTTCTTTCAACTGACCTCTGCTCTCTGGGCACGGCTATTCAGCCTGTTTTCAGTTCACCGTCTTCTCATCTAGCCCACACAGACACAGCTTCTCTGTAAGAACATTATGGGAGACAGTGTCAAAAGCCTTACTCTTTAAAAGTATTTATAGAACCTCCCTCATTGGTTATATTTAAGGAACTGCCTAATCCTATGGGAAAAAATTGTCTATTGGAGTTTGGAACACTTATGTGTCATAAATCTAATTTGCGAAGTGCAACCTTCCCTCTCCTTCAACACTGGGATTCCAGATAAAAATAATTCATTTTGTATTTACTGTATTTACATATATTTACATGCATGGCTAATACAATGATTTCACTTTCTTCTCTTTTGCCTCATTCATATGAAAAAACTACAGCTCAGGATGCTGAAAGTACATATCTGTTCTTATTAAATGTAATTACTATACATGATGTATTGGACTTGGTAAAAACTAAAGATCACTTTAAAACAATCAACTCTTGAGTCCTGTTCTACAACTACTTTCAGGATGCTTTTCATTTCTAATTTTTGTATGTAGCATTCACAGCTGTCTACAAACAACACAAGTCATGTCAGCCATGTGGTTTGGAAAAGCTTAAGGCTTGGATGGAGACCAGCAAGTCTCCCATACCTACTTTTATGTACTAAAACCTAGCTGGGAAAAGCCCTTTAAAAGAAAGGTAATATCAGTAACAGAGGCAGATCCATTTGTCCTTAGTTTATTTTAAGAAGCCTTGAAATCTCCAGGTCTTCCAAGTTATTTCTGCTGTTTCTATATGATCATGTAAGTGTTACAGACAGAATGACTGTTCTGATTCACAGACTGCTTAGAGCCTAGGCTCATTTCTTTTTGATAGCAGCCTTGCTGTTTCATCCATGCCTTGGTCACTTCATGACTAAAGCCATATTGGTACAGTAGAAAAGGGCCACATCTTTCTGGTACTAGATGTAGTGCATCATTTGCTAAGCAGTGCTTTTTCTTTATGAAATCATATTAGGTGTGTGCTCTGTCATCCACATTAGCTGCTCCTGGATGTGTAATATCAATATTAATTTGGGTTTAGGTGTGTAAGTGCTGGAGACCAACACATTCAAGAGTCTTACCTGTCTTTCATCTTCTGCTGCATCTCTGCAATTCTGACATGAGACAAAGCTCACCTGAACTTCAGTAAATATAAGAAAAAGAAGTTGGTGTCTTTTTTGTTACTATTTCTCTTTCACTGGTATTATTTCCTGTCTTTATTTGTAACATCTGGAATCTGCTTGCTTTTTTTTCAGTGCACACCGTGAAATCAACCATATTTTGAATATGCTTACTAAAACACAGCAGTTTAACAGTTAAAGTTTGATAACCATAATATAGACGTTATTGGAGAATAATTATTTTTGCTATATTTCTGTGTTGTTATGATCCTTGATATGACTGACGCTGGCTAGAATGCATGAATTTGCTACCAATGTGAATGTATCCAGACACTAGATGCTTGTTTTTCATTTTAGGGCTGAAAAATTCGGTTAAACAAATAGATGGATAAGGAAATAAGCATGTAAACATTTTCCATAGACAGTCAAACATAGTAAAGTACCAATTTTAAATTTATAGAACAGTATGTTCTTTTGTGTTTAGCTTCATAATGACTAATTGCTTAATCCTTTTTGCTGCTCCAATAATTTTTCTGATTTTATTATAAATTCAACATTAACATATCATGTTTATAATAATTTTGCAGTTTTATTTAAGGTCTTTTCTTCTAAATTTACCATATCTAATATATTGTCTCGAATGAGTAGAAACTGATTGTCATTTGCATTACTTTCCTTTCTGAAGTAATTGGCAGAAACAAAATATACATTTTTTACTAAAAATTATTTAAATCATCAGCTGTGAAAATAGTGCTTTTTATTAATCTATTATCTTGGATAACTTTTCTTTTGGAAGCAAATAAAACCCCACTTAAAACAACCCTTAAAAATACACATGAAAATATATTTCTGTAATTAAAGTTAAGGGAAAAAAGATATTCCCATGAACACCTTTAGTTCACTGACTTTGATCAAATGAACACTGTTTCAGAAAATAAGCTGCAGCTCAAGTAAATCATAGGTATGCTCTCAGTATTATGACATATTTCTCTTATTGTGGTATCTTGGATCTTAGGCAGAATCAAAGTGGAGTTTACGTAAATTTTGTAAAAATTATTAATAACAAAAAGACTTTAGAAAATTTTCATATCTTAGAAAATAGGTAAATATATGAGACTGGAAATTTCATAATACAGCACTTTTTATTTTTGGTTTAGAAGTTGCTGTCTGTAATCCTATAAAACTCTGCCATCGTTTTCAAGTTAAAAGCCACCATAATTTTAATCCTTCAGGTTTAATCAACTTGTCTTTCACTTGTAGAGAGTACTTAGTCTGAAACAGAATTTTCTTCTAGAAATTCATTAGATTCTATTTTCTGGTTTTACAGTATTAGAAGAATACGAGGAAATTGTGGGTACTTTGAACAGTTTGTCCACAGGTCATGAGAGGCACAGTAAGTAAAGGAAGTTTCATTCTCTTCCGATGTCTCACATCACATAGATACACCTCACAATGACATTAGGAGACTGTCCTCTTTCATCGTATTTGCAATAGGAAGAGATGCTAAAGGAACTACAGATTGTAAAGAACACAGATGGTCAAGAAGCTTTGACACTTTTCAAATAATGACTTCAAGGATTCAGGTCACAGCAAAACATCACCATTCTGTGTCACCAAACAATTGCAATAAGAGGCTGTACTTGTGGAAGACAGGAAGAAAAGTCTAAGAGTTTATTTGAAATGCCGCAAGGTAATTGCTGGTATTTTTCAGGAAGCACTGCAAGATAAACATGGTCCATAAATCATAAATTTAGGAGATCTTTTCAAAGAAAAGTCCCTAGTTAAATTTCCAGCCCTTATAGACATAATGAGATTTTGGGTTAAAAATTTTTGAGAGCCTTATTTTTTTTTTTTTTTTTGCTCTGGTTTTCCCATTACAGACAAAAACATCTGAAAATGGCAATTTCACGTAATTCCTGGCAGTCCTATGTTTGTCTATTTAAAAAAAACTTTAGGAAAAAATTCAACATAAGATCATAATGCAAAGCTAAATTTTATCCTTATCAGTAGGTATTCACTGCTCATAATGATGATGATCAAGTAGTACCTTTGTTTGTCTGCTGCTTGCAGGGTGACTACAGAAAATCAGTCAAGCCAGATAAGAAAGACCCACACATCTGTTCCTCCCTCCATTGTTTGTGTATTCTGCATTCTTCAGGCATAACAAAAAGATCAATATGTTTGTCACATTTTAGTTTCTGCCTGCTATTCCCAGGCATTTTCTCCAGGGCCCTATGTTGCATCTTCCCCTATTGTTTTATTGAATTTATAATATTTTTTTATTTGCTTTCTATTATGGCACAGATAATAAAAATGCATAGCACGATACTGGGCATATATAAAGAGCACAAACTCTGAGTGAGAATACCAAGTGTTTTTTTTCCCTCACAAGAAGGAATGGATGATGGGAAATATGATCTATAAACTCTCATGAGGCAGTGAGTAAACAGGAATTGCAATTAGGGTTCAATGCTGGATATTGATAGTTCTCTCAGGCTTTGTTTCTTCATGAAATCAGTGAATGAAATTCATTAAGTATTTTTAGTTTCTGCTGTGTGCTTGGTTGCCATGTCCCAGTAGGTATCCTATTATGTCTAGGGACAGGGAATGCTCTCCACTGAAGTTATAAGAATTGTCATTATCATAAGATACACCAAACCCAGAAAGACCAGAAATCACAACCATCTCTGGAGTTAAGGATCTAACTTTGCTCTCTTGGGATCCAGAGTCTGGGTGCATCAACCTGTAAGGAAAAAAAAAAGGGAAAGCTCTCTAAAGAAGGAAGAAACAATCTGCTGTACCATTCCTTTTACAAGTCCCTGGCAGCTGTGTCATTCAAGCAGAGACTGGAAATTTTTTGCTAATTTCATTCGCATATTGAGCAGTTTTGAATTTTATGTCTTGAATTCGGAAACTTGGTGTAAGAAACTCAAAGCTGAAGTATCTCTCACCTTGAACTTTTTAATAGAAATTATTTTTGGATATGAATGCTTAAATGAGTAGGCCGACATGTAAGATGTGAACAGCACCTATGGTGATTGTTCTTCTTCAAAAAGTGAGCACATCATATTTCATGATGGATGTAGAAACACAAGGGTGTTAAATCAGCTTATAGCTGTCACGATGGTTTCTCAGGTCTTTGAGAAATACCATGTCTTCTAATTCCCAAACTCACTTTGTATTTAATGCTACACTTTATAAAACTCTTGAACAGTCCCAGAAGCAGAAAACAGGTCTCCTCTCTTCTGGCATGTGTACATAGCCCATTTCTTCTCTTTCCCATTTTATACCTTGACATCTAGGAAATAGGAAACAGATTTAAATCCTGTCAGATATAAGAGGAAATCAAACATGGATCATCCATTCTTGGCCAAATGCCCCCAGTATGAGACTGTTACTGGAAATGGCAGGTGAAACAACCATTGCAGTTTCCCTTATGGCACAGCAAATTTTTCTTTATATTATGCCATGTTTTTAAGCTGCAAGAATTCTTGTTCTGTTAAACTCAGATTTTTGTGTCTGGAAATAAGGTGCTAAGAACTGCTAGGATGTAGCTGTTAAGGTTCCTCTGTTCTAGATTGCAGCTAATTTCTTTCTCAGGCTGCTGATCTTTAAATTGACTTATTCATCAGTCTTCCAGAGTCTAGGGAGCTTGGGAAGGGCATGTCTGTGTGTTTATTTTAATTTTGGAAGTATCTGTTATCTAGTAGACCAAAGTGTAACACATGACATAATTTGTGTACCACTAAAACTTGCTGGCATTTTTTATTATGTTTGGACTTAAAACTTCCAAGTAAATATTTTCAGGTCATCCTTTCAATGTAGAGTATCACATTCAGATCCCACAATTACTGATGTCTATCTAATTCCTCCTCTTGATGCCAATAAGCCATGATTTAGACCATTAATATATTTTAAATAATTGTCCAATATTTTGGCTAAATAATGAGAATTATTATTTCAGTTATGATATGATTTAATAAAAATTAGTAATTTTTTTCATCTTTATTTTCATGAGTTGTAATTATCTTGATCAAATAGTTTCACTGTCCTAATAATCAGTAAAACCCACTGCACACAGTCTCTTGGGAAAAACAGGAGCAAACTTCAAATGTCTCATATGGGCACTCTCCACAATATTTACTGCCATGAAGGTGTTAGAAGTTTCTATTTGCTTGTTTTAAAATTCTGACACAGAACAAGTCCATTGTAATGAAGAACTATTCTCTCTTATTTTGAGGGTTGAAGGAAAAGCATACAAACTTTAGGTCATTGTCCTGCAGACCACTCTTGAGGCCACTTAAAATGATCATTTGCAAGGGGCAGGAGCTCAATGCCTCCCAAGAAACAGTTGTGCATTGCCCAAAAGAGGACTGTAAAAAATAAATTAATGGGTTTGCCTCCTGGTTTAGAAAATATTGTAGGATATTCTCACTGGCATGCTCAAATCCTTGATATATGCACATACAGTTGGTATTTTTATTATTTTTATGATTTTTATTTTGATTAAATTCAAAACCACCCATGCAGAAACCTTAATCTTAAAGAGAAACATTTTGAGATAGAGTGCCTTCAGATAGCAGTCTTAAAAAAGTGGCATCAGAATGAGTTTGTAATTATATGGAATGCTTCAAAGTAAAGTTGAATGTACTATGAAGCAGGAAAATAAATTAAAATACAGAAAATCTTTAGGAGAGGAAACATAAATGCACTGGGAGTCCTGAAATAAAAATAATCATTAATGGCTGGCAGTTCTGTGTCTGACAATTGGATGTTTTGCTGAAGATTCTAGATCATGAAGGACTTAAAATAACAGTATTTGCCTGTTACTGCTTGAATATTAGGATGAGGAAGAAGGTAGTAAGGGAAATGCAAACATTTAAGCTACACCTGATAATCACTAATAAATTGACTGTTTTGTTTTACCTGCTTCTGTTCTATTTCTTTCAATTGTTATTATAATTTTGTCTTTATAATTAAAAAAAAAAACAAAAACAAAAACAACAGACTGCACCCTTTCTCAGGACACATCATATTCATATTCAGCTTCAGAATACACCACCAACCAGAACTGTCTGATGTATATTTTGGCATAGCTTTGCTGTCAGAACTAGCTAAAAAACTATCAGTGAGCTCATTAGTATTTATCCTGCGTCTGTATAAAATATTTTTTTTCTCTAGCAATGATGGGCAATTAGTCTTGCATTATCAAGCTAATACAAGATTTTATATCATTGTGAATACAAGAACAATATTTTTGTGGCTGTATTCTAGGACAAGCCTTTCTAAAATAACAATCAGTTGTATATACTGTTATAGGATAAATGGTGTTTCTTACATGTGCAAGCTAATCAGGGTATTTCTAAATTCAGAGGACCGCAGAACCTTTGGACACCTCTAGTCTAAATTCCTGCTTGTAGCTTGGTCAGCTGTCGGGTTAGACCAGGCTGGTGAGATTTGGAATCTCAAAACTCTCTAGCTACGGAGACTGTAGAGTCTCTGGGCTGCTCACTCTCCACAGCTGGCTTTTCTTATGGTGAAAATGGCTTTCCTTACATCAAGCCCTGCTAACCAATGTTGACCTTGTTCTCCATCACAGCTTTGATGTCTTGTTCAGCACTCAGATAGTCATGCCCCCAGTGGTATCAGTTGCTCCTCTTTCCCAGGCAAAGGACTTTTACATTTGCCATTTACTGAATTTCCAGAAATTCCTGCTGGCCCATTCTAGGTCCCTTTGGTTGGCAGCTCTGCCATTGAGCAGAGCCAGTTCCCTCAGATTTGGCATCTTAACAAGAGGGGGACTCTGCTCTTTCTTTGGAGGTATTGAGGAAAATCTTAACAGGGCAGGTCTTAGGACAAAGCCTTCTACTGTCTGAATTCTTACCAAGCTCCAGACAGAATACAGCTGATTGATCATGAACCTCTGTAGGTTATTTTGTTCCTCATTTAGAGTCCACCCTTCCAGACTCTAACATAACTAAACTTAGACTCTAACTTAACTTATGTACAAGAAGGAGGAGGAGGTTATTCCTGGCTTGAAAATCTTCCTCAGAGAAGTGAGCCTTTAGAGCCATCAGGGCAGATCAGAAAAGTCACAGCAGAGAAGTGATCACCCTGAGGAACTGCTGACAGCAGCAGGCAACAGGTATATTAGCCAGGAGGCAAGGAATTTTCTGAGCATAAGAGAAGATTGGGAATGAACTGAAGGGTGTCTGATAGTGTGCTAATGTGTACAGGTGAAATATGGCTCAGAGAATTAATTAAATTTTGTTTGGTGTGAAGCTATATAACTTTCAATTTTATTATAAAGCAGCAACAATGTGCAAAAATCACCAACATAGATTTTAATTTTTAGATCAATAAGAACTTAGTTTCAAAGAAGTGGAATATAAACAATCAGATTCAAATGGATTGCTGTGATTTATATGCTTAATTAAAGGTTTATGACTATTAATTAATAAGTTAGACAAGTTGCTATTTTTTACCAAAAATCAGTAACATTTGGGCCACTTAAAAAGAACCCAAAGTTGTAGTTTGTATGCCAACCCAGCTGTTCTTGAAGTTTTTAAAAACACGAAAGAGGTAGCTACAGTTCTTTAGAAATAAAAGCTGTTTTTTTGTTTTTTATTAAACAAATATCAAAATGCAGTACATGAGTCTATTATTTCCAGCCAAATCAAAGCACAAAATTAGTCATGAAGTATTCTTGACCTATATGACTTTGTTAAACAAATTATTTGAATTGTCAAGAAAGCCTATGTTGCATTTTTTATTTTGACAGTGCATCGTATGAAGTGGTTATTATCAAAGCCATTGACTTCCCTCAGCATATTTACCAGTAAATCCCTGTGTTTACAGAGCTTCTTTGTTGGCTGCTTAACAGAAGACATGAAGGTATGTGTACCTTTTTTGAAATTGTTACTGAGGAGGATCAGAGAAACAGGACCTTTCCACTGAAGAAGAGGATAATGCTCCTTTCATCTGAATGACAATTTGGTGCTGGTTTTAAATAGGGTTTTTTACTGTTATCAGAAAACAACTTAGTGGCATCAGGGTTATATAAGGGGATACACAGTGTGATATCCCCTGATAGAAACACAGGGATAAAGGTCAGAAACCCAAAAAAGCTTCAGAGAGTTTAGTAATAGCTTATATTTATACCACTGGAGATAGAAGAATGTCTTGAGTTTCTTGCTGTCAACAACATAACAATCATGATGATAAAATACATATCTGCAAAGGCTTCTAAATATCCAGCTCTACAGAAGTGAGAAGTGGCTGAATGAGTTGTCAATATGCACAACAGAGTCAAAGAAGGGCCAAGAAAGAATGTAGAGGGTTGGCATAGCAAGTATGGTAAATGCCTACATTCTAAAACAAGGTTTTTAAAAAAAAATAGGCAGTGGAGCCTGACATCTTTCTATATAATCAGAGCAAGAATCGATATTTTACAAGTTTGGTTATGGCAAGTGCCATATTCAATTTGCAATAATAGGACTTCACTGAAAAAGCATATAACATGCTAAACATGAAACAGCAATGGAGCAGCAAAAGCAATGTCTCTTTGCATACAGTCTACTCTGGGGGCCAGAATATAGATGTAGGCACAACACTGAATGTTCTTCAGTAGTGCTTAAAAATATAACAATGCTTAAAAATATAACAGTGTAGTTTCCACCGAGCAAGGGAGTCTGATATAGCTTTATATTAAACCCAGATAAACAAAATGAAGGTTTTCTTAAGCAATTGGCAGAGTTGTAGCCCAGCTAACCTGACATCCAGCTGGAAAAGAAGAGATATATACCAAACAAGTTGTTGAATGTACTTTTGGCCACTGTTGGTGGAGATAACGATCAAAGAGAAAAATTCCCCAGGCTTCTTTTCCCTTTCAAACTGTACGATGCTGAGATAGAACAAATCATAAGGTATCAAAACAATTTTTTTTTTACCATAAAAATGTGCAAAGTAAAACCAATCAATTTCAGGAAAGAAGACCTTAGTAAACTCAGAGAACTGTTGGACTGCATATCCTGAGAGGTTAGTCTGAGTAGAAAAGATACTTTTAAAATCTGACAGTTCTTTAAAAAAGGACTTAAAAGGCTAAAGTTCAAGCTGTTCCTCTGAAGAGGTAAGACAGAAGATATTGTAAGGGACCTACTTGTCTAAATGAAAAACATTCATAGATTTAAAGTTAAATAAGCAAAAAGGAAGCAGAAACTAGGCCAGACTAATGAGAATGAACATGAAAGTATAGCATGAACATATAGGGACAAAATGAGAACCATAGGGAGGGAAAAAAAGAAAAAGGGGCAGCAATTAGCAAAGGAAAAAAGGAATATCAAGTAAAAGACAAAAGAAAAAACAAAGGAAAAGGTCACTCTGCTGCTGCTAGAAAGGCTAATACCTGTACTGCTTTTCTGCACCAATTTTCAAATCATAGCTCTGCTGCATCTAGGAGCTATAATAACCACTAGTGGCAGACATAAGAAAAAAGGGAGGTGAGTGACAAGTTATATGGATTTGTCATGAATGGATTGTGTCAACCAAAACATAATTTCTCTCTAGTAGAGAGCAGCAGGCCTTGTGAATAGAAAAGAAAAAGTAGATTATATATATCCTGACCTGAGCAAGGCTTTGACAGACATTCTCATAAGCAGCCTTGGGAGACATAATCTAGATGAAAATAATATGGACTAGAGACAATATTAATGTTTTGGTGTCAGAATGAAGGCTGTGTCAAGTAGGGCTTTCTAGAGTTCTGTCCTAGGTCTAACATTATTCAGTATTTTCATATGCTTCTTAAATTTGCTGTTCAGTGGGGACAAATAAAGAACACTAAAATCATGCAAAGATACACTGCTGCACAAACGCAAGTCACAGTTCTGATACAAAAAAAGAATAAATATTATCCTATGCTATGAGTTGAACACAGGATTGCAAAATCATGCTGTTGTGCAAGGAAAAAAAATCATACTTACATGAATAAAATGGGATACAAAACCCATTAACAGCCTGATCCTCTACTAGGTACCAGCAACACATCATTTGAAGTGGTGTACTGTTTTGGTCATTGTATTTCCAGAAAGACAGGATGTAGCATAATAATTTTCAGACAGAAAACAGGATTCAGTAAACAGGATCCTTTCTCTGTAAGCACAAAAAATAAAGCAGCGTGGAAGAGTGCATAGAAGCAGCATGGAGAGATTTTCCCAGTGACAAAAATTGAAGCTGAATTTAACTGAAGCCAGCTACAGCTGCAACACAAAGTGAGATATCTTCATCACTACAGCTCATGTAAATCTGGGACACCATGTGTGCCTTTATGTGTCTGTTCATATATACACATACATACATTGATGTTTTGTAGATAGATAGACAGATAGATAGATAGGTAGATAAATATTCCTGCCTTGAATCAAGGATAAGGATCTCTGATTCATTGCTGGTTAAAAATTAAAAGAAAGCATACAAATTATCTTAAGTAATTTAAAAAGTATTTGTTTATTGCCATGAATCTCATACAATTTTTTTATTTTGCTTGGATATCGACTATGTTCATTCAAAAGTAAAAGTTTAGGTTATATAATGAAAGAGTTTGTCAAAATCATGGACATTTGGAATATATAGCACTGGAGATTTCTAAACACATTTTCAACAAAACTGGTAACTGAATACATGTAGATGTATTTCTGATTTTTTATAAAATAGCTGTTTTCCTGAGTTCTTCATCAATACATGTGATTATTCAAACTATAATATAAAGCATTACATTTATTCAAAATATCTAGTGAGCTATATATACAGACAACATATACCACAAGAACACTGACAAATAAAAACAGAAAGTTAAGTGAATAAAAAAGGCAAAGTTATCAACACATTTTAAACCACACTAATTTGCAAGAAAAAATTAGTTTCTTGACTTTTATGTCAACCAGAAGACATAAAAATTATCAAACAGACAGGAAGAAATATGGATACATTGACAAAAGCTGAGCCGCAAATGAAATACCATTGAGGACAGAATTCTGAAAATTAACATCAAACACTTTGGTCAGAATCCTGTAATCCTATAGTCAAATACAGCAGAGATGTATTGCTAACCTATGGAGACAGGAAATTCTGCAGATTTTGTATGATGGCAGTTTAACCTCTTTGATTCTCTTTACAAAATATTTTTATCAGGCAATATTCATTTGAAATATGTCATAGAAAAGGAAGCTAAATGAATATTCATGGCATGCAGTTTGTATTAGGGCAAATGTCCAAAACAGAATTGTTCTTTTTTGCCATTTTAAATGCCCTTTAAGCTTGAAAAACATCCAGTCATAGAATAAAAACAGTCTTGTGTCTTAGCATTAGCAACAAATTTGGGATGCAAAATATGCAAAATGGTTTTTGAAAATTGTTCCCAAGTACTCTGTATGCTGAAAGAGATTTGTATTTCTGTAATTATTCAAGTTACCACTGAGTAATTTAGAGTGCTGAAATTGTCCATGAAAACAACTAGACTCAAACACACAGCCATTTTGCAAATATGGTGATCTAAGGTTTTAGCACTGCTCTTTTGCTTGCTGTTACCCTTTGGAGGTTATACCCACTGCAGCTGAAAGCAGTGAAAAAGAACAAGAGAGCACATCCTGGTGTCAATTACAGATGAGGATGATTTGAATATGGTTGATCTAAATTCTGTCAAAGTCTGATTCTGACAAAGTAAATAAAGAGAAAAGAAGAGCATAACAAATGCAAAAGCATTTAGCAGATCTGTGTTTAAATTTTTTGAGATCCTTCAAAATACATAAATTGTGTTTGATTAAGCACAATTATACTTTTGAAAATGGTATTTAAAAGAAAAAACATACTTAAGTGTAGCTGAAGTCCAATTGTTCCTGTAATGAAAGAGACAAAACAAGCAAATAACACAGAAGGGAGGATTCTGAGAAGTGATGAACCTTACATACCTAGAGTTACACTAAATGCCAGAACAACAAAAGCATTCTTTGTCACTGATGTGCCTTTAAGATCAGTATATCCTTCATAAAACACTGTCAGTGCTGAGTCTGGGCTAGGTTCACAAACTAAAAAACAACGTAAGAATGATGCAGTAAACAAATGAAAGAAATAAAAATTATCAAACACCAATATATCAACTTTATCAGCAAGTAGGATGGTCAATAATAGACATTGCTAGGCTAAAACATAATAAAACATTGCTGCAAAATCAGCACACAATATAAAAACTATGACCATAATTACAAATTAGAAAGCATGGCAACTTAATTAGCCACATAAAATTGATAAATCAAGAGAGATTTTTTTCTGTCTTGTTTCTAAGCAGCAAGCCCAGGATTTCCATTACTTTTTTTAAATTTTGTTTTGTTTTTCTTGAAGGATGACATAATATGAGAATTCAGAATTGCTTGATCTCAGAAACAACTTTAGAAAATTACGTCAATGTACATTCTTTTCCAAATATTTATACCCTTGCAACATGAACAAAATCCATGACATAATAGGAATCTACTCAAGTGGCAATTGATCTAACAAGGAAAAAAGGTAGTTCTCTGAAAGATTTTCTTCAGTTTGCTAGAACTTCAAATTTTATTGCCTTTCATGTTCAATATACAGAACTAAGGTTCTCTTTTAGTATCTATAATTCATCTTTAATTACTACTGTGTAGAAAATAGTGCAAATATATGGGATTCTCCTTATTTAAGAATTGATCATTTCTCAGAAGACATATGATTCATGTAACATTAGGATGAGTTATTACTCACAAATTCCTTTAAATATTAATTTAACTTATTACTATCATAAAGCATATACACAAAATGGGTGGTACACTCAGCCACCCACCAAATGCTAACATTATGTGTTTTGCATACAAGACATGTAGTGAGAAATTGTATGGTTTTAAATATCCATGCCCATGTGGATATGCCAATATTTATCACACAAATATGTACCTTGATTTTTGCTGATCAAAGAATAGCAACCAGGACTAAAGAGAATATCCAAAAACATTTCATAAAATTGTAGAAATGTCGAGGTTGGAAAAGGCCTTTAACATCATCCAGTCCAACCCAGCATCACCACTGTAACCCCAAAACCACTAAACCACAACTCATCACCAGATCCAGACACCTCTTGAACAGCTCCAGGGATGGTGACTCTATCACCTCCTGGGCAAGCTGTTCCAGTGCCTGAATAGCCCAACAGTGATTGTTTTTTTTTTTTTAATATCTAATCTGAATCTTCTCTGTCTCAGCTTAAGGCAATTCCTTCTGGTCTTCTCACTGCACTCATGTAGAAGAGACCGACCCCCACCTGGCTACAACCTCCTTTCAGGTGGTTGTAGAGAGAAATGAGGTCCCCCCTGAGTCTCCTTTTCTTAAGACTAAACAAACTCAGCTCCCTCAGCCACTACTCATCAGACACATTCTCTAGTCCTTTCATGAGCCTCATTGCCCTAAACTGGACACACTACAGCATGTCGGTGTCTTTTTTAAAGTGAGGGGCTCAGACCCCAATCCAGTAGCCCTGCATGGAGTTTGCTGTGATCCAAGTGGAGGAGCCTTCACCTTATTACCCCCCCTGCAGTTGTCCTCAACCCATTGCCTGAGTTTGTCCAGGTTTCTCTGCAGACCCTTCCCACTCTCAAAAAGATCAACACTCCCTCCAAGCTCAGTGTCATCTGCAAATTTACTGAGGGTGTGCTCAAGTCCCATGTCCAGATCATCAATAAAGATACTGAGCAGGACTGGGCCCAAAACTGAGCCCTCAGAATCACAGTAGCAACTGGCCACCAGCTGGATTTTGCTCCATTCACCACAACTCTCTGGGCCTGGCCATTCAGCCAGGTTTTACCCACAGAACAGTCCACCTATCCATGCTACAAGCAGTGAGTTTCTTCAGGAGAATGCTGTAGGGGACTGTGTCAAATGCTTTTCTGATGTCCAGATAGACAACATCCCAGCCCTGCTCTCATCCACCAAATAGTTCACCTTCTTGTACAAGGAGATCAGATTGGTAAGGAAGAACCTGCTCTTCATAAATCCATGTTGGCTGGGCTTGATGTCCTGATTGTGCTGCATGTACTGTGTAATGGCACTTGTGATCATGTGCTCCATAACTTTGCCTGGTACCAAGGTCAGTCTGACAGAACTGTAGTTCTTGGGATCATCCTTCCAATCCTGCTTGTAGATGGGTGCTATACTTGCCAATTTCCAGTCTTCTGGAACTTCTCCAGTTAATGAGGACTGCTGATAGATGACAAAGTTAGTACTTTCAAGGCCTCATAGGCTAGAAACTGAAAGTAATTGCAGCAATAAAATCAAGGGTTATCCTGTTGCTTTGTAGTTAAACCTTTAAGTCCAGATACAAAAATACTATTTTTACTTTTTTTGCAATTCAGAAAGCCATCTGTTAGGTCTTTCAAAAATTCCATGATTTTTACAATAGGCATCTTAAACAATTGTTTTAAATAGAAACCTTTTAATTGCCACCTGAAGATGGGAAATTTATTTATAATCACAAACTTTAATAAGTGTCTTTATGTTATCCTATAATGTGTACTCCTCTCTGTAATAGCATCAAATTTGAATTTCATCAACCAGAAATACTTTGAGAAGTGTATTTTAAAATATTTCAAAACTTAATCTTAATTCCACTTTATGTGTCCAGGTGCCAGAACCAAGCAGAGGCTTTTCAGGTTTCTGCAAAACTTGGAAGTTCTTTACTGCTGTAGCTGAAGTCCAGGTGGGATAACAAGTAATTTAACTAAAAAAAATCCAATTTCTTCCTACATTTTGCCTTCAGGCTTCTTTTTAGCACTATTCATTGTAGTAAGGGGACACTGATCCACTGTTATGACAAATACAAACTTTATCCAGCAAAATTTTCAGTGCATATATGAGAATCCTGCCAAATTCAGGCAAGCACACCGGCAGATATTCATTAACTTGAGACTTCATTTGCATGTTCATTTCACTGCAGCTTTCAGCAGACCTGGTGTAATGCTACTGCAGATCAGACACTCTATTTTGAAACTGATGTCTGCGCAGACTTTCCGCAGCATATTTATAGTTGCAGTGAGACAATTCAAACTAAGTTGCTTTCATTTGTGTAACATAGATGGAGAGAAAAAAATAAAGAAGATACTACCTATATTACTCCATATTATTTAGTTTAGCTAAAGAAGCAATATTGCCACTACATCACTAATTCTTATACTCTATAACCCTTAAACTCTATAACCTTGGCTGCCATCATTGCTGCTAAAGGACACGGATAAAAGAACAATATACTAACTATATAAAATTCAAACAGATGCAAGAATAGCAATGCTTCAATAATGTCTCCAATCACAAATATTGGGAATTAATAAGCAATAATGGCAATAGACTGCAAAAGCTTATTGTATTGTGTTTCCTAGTAGCAGACTATTATGCAATACGCATAAAGCAATGCAGTATGACATGAAAGCTGGAATATGAAACATTGATTTTTTCAGTCTTAAGACATCAGCCAAAAACTGCATAATCAAGCAGAGATAATATTTAGAAGACTTAGTTGTACATAATTATGGTCATCTCAGATCAGTGACTCTGCAGTGGGCTTGGATATCCTGATGCTTCAATGTACTAAAAAAACCCAGTTTCATATTAAGAAATGGAAATTATGTAGAATTCTAATGCCTTTGAAATCTCTACAATCCATGCCAAAAGCAGTAATTTTAAAGAGATCATAGGTCAGATTTAGATTTCAAATTACGTAATGATAAAAAAAAAGTTTTCTAATACAGTAAACAAAATTACATATTGTGGGTTGAAGACCAATGTTCAAGTCATGGCCCTTATCATTCATGCTGCTTCAGTAATGGTAAGGGGCAACACCTCTCTGAAATCTACAAAAGTGGGAGCTGGCTGTGAACCAATGTAAATAGTTTAGTAGTCCCCTGCTTGACATCTCTACCTGTTACTCACCTAAGCTGGTTTTCTTTTCGAGTCAGTGCTAGACAGCAGCTTGAGAGTATTCATTCCAAATTAAAATCCATTTTATAGGATTTCTCAGAATGTGGGGTTTGTTTCTTAATATTTTAGAGCTTTTATAGGATTTCTCAGAATGTTGGTTTTGTTTCTTAATATTTTAGAGCTTGCAGCAACAGTGTTGGAGGGGGTCCTGTGTATAGATAGTGTTGAGATAGAGATTTTTCAAGCTCGGAAAACACTGGAGAAAAGCACCAGTCTAAGCAAAAGCAGAATTGCCCTCAACATTGCTTGTGATACCCCAACATAGCTCTTAAGCAGTCATAATAAAGGCTTCTCCATGGCATGAAAAGAAAGGCAGCAAGACTAGATTTTTCCTACCAGAGCTGAAAGAAGTTGGTCTCCTGGAAAAACTGGCAACCCAATAAGAAAAACTGTGAAAACAGAAGCATCATGGGAAAAGAGAATTTGCAGTGAGAGTGACACTATGAGAAAAAGAAATGGAAACAACCTTTCAGACTAATTTTTCTCATCTCCATGAAAGACTTAAAGTCTCCTCAAAAGACAAAAGTCTTCTGCCCTCTTCCCTATTCCACGCATGGCCTCCATGCCTTTCCACCTCATGTGGGATAGTAGATTTCTTTGGCAATTTTGGACTATACTTTAGGAATAACTTGGAACCCCTGTACTGCTTCCCCACAGCCTTAGAAGTGAGCTGGATCCAGTTTCCTTCTTGAAACTGACACCTCTTATGAAGAATCTTGCTGTGGGCATGAACACATTTGAAAAGCAACAGGTGTGGTTTCTGTGTGGAAAGTGAGTCTGAACTTGAAGGATATTAATTTTTAGTAGTCGCCCATGTGTTGTTTTTTACCCAATTTCATGTTACCTGCAGAGAAACTTTTTAATTTTTATCCTGAGTGGGAAACCTTTTGGGGCATGACTCAGCCTCTTTGAGGCATGCACTTTAGCATGAGATAAACTGCCTCCTCGAGGTGTCTAATGCTCTTTATTGACAGTAATGGGAGTCCCAGGGGTAATAACTGCAGATGAGATATACTCTCACTGTAGTTTAGTTAAATTAATCCTATCTGAAATGCACCCACACCTTTTTCATCATGAAATAACTCAGTTTAATGCCCATACCCAAGGACAATAACAGCCAATGTTCATTTAGTTCCCATACGGTATTTAGTATGCCACTCATTCAAGAGGGGCCTTTTTTTCCTTGCTACAGGTAGATAAGTGAAACTACAAGTTCTTAATTAAATTATGTCATCTCCAAGGGCACTTGGCCCTTTCATCCAAGGCAGTTGGATGGCTCAGTTATCTGGAAGGAAAGGCCAAGCATAAAGTAATCTCTGTAGCAGTGAGGTTAAATGTCTCTGTTTATTCTAGGTAAAATCTTACCTGTGAAAGATCTCTTAAAGACAAATCTCACTGAACAGCAGCATGGAATTCCATTACTGTCATGAGCCGATCCTTTTCCACCTACTTGCTACTCACTGTTGCTCCTCCTGCAGCTGGCAAGATATGCAGAGGGTGAGATATTGCTGCTCAGCTCAGCAGAATTTACAATGCACATTGTGTCATCCATTTTGCTGCTCCTTGACAGGTGACAGAGATGTGCAACCTAGTAAAGGGAATTTAAACTCTATTTTCCATATGTTTCTCATTTGCACTTCACTGATGGAACTCCAAATCAACTTGATGATTGTCGTTATCGTTTGTAGTGTTCTTAATTAAAAGTATAAAGCGGAATTTAATTCATACTATGTTTCCATTGCTGGGAGTGAATGTTCTTTCCAGATGATTACTGCATTGAAAAAACAAACCTCTATGCATAACATTTAAGAATTAAGCATAGCAAAATACAGAAGAATTGGTAACATGTCACTCCTAATATGTGGAAGTGCTTAAGTTCAAGCCAGGCACTTTTTTAGGGTATTTGACTGTCACTTGGGACATCCACATTATGTCCTATAAATTCCAGCATATCCTGCAGGTGAAAATCTGGGAAGGGCCTTTGCCTCTGACATGGCCAGATAAAAGCCCAAGTCATACTGAAGCCATGTGTGTCCTCCAGTAAATTTGATACTATCCCATTACTACATAAAGGACACAATCTGTCAGCTGACGGGGCATAGTCTCAGGACTTGTTTGGGCTTGTCCTGGCATATATTTTATCTTGGTTTGGCTTTCAAAAGACACATACAGCCTCATACAAACTGTGTTTCAGTTTGAGTACAAATTAGGCAGCTTCAAACTTTGAGATCCTCCCTGTGTTTTAGACTACATATTCGGAAAGTAAGCACCATAGAAAACTTGCCCATTTGCACAGACTCATATCCCATGCCACAGCAAAAAAAAAAAAAAGAAAAAAAGGGGGGGGAAACTGTAAGCTTCTGTACATGCAAATGCATCAAATATCACAAATTTAACATTAATGGTATACTATAAATCTTCCCGTTATTTATAAATTCACAAAAACCTCTATAGCATGGGAGACATATTTCCACACTGGGTCTGTACCCAAGTTGCAATTTATGGTCTGGATGGGTGGACAAGCAAGTTGTTAAAAGACTGGATTACCAGATTGGAGGTTCAGATGATCATCATTAAAAAATCTACATGACCTTATGACTGGTATCAAGCAAAGTACGGCAAAGCACTGCAAGGGGCTGCTCTGGATGTTTTTCATCTTCCTCAGTACATCCTTCCTTAAAGTAGGATGTACTTAAAGGGAGCTTATAAAAAGGATGCAGAGTGAATTTTTACATGGGTAGCTATTTATAGAACAAGGGAGAAGAGTTTTAAACTAAAAGAGGGGAGATTTATATTAACTCTTAGAAGGAAATTCTTTACTCAGAGGATGACAGGGCGCTAGAACAGGTTGCCCAGAGTTGCTATGCCATGAGCAAAGATGCCTCTCACTAGACCAGGTTGCTCACGGCCCCATTCAACCTGGTCTTAAACACTTCCAGAGATGGGGCATAAACAGTTTCTCTGGGAAACCTGTTCCAGTGCCCCACCACCCTCAAAATAAAGACTTCCTACTATCTAATCTACATCTACCCTCCTTCAGTTTGAAGCTATTCCTCCTGTCATTACATGTCCTTGTAGAAAGTTCCTCTCCAGCTTTCCTGCAGCACTCTTTTGGTACTGGAAGGTTGCTTAAGGTCTCCCCAAACCATTCTCTTCTTCAGGCTTAACAACCCCAATTCTCTTCATAACAGAGGTGCTCCAGCCTCATGATCACCTTTTTCGTTTCTTCTTTAGATTCACTCCAGTGTGTCCATCTTCTCCTTCTGTTGGGGATCCCAGAGTTGAACAAAACAGTCCATATGGGGGCTCTTGAGAGTGGAGTAAATCTTCTGGCTACATTGCTTTTGATGAAGTTCAGAATACAGTTGGCTTCCTGGGCTGTAAGCACACACTGCTGGCTCATGTTGACCTCCTCATTCAACAAAACCCCCATATCCTCCTCCTCCTCAGGGCTGCTCTCAATCCATTCTTCCCCCAGCCTGTATCTGTGCTTGGAATTGTCCCAAGAGAGGTTCAGGACCTTCCATGGACTATCATACATAGCTGAGTCTGATAGATATTTTATTTCTAGGGTTTTTTTAATATTTCCTAAAACTTCCCAGAATTGATGTTTCTGCCATTTTCTAGCACTATTCTCAGTCTTCTGCTGCTCTATGATGCATTTTTCTTCAGTGATAGATTATCGAAAGTAATAGTGAATCTAAACCTGTCGCTTGAAGCCCACTTTTTTCATATCAGAAAATGTATCATATCAGAAAGGGTCCTTCTTCATTCACCTTCCAATACCCTTTAGAATATTGGATGCAAAGGGAAGTTTATACAAAATCATAAGTACCTTATGTAATCATAATATTTTCATCTTAATTTGAGAAGTCTAATAAAGAGAATATTTTTCCATGCCATGAATCACACTTGATTATGTTGATTGCACAGTTGCTGTATTAGCATTATTGTTCTGACAGAGAATATTGAAAATTTGTAACAAGAAATGAACTATTCAGTTGAGTCAGCAAAAAAATTTGATGATTGAAGAGCATAGAGACCACAATGAAACTGGAAAATCCCACTTTTTAAATATAACCATGATGAAGAAAATTTTCACACCTTCATTATATACAAAAAAACATAGTGTGTCCCTTTTAAATAACACCTATCTAGTTCTGGGCTTTCATGCAGATCATGAAAAATTAGTTTTTTCAACTATTGCATTTAAAATTATTTAGAAACTTTGGGAAGGCCAAACATTTCTGAGTAAATAATAGGGTTCTTACAATGTATTCTTTCCCACTGTCATGGTTTAGGAATGGTATTCTTCAGTTTAGTGCTCCCCTGAATTCACATGCAACTTGCTCACTCTCCAGACTGATAAGAAGAATTGAAGGCATAAAAGGCAAAGATCATAGGTCGAGATAAGAACAATTTACTGGAAACAGCAACAAGATAAGAAAATGAAGAGTAACAAGACCAACATCACCAATACTAATAACAGAGGGTACAAGAAAGAGGCAAATTATTAACATGGAAGCAACAGTGACCTATGGCTCCTTCTGCCATTCTATGCCAATTTGGAAGGGACTCCTTCTCCCTGGAGGAGATTCCCTTTTCCCTGCACCTGGCCATGATGGCAGGTGGTATAAAATAACCTCTGGGTCCTAACCTGCCTTTCCCTGGTGTGCTGGTTTTGCGTGGCCTCGTTTTTGGTAGTGAGGAGGCCACAGATGTGGCTTGTGTGAGAAGATGCTGAAATCTTTCCCTGTGTCCAGCAGAGCCAATCCCTGATGGCTCTGAGCATGAACATGGTGCTGGCCAAGGCTGGGCCACTTAGAGAGTCTGGTAATGCCTCTGGGATAACATAGTTAAGAAGAAAATCAAAGTTTTTCTTCTAGTCAGAAAAGAGGAGGAGGTGAGAGCATGTGAGGGAAACATGACAGAGACACCAAAGTTAGTGAAGAAGGAGGGGGAGGAGGTGCTCCAGGCACTGGAGCTGAGATTCTTCTGCAGGCCGTGGTGAGACCATGGTGAAGCAGCTGTGCCCCTGCAGCCCATGGGCATCCACAGGGAATGCAGAGATCCACCCACAGCCCGTGTGGGAGGTGCCATGCCAGAGCGGGTGGATGCCTGGAGGAGGCTGTGATCCAGTGAATGACCCAAAGGGATAGAGAGAGACCTTGCTTCCAGGCTGGAGCAGCCTGTCCTTGGAGGACTGCAGCCCAGGGAATACTGAGCCATGCCACAGCAGTTTTGGGAGGACTGCTTGCCTGTGGGGGGAATTCACGTTGCAGAAGGTACAGTAGGACTGTAGCTTATGAGAATGGACCCACTCTGGAGAAATTAATGGAGAACTATCTCCCGTGGGAGGGACCTCAAGGTCTCACAGGGAAATGATTTCTCTCCCAGAGCAGCAGAAGAAAAGCTTGGGTGACAAACTCACCAAAACCCCCGTGCCCTCTTGTCCCGTTTTTGAGATCACCCCAGGACACCTGTCTCCCTGCACTGTTAGTTGGAAGGAGAGAGGGGCTGGGGGAAAATAGGTGTTTTAAGGGCTTATTTTGCTTCTCATTATCCTCCTCTGATTCTGTTAGTAATACATTCACTTTGCAACTTTTAGTTGAGCCCATTTTGCCCTTGAAGTGTTTTCTCCTGGTCCTTATCTCAACTCATGAACCCTTCTTTAGTGTTTTTTCCTCTCCTCTACCCAACTGTGGCAGGGGAGGGGGAGAGAACAGCTTTTGTGGGTGCCTGGCATTGGGCCAGGAGCAAGCCACGACCCCTGGCTACTGCAAAACTTAACCCTTTCCTGGCCAGAACCAGGACACCCACTAGTTATTTCAATAGTAATTTACATTCCATTCACTTTGTCTACATAATTATCTTATTCATAGACATATATCTGAGGAAAAATTCTGCAAGCAAGCTATAAAGTAAATAGCAAGCAAGTTTAATGCTCATATAAGGTAAAGGAAATAATCTCACTACTTTAGTAAATCTTATGTGAATAGCCAAACAAGAGAGCTAATTAAACTCATCACAACTAGTATCCTATATCTGAAAACAACCGTTTTATTCAAAAAGTTGTAGGGAATGGATATAATTTAAATTAATACAATGCAATTCAAAAGTATAGCTATTATATGGGGTCATTGCAATGCAGAGTTTACATTGTTTGGGCATCTTAGCTACATATAACTATATCTTGTTATATTTTGATGTCTTTGTGTAATTGCAAAATCACTTTTCCTGAATTTGTGTCTTGTTATGATGTTGCCATGCTCAAATAGTGATGCAGTTATCAAATTCTGTTTTTCCAGAACTTCCTATGTTAGTCTTTTTGAGATGCATACACTGTATTTGTATTTTTGTCGGCAGCTGTGAAGAGAGAATAGAAAAGGAACATAAGCAGAATCAAATCAAATAATTTTATGAAAAAAATATGACTTCATCTTTCCAGTGTTACTCCAGCTCCACTTCAGAGTTTGATTAGCAATGATGACAATAGCTTTATTCTGAGTTGACCCTGTACTAATTTAAATTGACATTTCTAGTACCATACTTTGTGTGGCCAATCTATTATTAGACAAAAGCCTGTCTGAACTGAGTCCTCAGATGGAAAACACTACCAGGCATCATTTTCTAAATTGCAGTATAAAAGAGGCATTCAGCATCAGAAGGTAAAGAGGCACGAATGCCAGCGATGAAGGCATATCTAGCAGAAGAGCTCGCTGGCTGACTGATTTAATATGATGTGACACTAAAGTTTGCAGTAGCAAGATGCTGCAGTTTTAAATGAACCTTTTTGTGGTTCTTCTTAAGTAGGTAACACACATTTCCCCCCCACATCCTGCTATTACTCAGGGATGAAAGCAGGATACATGACTCATTGTGTAGTGTAAATTATTTTGGGCTGTGGTTTTGATACTGAGGAACATTTTAATACACTCAACAGTTTCATTCATATTTTGTATTCCCTCCCCTTCTGTGTGTTAGACATCATATATTTTTGCATATGTCTGTTGATAAGGAGAAAGGGAATTGAATATCTGCACATTTAGGTAACAGAAAGTTCTGAGGCTGCATTTACAGTCCATTTCAGGCAAGGAAGGCAGGAGACTGGCATGACTGAGTAAGGAACTGTTGGTCAAACTAAAGGGCAAGGAGCATAGGCAGTGGAAACTAGGACACATTACCTAGGAAGAGCACAGAGAAGTACAGTTCTATAGGGAAGGGCCTATGCAAAACTGGAACTGAACCTGGCAAGGGAAAACAAAAAATAACAGAAAGGGCTTGTACATGTAGGTTAATCAGAAAAAGAAGGTCAAAGAAAGTATATGCTCTCTGATAAACAGTGCTGATGAACAGCTAAAAACAAACGAGGAAAAGGCTGAGGTACTTATCATGTTTTGCCTCAGTCTTCAATGGAGCCCTCTTTTTCTACACATCTCAAGTAGAGATGACAGCATCATGGGAAGTGGGAGAGCAAGGCCCTCACTGTTAGCAAAAATCAGGTTCATGGTCACCCAAGGAACCTGAAAGTGTATAAGTCTATGGGACCCAATACTGTGCATCCCAGAGTCCTGAAAGAAGTTGATGATGTAGTTGCCAACTCTCCATGATATTTGAGAAGTCATGGCAGTCAGGGGAAGTCCCGGATGACTGGATAAAGGGAAAGATAGCACCCATCTTTGAAAAGGGTAGAAAGGAAGAATCTGGGAACTTCTGACCTGTCAGTCTCACCTGCAAAGGTCATGTCATAGATGCTCCTAGAGGCTATGCTAAGGGACATTGAGGACAAGGAGGTGATTAGAGAGAGCCAGCATGGCTTCACCAGGGCAAGTCCTGCCTGACCAGGCCAGTCAATTTCTATGATGGAGTGACCCCATCAAGTGGTCAAGGGAAGGGCTTAGGAAGGGCAAGGGAGGTTGATCCATCCTTAGGGCTAAGAGTATTTAATATCTTCATTAATGACATAGACAAAGGAATCAAGTGTACCTTCAGCAAATTTGCAGATGTTCACCTGAAGTACAGGATGCCATCCAGAGGGAGCTGGACACCATGGAGAGGGACCTGGACAAGCCAGAGTAGTGTGCCTATGGAAATCTCAAGCGTTTAACAAGACCAAGTGCAAAGTGCTCCACCTGGGTCGGGGCAATGCCAGGTATCAATCCAGGCTGGAGGATTAACAGATTGAGAGCAACTCTGCCAAGAAGAACTTATGTGTGCTGGTGGATGAGAGGCTGGACATGAACTGGCAATGTGAGCAGGGGATTCTGCTCCTCTGCTCTGGTAAGACCCCTCCTGGAGAGCTGCATCCAGCTCTGGGGTTCCACCCGCCCCCCCCAACTCAGGAATGACATTGACCTGCTGGAGTGAGTCCTGAGGAGGCCACCAAGTTAATGGGATGGAGTGCCTCTGCTATGAGGAAAGGCTGAAAGAATTGGGATCATTCCTCCTGGAAAAGAGAATGCTTTGGGGTGACCTAATTGCAGCCTTCCAGAACCTGAAGGGAACTTGCAGGAAAGATGGGAAAAGACTATTTACAAGACCATGTAGTGACAGGACAAGGGGGATGGCTTCAAACTGAAAATCAGTAGGTATTAGATTAAATTAGGTTAGAAATAAGTTTGGTTTTATATTGGAAAAAAAACTTTTTTACTGCAAGGGTGGTGAGGCACTAAAACATGATACCCAGGGAAGTTGTGGATGCCCCATCCCTGGGGGTGTTTAAGGTGAGGTTGGGTGGGACTCTGATTGGAAGGCGTCTCTGCTCACAGCAGGGGGGATGGAACGAAATGATCTTCAAGGTCCCCTTTCAACCCAAACCACTCTGTGATTCATTTCCAACACTGCAGCAGTCCCAAGACTATGAAGGAGGTACAGGTCCATCTGACTGTACCTTGAATAACTGGCCCTTCTCAAATAAAAGACAAAAAAAACCCAAGCTGATGAGGCTCTCTTGCTTCTTATCTATGTCATTGGTCTGAGTACAGACTTTCTCAGAGTTATCTCTGAAGAAGGCAAGGGCAGGGGGAAGGTGTTCTAAAATTTAGTTTTCATTTCTTGTTATCTAAGTGATAATGAGAAGGGAGGTGATTGTCCTCCTGAGACCACATCTGAAGTATTATGTTCAATTCTGCTCTCTACACCTGAAGAAATATGAGAGTCCAGCAGAGGGCCACAAAGATGATTAGAGATCTGGAAAATGTCTCTTGTGAGCTAGGCCTGTTTAGTCTACAGAAGAGTAAAACTGAGAGGGGGTCTCATCAATACACACAAATACCTCAAAACTGGGTATCAGGAGGAGGGTGCCAAATTGTTTTCAGTGGTGATCAGTGACAAGATGAGGAGCAAAAACCATAAACTCAAACACAAGGAGTTTCACCTAGGCATGAGGAAGAACTTCTCTGCCCTGAGGGTGGCAGAGCACTGCAATAAGCTGCTCAGGGAGGTTGTGGAGTCTCCCTCTCCAGAGACATTCAAAATCCACCTGGACATCTTCCTGTGTAACCTGCTCTAGGTGTCCTGACTGGAGGTCTGCCCAGTGGTGCAATATGAAGCCTGATGCAGTCTTTCCTGCATCAAAAGGTTTGCAAGATTTTATAACTTTCTATCACCTTTTCCATCACCGTATCAATAAATAATTATCTGTCTTGAAAGTGGTTCTTTCTAGTTGGTATTTGAAAGGGACTGGAACCTACTGATTCCACCATGAAATGAGATAAATTCCTTTTACTTACTTTCCCCTTTTACCTTTTGAGTGCTTCTTTTTCTGAAATGTGAGTGAAAGATGGGGGATAAAAGCAAAGCCATTTGGTTTAGCAAACTGATACATTTATAATTAATGATGAGAAAAGTACTAGCATTTTGAATGCTTGATCTCTAGAATCAGATTTAAATCACTAGAATCTCTAGAATCAGATTTAAAATCCAAATATTTAACAAAATATTTTTGAAATTGTATGACTGTTAAAATGGGCTGTCAATGATACTTCATGTGTTACTTTCATAAATTAGTTCATAAATTATTTTTATTAAAAATTATTTCTCTTAAATGTCTTTGTTTATCATCTTAATTTTGATTAAAATATGGTTTATTTCTTTTTTTTTTCATTTTATTTCAGAATAATTCCATTCAAATTTGAAGATACAGTTTAGATTGACTGAAGTCTGTCCTTTGCAGTTGCAATAGCTCCACATTAAGTTGTGATTTCTGAGAAAAGTGGCAACATCTAAAACATCTGCAATATTGTTTTGTCAAATAGTCAGGGAGGTCTTTATGGCCACTGAGTGAGAATGGAAATTGCAGTTAGACTTGTGTGTCAGACTAGCTCCATTTACTGCAAAACATCCTTTTTTAAACATCATCAGAAACAATGAAAAAAGTTGTCCAAGGCTGTGTTATTGCAATATATATCTGTTTTACAGTGTTTCTTATAAGGCATATTATTTCTACAATGCATTGAACATACTTTTGAGTAAGAAACATTGCTAACAAAGATGCCAAACTCTAAAGGAAAATATCGATTACATGAAGACTTTTCTGTCTCTAGGCTGCCTCAGCTCAATAGTACTTCAGAAGAACCAGAGTCTCTTTTTAATGTAAATGTTGCTTCAGACTGGGGAACATATCTAACATGAAAAGTGCTAGTTACCCTTATGCACTGAAGGACCTGAGGAGGTTGGTTTTTTATCTTACCTGGCATAGCTGCACCCTTCACTGTGTCATCAGACTTCCTGTCTGTTGGTAAGAGGATATGTAGTTGATAAATTTTAGATTTTATTTTCAAAGAGCATTCTCCACCTCTTTAAAGTTCTTTCCACCTTCCTGTTTCAGTGGAGATATCAGGGATATAGTCACACTCTCAAACAGAAGAAAGTAAGATAAGAGTTAACACTAAAAAGTTTCTCAAACAGTATTTCCCTTTTCAGATAAACTATTTTGCCCCACTATACATCTTCTGCATGTAACCACATGTCAATTTTTCTTGCCTCAAACTCAGATGTTACACTCACAGCTGCCACCTAGGAACACATGCACAGACACAGCAATGAAATTACTGCAGAAAACTTTATGCACCCTAGGATTTTCGAAGGCAGGTTTTTTTTGCTGACAAATGAGACTATCTTATAAATCACACTGGCTGAGGAGCTGAGAGCTGGCAGTCATCAAGTATGTCATGCCAGGGAGCAGATGTGTGAGTTGTGACTCTGAGTTGTGTCATGACAGACTACCCTGAGCACCTTCATGACACTCTGAGATCCTGAGTTTGCTTTCTTGAGGCAAAATCCCACTAAAACCAAGTCAGGGGGTTCTTCATTAGGTATGCAAAAATCAACAGCCCATAGATCAATAATCTCAAATACTTTTAAGTGACTCAAAACTCAGTATCAGTTTTAAAGGGGGAAAAATGTTATATATGAAAGAAATTATTATGGTCTCTATCTTTATAGCTTAAACATCTGATCACCATTTCAGGAATCAACAAGAAAAAGCTTTTTTATTAATGCTCTGAAGTGTTGTTGCCTAACCCTGAAGACAAAACTTAGAAAATTTTATTCATCAGTAAAGTGTCCTAGACTGTACCAGGAATACACTGAAATAGGTCAGACCTACAAATTCGCAGAAGTCTAGAGCCTAAGTCTAAAATAATGTTTTTAATATCATGTAAACTTAAAACAAGAGAATGGAAGGGAAAATGTAATGTTGTGGCAGGCCATTCTTTCCCACACAGGAGTCCATTATTTATCCCATCCATCTGATCTTAGAAAACCCTTCTGCAGTTCTTCATCTGTTCTGAATCTGGTGCTTTTGAAAATAATGACTTAAAATAAAATAATTAAAATAAACCTTTGAGAAGTTTCACAAAGTAATCTAAATTTATTCTCCCCTTTAAAAGAGATTCCTATAGACCACTACTAATTTTTCAGGGATATTTGTCTAATCCATGCTGAAGTTCTGTGCTTCCAGAAAGTCTGGGTAGGATGTCTCAGTGCTTCATTATCACTTTTATTTGGATCTTTTATTTAGATCTTTTTTTTTCCCCTAAAATAGAGCATATTGTTTTCATTGTTGGAAACAATGTTGTATGTTTTCATCCTTTAACTCCTTTTTATTTTTTTTTCCAATTGCATACTAGGTTGTTTTCTTCTTACAGCATACCTCTACATATCTTACAGCATACTTATCATTTCATACTTATACGTTTGCTACCACAGGTCCATCAATCATCATTTTCCTTCCTCAAATAATAAACCCTAGATGTTTCAATCTCTGCTTATATATCAGGCTTTGTAGTGTTCCAGTTATTCTAATTTCTCTTCTGTGGATACTTTTGCAGTTCAGACTCAAACTGGTCACAGCATTCCATTTTTGCCCATGTAGTTCTAAGTGGAAATTAATAGCAACTGGTAGCAAAAGCAGTAGGGAAGAATCCTATTCCAGAGAATCCAAGCTTTTTGCCGTTTATTGGGATATATAACTAAGCCGTGTGGCCCCCTGTGCCATAATAGTATGAATTTCATCCCATATTAAAGTGTTGATTTCACTATCCTAAAAGCATCTAGATTTCAAAGTCTCATAAGGCACTGGGAAATGCTAAACTAATAGCCCACTGGATAATGTCATGCTCTATATTTAACAAGATAAGCCACTTTTTATTTCCCCAAGTAGAGCAGAACTTCACATTAATGTGAGGATAATGCATTCATTTAACTGTGATAGTCTCAGCAGTTTTCAAATTCGAGGGTTTTTTTAGAAAATAAATTTCCAAAAGAAAATAAAACCAGAGTTTCAGACACAAGATTTGTCTCTTAGGATGCATCAGTAATTAATTCAGTTCTACCAGAAGTGCTATAAGAAAGAAAATCGATAAAGCCCTTCCAGAAATATAGACTATGAGTTTGAAGTTTCTCTGTTTTTATTTTGTTATTCCTGATAGACACTCTATTCCTATGATCCATAATGAATATTAAATTAAAATAACTGGTCTATAAATTCACAATAGTGAGACTTCTGGCTTTCATAATTTATCGTGAAAGCATTTTTAACTATGGGTGAGCTGAATTCTTTACATGCAGTATGCAATTATTCTGTGCAACAGATGCTCAGACAATAATTTCTTACTTAGAAAAGTCATTGTTGCTTTAGATACACTGAGACTGTTCCTCATTGTTTTACATGTTGCAGAAGGGAAGCAAGCATTTATTACCTGTCAGAGCAATGGGAAATGACCCTTAACATTCTGTCCGGGGAGAATAAGGTATTTTTCACAAAGCTTTCACTTCATAAAGCATGGTTTCCATAACCAGAAAGGCCTTTGGGTCAGACTCCAACAAAATAAGAATAATAAAAAGTTGGTTATAAAGAAAATACAGAAGTTTACCTGAACAAAGCAAAAGTCTTCTTTTATCTGCAGCAGAGAAGTGAGAGGAAAATCAAAAGTGTTTGTGTACTGTGGTACTCGCTTGTGATTCCATCCTCAGGCAACCTCAACTCAAGCTCTGGTGAGTGATAATGGCTGAGTCTTCAGTTGCCTAGGAAGTTGAATATAAATTGCCTCGTTTGTACTAGTTGTTAGCTGATATCCATACAAATGTGTTCATTTAATTACAGATTTAATAATAAGACTAAAAGCTTTAAGCTGAGCTCCGATTCTGTTGGGATCACATACCTTTCCTAGTAACAGCAGTCTCAGAATCGGCATTTGGAAGTCAATCAACTATCATTATGGCTTCCTAGATCCAGGATTTTCATATCTGATTAGTCAAATGGGCTTTTCATCACACTCTAAAGTAGAAGGGAACAGTTGGGTGAAAGAATAAGGCTTCATTCCCAAATAGGCAAATGGCTATGTCAGGGGAGCATCATGACCTTGACCAAGAACTGAGGACTGAGCATTGTCAGCCACAGCTGACAGTGCAAATCAGATAAGAACTGGATGGACTGGGCCTTGGTAGAGGTGTTGCAACAATAAGTGACAGGAAAACAACACCTGAGACCACTGAAAAGGTGCAATGCAAAATCACTATAGACAGGTGGACTGGTTGCCAGTGCCAATATCTGCTTAAAAATGCCCCTCCAAGAAAAAAAACTGGGGGAAATATTACTACATGGACATCTGGCATTGTCTATGAACAGAGAGCCTCTGTCAGGGTCAAGTAACTGACCAGATCCTGACTGTGACAAGCACCATGTTTCCCCAGGCTGGATTGTGCCACCCCATCACAGTGGTTGTGTTGAGCAGGTCTTGGCTAACCCCAGCTCTGCCCACGTGTATGTGTGTGTGCATGGACAGACACCAAGCCCTTCCTGACACACCTCCTCTCTTACTTTTTCCAATTCATAAGTTGAGCTTTGCAGCATCCTTTTTGTCTCATTGCAGTAGAAAGTTGTGTCTTGGCACTGTAACCTACCTAGCTTGATCATGCCCATAAATTTGCTCCTCTGTTGGAGAAATTGTGTGCCACAGTTCCTTTGAAGCATCTATCTCCATTTACTAAAACACATTACAAGTTGTTAACTGTGTCATGGATTGAAAATATACTACAGCAATGTCCAATTCTGCTGTAAGTACTCGTTTTCCGTGATCTTCTTTAGTGTTCTAAGTAACTGTTATTATGTCATATACTTAAAAATTCCTATACAACATTCTTGTACAGGTTCCATTAATGCATTAGGCAATGCTACTAAAAGTTATTATATATTTAATTTCTCCTCTTCTGTTTATTCTTACAGGTTCTTGTCCTTTCCTCTATTATCTAACAATATCTTTGAGAGGCAAGGGACTGGGATTTCATGTCTACTTGAAAAAGAGGAGGACAAATGAAGAACAGCTTGAAGAAACTGCATATTTTTCACATTTATACTTGAATTGACATTTCTTATGTATAGTATGTACTTAAGTAACTGAGTCAAAATAAAAATCTCATTATAACACTCAGGAGCATTTTTTTGTTTGAACAAAATTTTGAAGTATCGGAATTCAGCAAATTCAGTTAGAATCAGTAAAAGCAGGCATTTTATTTAAGGTATTATCAAAACAAGGCAGTAAATAATACTGTCTTCTTCCTAATGGCAGTCTGAGACAAGAATTATACGTGGAATTATACATTTTAGATGCTGTGTTTCATATTAATGTGTTGGTTTTATAATCAAACAATTTTTTATGCAATGAATGCATATATATATCTTGATCAAAACTTTATGAGTTTGACTCTTTTTTTTCAACTACAGATTGGTGAAATGTAGCACTGATACAATGGGAAGGATTACTCGTTGCTCTTTTGTTATTTTTCTATTGCATTTTAATCATATAATGTAGATAATTACCTTTGGCTCTGCAACTATAGAATATATATACCGTCTAATAATGTTAAATGTATTTTCTAATTATTGTTTATATATTTAGAGTATGGTTTTATTACCCTTTCCATGATGCATTTAAATGTCTATTTTTGCTCTAAGTTTGAGACTTATTTAAGTGATGTGAGTGAGAGCAAAATTTTCCCCACTGTCTTAGTCAGTTTGATTAATATTGTTTTAATGATGTCTGCTCTTATAACAGTATTATATTCTGCTTCTCATTATGCTGTTGCACTGCCTCCAGTATGAGTTCCACAGTACCATAAACAATTGATTAGTCAATTGTGATTTTCATGACTCATATTTTTTCTAGGTTATACTGTCCAGTTATCCCTAGATGTAAAATCTTCTTTTTCTCAACTGTGTCACAATAGTCTCAATTATATTAACAATTATTAACATAATTCTATATTTCTCCTTTCTTCTCTACTGTACTTAACTCCTCCAAACAACACATAGGGGTAATATTCTTATACAGACATGGAATAATTTGACAAACTGAATTTTTGTTATTTACAGTACAGAACAAGATTATAATGAACACTGCTCTTCATTAGACCTTTGAGTTGTTATTTGTCTCACTGTTTGAATAAAAATGGACTTGCAGTTATGATCTAAGAGGACACTTCTGCCACATTCAAAATGAAAAGTAATGGCAGGAGAGAAAAAGATATAATGATTTTATACCAGTCAAAACCTCCCAGGTAATACAAAGCCCTTTTTGTGCATGAGAGACAATATTAAAAAACAAAACAAAACGCAAAAACCAAAGCAAAACAAAACAAACCCCACAAAAACCAAAAAAAGACAAAATGAAACCGCAACACCACCAAACAGACAACATATATTTCCTAACATGAGGAAATATTTCCTTGTGTATACAATTCCTTTTTTTGTTGAGTTCCAGGGCACCCATTATGAGATGTAGTATTACTGGGAGAAGACCTGCATTGTCCACTTGTAGAATAATTAATCTTTCCCCTGCTCAGTGGATTACGCCTGAAAGCAAAACCACACATGTAGATAACAAGGCAGGAAGGCAAGCTTATGCCAAATTGAAATCATAAAAGGGGAGGGAAAAAAAGGAAGAC
>JAYDZK010000169.1:92178497-92224055 GCA_034509185.1 Euphonia xanthogaster
CACTTGGTCTGTTCAGCCTGGAGGAGACTGAGGGGGAGCTTCACTGCAGTTACAGCTTCCTTGTGAGGGGAAGAGGAGGGGCAGATCCTGATCTCTGCTCTGTGGTCACCAGTGACAGGACCCAAGGGAATGGCCTCAAGTTGTGTCAGGGGAGATTTAGGTTGGATATTAGAAAAAGTTTTCTCACCCACTGGGCACTGGAGCAGGCTCTGCAGGGAAATGGTCACAGCACCAAGACTGACAGAGTTCAAGAAACATTTGGACAGCAGTCTTGGGCATGTGGTGTGACTCTTGGGGCTGTCCTGTGCAGGGCTAGGAACTGGATTTCAGTGACTGTTGTGGGTACCTTCCAACTCAGGACCTTCTATGATTCTACAGCCAGGACTCACACAGAAAATTAGTTCTAGGTCTACTGGAGCACAAGATAGGCCTGAACTAGACACATTATGCAAAAAAAACCACACAAAGTGGACAATTGCCTTAATACCATTCTAGGTTGTATGGCCCAGTCGTTTAGCCTACAAAATATATTATGCAAGACAATGCTTTTTCTGGTTAAAGAAAATGGGAAAGAGTATTCCAGGAAAGATGTAGATTTCTTGAAGTCATGAGCAATGACAATATTCAAGATGTCTTGCAAATGTGATCTATGATAGAAAATGGAATTTATTTCTTTTGTTTAGCATCTATAAGGGAAGAGGATAGGAAATAAGGCCATAGATTTCAAGTATGTAAAAGCAAACAAAAAAGATTACTGCAGAGAGAAAAGAATAATCTCTTCTTCATGATCATGATGAATAGGACAAAATTCATAGGTACATATTTCAGCAAGAAAGATTTAGGTTAGATATGAAGGAAAATATTATAGTAAGAAGTATAGTGAAGCACTGGGATGGATTGGCTGGCATTTTGAGAACTGGATATCTTTATTAACAGGTTGGCAAAACATCTATCAGGGTGACACAACACATAGTTAATCTAGCCTTGAACAAACGGGTGGACTGAGTGAAATATAGAAATTCTCAAATTTCTGATTGTGTGCTCTGATTATTCAGTCGTGGATTATTGTCTGGCCTACAACATATTTAAAATAATGTTGTCTTTAACTCATCCACACAGTTTAATCATGACTTTCACTTGACTACAAAACTCTTTGTCTGCTTCTTTTTTTTTTTTTTTTTTTTTTTTTTTTCCCTGCAGCATTATTCTGGACAATCTGTATGGTAACACCTGCTTGCTACATCTTTTTGATTTTTTTACAGTCTCCATAAAAGTTCACCCTGCATTTGAACTTATGGAAATTTCTGGAATTCAACTCTTAAGAACAAAAAATTATTTTAATTATTTTATATCCATTTGTCCGTCTATTTTATTTTAATTTTTTTTTACATAATCTACATCAGATAATGTATTTTTTACATAAATGCATCAGATTTTTCATGTAATTGTGCATCTGTCAACATCATATGTCCTTTCTTCCTCCCTTTATTACAATTCCTTAAAATTCCTCACAATCTGTTTGGCTCTTGATTTTCTTTAAAAATTGTGGAATGTTCAAATTTTTTAATCTTACTCCAGATTTTATAGAATTTCTGATTTATTATATCCATAAGTATGCTTGTATGTTGATAAACTGGAAAAATCACATAATAGCCATTTTTCCCGGAGACTTCACAACACTTTCACATTGCCACCTTAGTTCCTTATATGTCTTTCCTTCTTTTTCTATCAAGTTATTTCCTTTTAAACACCAAACTCCATATTTTCACTGTTTTCTCTATTATACATAATTTCATAGTCAATTTGGAACCATCATACTGAGAATTTCTGATTTCTATTGGTCAGCAAGTCAATAAGAATAATTCAGCTTTACCAAGAGTCAAGAAGCCTTGAATAATCATTCTCCTAAACAAATAGATATTCTGCTACTTACACACACTTTTGTTTTTGGTTTTTTGGGGTTTGTTTTTTTTTTTGGGGGGGGGGATAGGGAGCATTGAATGGAAAAAGAATTGGATTGAATTTTCAGTGAATAATAACAGAACTAGTAGAATTAGCCACCAAACCAATTTACATTAAGACAGCCACATAATGCATAATGCGTATTCTAACAGACATGACAACAGAAAAAAATACAGGATTTCAATCTCTTTGCCTTTAGTGTAACATCTCTATAGAACTGTAAAAAAAATTGCATTTTTTTCCTCCGTCAAAATTTTTTCAAGTGAGTTCCAGGGTAAAGAACAACGATTTCCTCACATGATCATTCATTATGTATACAGGTGGCACATCACTAATAAATATGCAGTTCCCATATAAACTAACAGAGTAAGGTTCCTCCTTTGTTATACTGACACCACAGTTTTCTTCACATTTGCAAATGATGGATTCAGAGTAGCAGCTGAGAATGGCAGGAGATTCCAGATTCTCCTATACTCTTGATCAATTTTGATAGGACTGTGACATGCTCTATGAAATATAAACGATTCAGTGCAGGGAAACTACAGCCTATAATGGTGCACAGGAATGCCATTTGAAACTGACAGATATGAAAAAAGTCTTTCCCTGAGGAAAAATTGAGAACATTTTAGCATTGTTCAGGCAGAAAAAAAAAAAATCATTCATTTTCTTTTATCTTTTTCTCCAGAGTGTGTTCCCATTACTACAAAAATAAAATCTAAACTTAACTATATGATTAAGTGGAGTTAGGTTCTATGCCCAGAAAACATCTGAAATCAATTGAAAAAAAAAAAAGTTCTCTGATTTTGTAGGGACCAAAACAATGATGATTACTTAATAGTTTCCCTAACTAAAAAAACAATGATGAATCAATGCTTATCTCATCAAATGTGTTTCATGTTTCATCTGATTTCCTTCTAGCAAGGTATTGTCTATGCTTTACTCTTCATCTCAAATTTTGTCTCAGACTGTCAGTTTTCAAAGTTCAAAAGAAAAATGGTCATTTTTTTCTGGGATTTGCTTAAACTATAAACTGAATTTCATCAATTAGGTGTACATCTTCTAACCTTAATTTTATTTCACTGATTCTGATAAGACAAACTCTATGACATGGTATTATTTCATTCATGTGAAGATGATGAAAACAGTTGTATAATGTAAAACAGCAAATAACCTATATAGTGTTCATCTGCTGTATCACTTCAGTGCAAAATTAATGCAAGTGGAAACAAAATCAGTTCTGCTATGTACTCGCATTTTAAAATTATCAGACAACTCAATTATTGCAGATTGTCAAATATAAAATCAAATTATTCAGTCCTTCAAAGTAAGGGTGAAAAGTTCTGATGAATAACATATTCAGACTCAACTTTATGCTCATATATTTAGTTGTAATGTTAACTCCATCTTGGATAAGTACTACTGACAAACAGGAAGTTGTTAAAAGAAATCCAAGGTCGGTCTGAGCCTAGGTCAAATCAATCTATATTCATATAAAATACTTCACTTCTTTAATGTTGTCTTCCTCCAACAAGTTTTTTAATTGTGCAATTATCATAACCCAAGTACTCTGCTGCCGATAGACTTATGGTCAGTTTTTTTATTAAATTTGCATGCAAATGTCACATCACATGGTTCTTTTGCCCAACTCAGTGGCAGAATTTGTTCCCAGATTCGTAACTAAATTGATGTTCAATGGCACATTTCATCTGCTAGGTGTGCAGATGGGAAAAGGTTGCAAGTTCTAAGTTTAATTGAGATTTTAAAAAATTATAATTATGTAAATGCATTTATGTAATGTAAAATTAAAATAGAAAAGCGGGATATAAGGGTAAAGGAAGAGAAGTAAGTTTGAATTCAGCTAGAAAATGTCATATTGGAATAAAATTTTATTTGACCAATATTTCAGAATCTCCCTGTCAGCATCTGCATTAACACCTGGCTGTAGCCTGTTGTCTCAGTTGGAATAGGTTTGATAGAAAAAAAGATTTTCCATCAGGCAGATCTGGCAGCAGAAAAGGAAGGATACACTGGAACTGGAAGCTACTGGAATTTTCAGGGCTTTGAGACAGAAACATTTCTTTAACAGGAAATGTCTTCCTTCTGCCTCTGAAAGTCATGCTCTCTCCCTGCCTCCCTCCCCTGTTCCCCACTGTTAAATCACTGGGACCTGAGAATATTGATCCATTATTTATCTTTGGTCAATGGAGTGGAAACAGAAATATTAGCAAGGAACTCTTGGAGATGTGAACAAGAAAATAACAATTTCAGTTTTGGTTTTAGTGTTCAAATCTGTCAAGGAGACTGTATTAATGGGAGTGAAATCCCTCTGACTACTGTAAGAATCTACCCATACTTAAGGTGAACATTTCTAAATGTGATAAATTCTATTTCTCATTAATCTTATCTCCAAAATCACAAAGAGCTAGAAATCACCAGGGACAAGTCTTTTGAGTGGTCAAACCTTTTCTCATATTGCCAGTGACAGAGAATTTCTGATTCAGATGCCCAAATATTTCCTGCAGAGACATCGTACACAATGCCTACACAAGTGCATCAGTTGCAATTATTATTGTTTTGTCTATTGGGGTTTTTTTCTACATTAGTGTCTGATTTTTCATAATGGTTATTTAACTGCAACAGAGATTTAACACTTACCTTTTGCTTGATATTTTTTCCACCAGGTAATTTACCCATTTAAAATATATTTGCTAATTATATGTGTGTGATGGCATTTAAGATGTAAAGATCTCTTTATTTGGTTGATAGTAATTAATTAGTTTTCACTTGAGTGTTTTTCTAGCTGTGATATTATGAGATGTTGAAAATAATAATTGATAGATTTGGTTAAGTATATTTCACTAATTAGGGTGCTCTGGGAATTTGTAATTGATTTAATTGAAGTTGAAGGAGTTAGTAGATATATGGGTAGCATATAAAAAAGAACACATGAGACTGTGGGAGACATCTTTGGAAACAGAATAACTGGCTGGGAAATTATGTTTTAGCTGTTGACTGTTCATAAGGACTTGATCACAAATATAAGATTTTTTTCCTAATTTTGCATTGCATGTTAACTATCAAAATGTTATTCTATAGGATTGTATTTTAATACATAAACATTTTTCTATATGGACACTTGCATATATCATGTATATATATACATGTATGTAAATATATAAACACACATATATCCATTCTACATACCTATTTATAAGCATTTAACTTTTGAATATCTGGTCTCTTTCCTGTTTTTACTTCGTGTAAGAATATACTCATATGTACAAACCTATTCAAACATGCTTATGTCATATTTGCAATTTATGTATTCCCAGAAGGTAGTGAAGGCAAGGGAGATAACATCTTTCCAGAGAATGAGTAAGAAGTATAAGTGATAGCACAAATTTGACACAGAGGAGCAAACATTAAGTATACTAAAAAAATCTGAGGGGCTTATGAGAGGAACAAAGAGGACTGGAGCCAAAGCTGCATTCCAAGTATTGCTCAGCCATATGGATCAGGGAAAACAATATGAACTTAACTGACCTTCTTTCAGTCTGTGATTCTGTATCTCCTCACATCAGAGCTGCTGTGTCCTTGTGGACAATGTCTGCAAAGGGAGTCATCGGCATTTGTTGGCCGCAGAAAGGGGAGCAGAAAGGCACAGGAAAGCACAGCGCGTGCCCACATCACTGGGGTTGACTTCCGTGTGGATCACTACCTCCTCAGTGGGCAGTGGTCCTCCCATCAGGATGACTCCACCTGGACTCTCAGAGAGATTGCTAACACTGCTAAATCACTGGAAACAAAGCTGCAGGCAGGTCAGGAAAAGCCAAGTCTCTTGTCTCAGTCCTGAAACCCAGTAAACTCAGCACAAAGATTATGCCCAGATAACAACAACACTTTATTTCAGAGATACATAACTAACAATCAAAACATTTAGCAAGTATTGATATAATTAATTGTCTTATAACATGTCTTAGTCTTGCAGCCAAGATATGGACACTATCATTTGTACCTTACAGAGTAAAATCCAGTTTCATGTTTAAGTGAATAAACAACTACAAAACCTAAAGGAGCAACCCTTGCCTACAGTTTGAAAAATGTTTAAAAAAACATATTATTTCAATATATTTTTAAGGATTAGTGAGATGAATAGAATTAGGTTAAATATAGCACACTGAAACTAAAGAAGTTGCAAGAATATATAACTGAATTCATATCTTGAAAAAGCTGAAATTCTCAGGGCAAGTTGAGAGGAATATTAAGATGGTGAAAATGCAGTGGAGGGAATAGAGAGTGTTTAAGGCTAAATTAATGAATAACCAAAGGTTATGCATGTCATGTAGTAATAAATACTGAAAGAATAAAAAAGGTCAGTAGGGATGTACATGAAAGTCTAAAAATAATTGAAGCAGGAAAATAGCCTATCAAAGTTATAAAATATCCAGAAAGAACTTAGAGGAACTTAGAATGAACACTGACTGAGAAAAGTAATATGGAAAATAATAAAAGAAAGAGTCAAAGTGATGTAATGTTAGGAGCACCTTTAAAATATTATAGCGTTTCCACTTAGTATGAGGTGTGCTCTTTGCAGCAATGAAATCAGCTCCTTCATTGCTGCAGCTCAGAAGGAAATAGATGTAGATTATTTCAAAAGACTAATCATGAATGAAATAATGAATGAAAGATACTTTGAAGACAGTTTTATCTGTGTTCAAGTATGAAAGTGTAAAAGCATCAGGGAACTACTTCAACTCTTTTTTCCTATTCTGTTCTCCCCTCCACAGTATTTTTAATTAGGATTGAATTAAATTGTTCCTTTTTTGAAACATTTTGTTTCAAGTTTGAGCATCAGGCAACAGAAAATTTGCCTGTCCCAGGCAAACAGGGACTGGGAATATAAATATAAAAGGGAAATTATCTTATTTCCCTCAACAGCCTAAGTCTTTCTGATTTCAGTTCAATGATGGTTAATACAAAATAAAAAGTTGGAATGAACACTGGGTGTCAAATCTGTACTCATAACAGGAGTGACTTTGAATTCAGATTCAGTTTTTACAGAATCTTCACCCATTTCATGTACTGCCAAGGTTGCTTTGGCAACTTCACCAGGCAATCTTTTCTAGTGTTTCCTCACTCTTGTGGTGAAATAGTTTTCCTTCTAGCCCCCTGGAATTTCCCTGTTGCAAAGTACACAGCTTGCTGTTCTTTCATAATGTTCAAGAAAAATCTGCCTCTGTCCTTCCCTTAAACACCTGTTAGGTAGTTAAAGACAGCATTAGATAATTCCTTAGCTTTCTCTTAAGTTGAATGATGTCAACTTCCTTGGCCTCTTCTCATACATGCTCTTTAATCATCTTGGTATTTCTTGTACAGAGAAATGAAAAACTAGACATATTTCTTCTCATGTTGTCTCAGGAATAATCCTTTGATGAACTGGTTTTGCTCTGTTGATTTGGCCCAGTATTACAGAATCACTCAATGGGTCAGGTTCAAAAGGAACACACTGGGTCATTTGGTTCAACCTCCCTGCTCAAGCAGGGTCATTCAACAGCACATTCCACAGGATTCAACAGCTCCTCTGGCCAATCTGTTCTGGTGCTCAGTCACACAAACAGAAAAGTTCTGCCTCGTATTCAGGTGGAACTTCCTCTGCATCAGTTCCTGCTTCTTGTGCAATGACTTATTACTTGGCACCATCAAGCAGAGCCTGGTTCCATTCTCTGACCCCTTTTGGATACTGATAGACATTGATCATGCCCCTTCTCAGTTGTTTCTTCTTGAGGCTGGACAGGCCCAGCTCCCTCAGCCTTTCCTCATGAGAGAAATGCTCCAGTCCCTTAATCATCCTTGTAGTCCTCCACTGGACCCTCTCCAGGAGCTCCACATCACTTTTATCTTAAGGAGCCCAAACCGTGCACGGCAGTCCAGATGTGGCCTCACCATGCAACAGATCTGCACAAAAGTCTATTTTTGTCTTCCATACCTCTGCAAAAAAGGACTTCTAGTACTTTCAGTGATTTTCAGCAACCTCTGGTCTCCACTTTCAGAAATATTTCTTTCTGTCACCTCAATGGTCTGGCTCTGTCTTCCCCATTCCACTCACTGGACTTTCCTCAGTTCCTCAAGGAATAAGGACTGCTGGAAAAGGGCAGGAATCAGATAGACAGGATCACTTCTCTCAGCCTGCAGGCAGTGCTGTCCCTAATGCACCCCAGGATATTACAAGGGTCTATTTCTGACTCCCATTCAAACTGCAGTCCCCTGTTCCTCCCTTTTGCTTTAATCTCCAATACCTCTCTAAAAAAAGTTGAAAGTGCTACTGGCCAAATTAGTAAAGCTGTTGGCAGATATGCTCTACCTCTGCTTTGTTATCTGATTCCTGCCCTTTTCCAGCAGTCCTTATTTCTTGAGGAACTGAGGAAAGTCCACTGAGTGGAATGGGGAAGACAGAGCCAGGCCATTGAGGTGACAGAAAGAAATATTTCTGAAAGTGGAGACCAGAGGTTGCTGAAAATCACTGAAATTACTAGAAGTCCTTTCTTGCAGAGGTATGGAAAACAAAAATAGACTTTTGCGTAGACCTGTTGCATTTCTAGTCTATCTTACCCAATTTTTTTTTTCCTGAGAAAAGCAAATTATTCTAATTTACAATTTATTAAAAGATTCCTTTTTGAGGTTAAAACCTTTTATGCTCTTCTATGGAGTGTGCCCCAGGAAGAAAATGCTTAAGGAAATTCACTTCAAGGTATAGATTACAAATTATCCTGTTGTGCCATTATGATACCATCATGAGTCAGCTACTTTATTTGAGTGCTATTGAAAAAATGTTCCTCTCAGGGCCTCAACACACAAGTGTCCAAAAGAGAGCTAACATAAGCATGCCTCTGCTTAGAGTAAAGCCTGTAGCTCTTCTTCACCTCTGCTTAAAACCAGAGATGCTTGCAGTCAAGACTAAGTTAATTTTCTCCTATATATGTGTTTATTAGGTATTTTGAATTATCAAATCGTGGAAGCTGAAAAAAAACTTGGGATACTAAAAAAAACCCTAATCTTTAGCTTTTTCAACTAATCTTCTTCTTCCTTGCTACAAAAATCAGTGCTCATTTGAGAAGGTGCGTTTTCATTTTTTTTTTGGTCTTGAATTCTCCAGAAAGATAGACTGAAAATAAGTGAAGCAAATTTCTTTCAAAGATTTTTTGCTTTTTATTTTTTGCATATATGTCGTCAGTCTCCAATCCCCTGGCACAGAGATCTGCAGTATCTTTTTGCAAGCATGCTTCCAGAGTGAGCACCCTTGGCCTCCCAATTCCTCTCTCATACATTCACGTGGCTTCTCCAGAGACCTTTGCCCTTTTCACACTCTTTTACCATTTTCAAAGACTAAAAGTCAATCAGATCCAGTTCCATGCTAAAATGAATGCATAAAATATTTTTGTCTTTTTTTGCTGTAGGCTTCAATGTTTTCCTCCATCATGAACATTGCAAATTCTGGCAATGTTTTAGGTTGTCATTTTTTCCCTACACAACAAGTTTTCCCTGCATCTCATACTGGGTGTGATAGTAGCATTTTTGTATTTTCTGCTTGCATTAAAAAATTGACTTGTGAAAATATTAGATTAGAGAGATATATTTTTGAAAAATATGACTGACTGTTCACTTATTACATCATCATAAAACTCTTTTATTTTTCTCTGAAATCAATTTAGACCAGTATGAACAAAGCAAAATTTAATGCCAAGAATCTACCCTTCCATCATGATTTCTGCTGCATCAGTGTAGCTGAATGTTAAGGGTGTGAATATTGAAATTAACATAAATATGCTCTTCTGGAAAATCATCTCCTTGGTTTTTGTTTTCTGCCAGTGTATCCCTGTGTCCTGAAGCCATTTCTATTCCAGTTTGTAATTTTTTTTTTGCCTTTAGATTTCTCCACTTCTCTGGAGGGTTTGTTCTTTACCTTCTAGGCAACCAGTCTTAAAGAATCAATGTGACATAGTTATTTGTTGTTTTTATCTGTCCCATCTTGCTTGCCCTTCTTCCTGCAGTTCTGGCTTTTAAATTAATCCACAACTTTTACATGTTCCTACAAGGCATAGGAAGAACAGAGTTTATAAGCTGCAGGCTGTAGCTGTCTGAGAATTATATGCTAACAAAAATTTTAAGATAGTGTTCTCTTTTTTTTGTAAATGATTACTCAAGTTCTAGTCTCATGACAGTGTAAATCCAAGCCTATTACTGGCCTAAAGTGAGATCAGAACATTTTCCTTTATTTCTTCTTAGTATGGATATTCTACAGTTATTTTGGTGTTTTTTCTAGATTTAAGTATGCAACTGACAAAGAAAATTTGCCGTATTCCAAAAGCCTAATAGGAGATTTTTTTTTTACTTGCAAAAGAAAAACTGCTACATCCAATCCATACAATGAAAAGATTTTGTAGGCCTAAAACTGATCCAACTCTTGGTGCAAAGGAGACGTCTACAGATGCCACAGAAGTGGTCAAGTGCATCCCAAGTTAAAAGATGGACAAAGTGAGCGGGTAATCTGTTGGTGGAAAAAACAGTGGTACAGAAACTTTATTAACACTAGAAACAGTTAAACAGTTCTCTCAATGTGCTGACTAAAAATTCATCATTTAAGCCCTGCATGTGCTCACTCTGAGTGTAAGATTACCATTGAGGTGAAAAAATACTCATCAAGAGGAGTAAGATTCCATAGACACCAGATAAGTTCCTAGGTCTCACACTATTAGGTTATTTCTTTCATTTCCAGATTCCATTTATAGGCCAGCATTCTATAAATGTATAACATCATCTTACAAATTCCCTTCTCTATAAAATTTGGGCACATTCTCCTGTGTTTTTGTTGATGCACAACTATTCACATTAACTTTGGTGAAGGAGATATTAATGCTGCAGTGAGCAAGCAGTTCCTCTCCCCAGTCACAAAATAACAGCAGCAAATAAAGGATATTTTCCGTGTGCCTGAGATATGAAGCCCAATGAAAAAAGCCCCTCCAGGCTCTCTTGGAGGTGCTAGAGAATACAAAATAAGCCTGAAAGCTACTAATATTTAAATTAACAGAATCCAGAGGTGTGTTTTATTGTTTTGTTTATTAATATGAGATAGGATAATCAGGGAGAAAAATGTCATTGCAAAATTAGAACAAAAATAGCACATTTAAAAGCTTGCTTTCTTTTTCTCAGTGTTTTCTTCGCTGAGCTTAATTAAACTCTCCATAGCCTGATGAGAAAACTCCCAATTAAGTTCCCATAATAAAAGAGTAAACATATAAAATAACTGCCTTCATGGGTTGGCACATTTGAAAAGCAAATTCTAGTATATTCTAGCAAATTCTAGTGCTATGAAAGAACTGTGTAAGGTTTTTTTCGAAGTTGTGGGTTTAAAACTGGTATACTCACATAATTGAAGCACTATTCTAGTGGAAATGAAAATAGAAAGTAATAAGATTACATTTTTATATTTATAGTATTCTAATTCTCACAGTATCATTATGCAACATGTTGGTGATACCGGCAACATATTCCAGATGCACCAGTTTGGATGAGTCGAAGGGTCAGTTAATTCTCACTGAAAATTTTGTACAGCGTGTCAGAGGTGGGACAAGAAGTGAAAGGCTTGAAGGAATGCAGAGAAAAAAAAAAGTTCTCATCTGTTGTTTTCAACCAGGTCAGGGAGCTTTATATTCAATAGTGCTCTTCCAGCTACTAGAAACCATGAGACACTCAATAGGGTTGCTGCTCAGCCTCAGAGAATGCTGAGGCCATCCACTGCAGTTATTAGATGTCGGTGTCCATGGTATTCTGCTTCTGGGACAAAAAAAAAAAAATATTTAAAAGAAAGAAAAGAAGGAAACATTCAGTGATATAGTCAAAATCAGTATCTGATCTTGATGCCAGGAGTCATGACATTTTGAAGAAAATGAAACTTTGAGAAAACTCTTTCAGATAGCAGATAAGCACAGCACCTCAATTGGCTTCAGGATATGATAAGAAAAAATTTCAGACTCTGATGTTCATGGAGCATGTGTTGATATTTTAATAAAATGCAAGATGACTCCAAATGGTAGGTGTGTTAATTCACCTACATCCACAAAATCATCTTCCTAAAGATAAAAACCTAACTTCCTTGGAAAATGGGAAATATTTCAGCTGTTTCTATAGGTAGAGGAGATTTTATCTGCAGTAGTATTTTCGTTCAGAATCACACCATTCTGGTCAGCTCCTAAGAATAATAATGTGGGAAAGACAGATCACCTTCTGAACCTCACATTCACATAGAGCTCATGTTTGCTGACCACAGGCAAGGTCTCCATAAGCTTTCTGCTTTTCTCTTAGTTTTGTTTTTTGTGTTTTATATTTTTTAATATATTGAAATGCTATATAATTATAGGACCTTAAGTAATACCATAGCAACCTGAATAATGACCTACCTTTCCCATGTCCCTTCATTTTCACCTCTAACATGGAGCTCATCCTTCCCAGACTGTGCTCTGTGAGGAGACTGCTGAATATTATGCTAAATGCAGATACTACAAAATATTAGATGTTAAAAGTTATATACTTTCAAATAATATTCAGTGATAGAAATTGACTATGAATTTATGTTAGGCTTAAACAAATACCTGAATATTTGCATTTTAAAAATGTTTGTATCCTGACTCATCTCATAACTAAGAGTTCTCTGATTAAATGGAAATATAAATATCAGATTTATATGGGACTTTATAATTGAAAACTGATAATTATTTTTTATAATACTGTTGATACACCTTGTCTATAGAATTACAACTTACTGGAAGTTTTCTAACTAAAAAGTTAACTAAAAGATCTAATATGTTTTGTTAGAAATTAGGTTTATTGTGTCAAGAGCAAGGCAGTAAATAAATGTCTGGTCTGATATGTACAGTCCTGGCTTTACTAGTGTATGTAGCTGTGTGTCCTAGCATAGGAAACTATCCACAAGTTTAAAAATAAACAAAAAGTTTACTTTATTGTGGTGATTTTTATGGAGTTCTGATGCTAATTACTGAAGTTACTAGTCACCCATTACTTGAGTGGCTTTTCAATAAGGTCACAGATTTAAGAAAAAAATACTTAGAGAATAGAAGTTACATTACTGGCTTGGAAAAGTCACTGAATGTGCACTTCCTCAATGCGAATTTCTAGTCAGTTAACTGCTAATGGAAGTTGATGTGGTTGTTCAGCCATTTCAAATAAACTTTCTGTCTGAAACACCAATAATTCGACACTGTGCTAGAAGGAATGATTTCCAGCAAAAAAAAGTTCTTCATTTCCCACTAAACAATCTTACTGTTATAATTGGTCCAACAAACAGTGGATGATGCATCAGAAGTTAATTTCCTCTCAAACTTTCTTACAAGCTAAATTTCAGAATGCAAATATCAAGTGACCTAGACTTCTTGTCCTTGTGCCTTTGTAGTTGAATCAACCCTGGGTCTTGGAAGTGGTTTACATCTTTGAAGTGAACATCCCAAACATCTCTACCTACTTTACTTTGGTTCACATTGGCAGCTGTCTTGGGACAGATGAAATGGATTCTTTTACAACAAAACTAAATTTGAAAATCACTTAATTCACAAGCTTAATCTTGTTCTGAAGCAAATAATCTTTCAGATCATGAGGATGAGCCTAGAATTAGGTCAATGGAGAAACCCCCTGAAAACATGCCAAGACCACCTCCTATTTTGCTCAGCACATCCATATTTGTTTCTTAGCTGTGTTGGTCCTGTAGGTGTAGCATCATGTGGGATGATAAATAGTTCCTAGCTGAGGCTTTGCAAAGAAACTGGTCACCAGTGCCTACTTGCTTTTTTTGATGACATATATGTGAGTCCTGATGTGCTGGGGAAATTGATGCTAAATAGTTTCCATTGGATCATACAGTTGTTTCCTCTGAAATTAAAATAAACCAAAAAGGTGAAATACCAAACCAAAGAAACAAACAACAAAAGAAAAACCCATCAGCATACTTTGGACCAACAAGAGCTCCTCAGCTCTCCCATTTCTAAACAGTAACAAAGTGATTCATAAGAAAGTTGATCTAAAAGGCCTAATGTAACAGGAAAGGATGTTAATGAATTTTGTGGTTTGTACTTTACATTCAGGACTGCTGGTCCTATCTCAGAGTTCCCCAGTGTAAAAGTCATGGCAAACTGGAGCAAGTCCAGCTAAGGAGCACTGGGATTTTGAAGCATCTGATATGCAAGGAGAGGCTGAAAGCTGGGACTGTCCAGCCTGGAGAACAAAAGGACAGAATGATCTTATCAATACAAATACACAACACAGTGGCAATGCCATTTGAACACAAGAAAATATGTTTTTTCATGTGAAAGTGACTGGTTGAACCTAGAAGCAGGTTACACAGAGAGCTATCAGAATCTTTTGTATTGGAAGTATGAGAACCTTGAGTAAACTGCACTGGGTGATCCTGTTTTGAGCAGATACATTGGACTAGATGATCTCCACATGTCACTTCCAACCTCAAGCATTCTGTAATTCTGTAGTCTGAGAAATTAAACAACCTGTAACTTCACAGTATTAAATACTTAACCTATACAGTGCCTAGAGCTGAACATTTTAGAGTCTGTGTAATTGCACTTTTTTAGGATGCATGAAGAGTAGTGACTTCAAATCAAAAGTCACTGTGTTTCTCACTTTATCACAAAATCTTTTGGTATTAAAAATATGTTGTCATTCTTTATTTTATTTTCAGGTTTTCTTAACTGTTAATTGTGGCCTAGAGATGCACTGTACAAGAGATTATGTTAAAAGCTGCTCAGGGATGATTTTACATTATTTTCCAAGTTTCTCAAAATATGATTGAAATTTTGTAAAAAAAAATATTATGTTTGGCTTGGTTGACAAAAGAAAGCAAGCCTCTAATGCATTATAAAGCCTGTAAAAATCTATCTCATTAATAATGTTTTAGAAGTTTTGCTTATGTATTACTGCAGGATCTACATGATAAAAATTCTGAAAATTATGTCCCATCTCTATATCAATGTTTCTTTAAAGAGGAAACAAAAATACTAAAAAGTAAATTTTTCATGAGTGTTCCACTAAATACAGTAATTATTAGATTAAGTAAGTAAGCTGAATTATATAAAGTTGTTAATTGGCTAAGATTCCAAATAACTTTTATTGATCTAAAATGAGCAATGAATGACGAGATGTTGCTATCATAGAGTGCAGTGAACCAGAACTTTCTGCAGCAGTAAAATTTTGGTAAAACTCTAAATTTTTCATTATTAGTCTTCAGGGCTTATATAATAGTAAAGAATATTTCCAAGGAAATAAAGCTGTATAAAAAATATAAGTATAGAAGAAGAACATAATTTTTCTTCTAACTTTCCCTTAATCAAACAAATATGATTAGTTATGGGATTAAAAGAGGCAGTAAACACAAGGCCTAGTTCGTGGAGATGGTTCACAAGAAATTTATCATGTTGGAAGATGACCCTTCCTAATGGATTTTGTTCTTAGAATTGCTAGCTAATGTATACCCAATGGTTCATCTTAAGGAATGAGCCAGTACAGTAGTTTCCATCAGGAAGCTGAAATAAAGCAGTATTTCTGTCTTATTCTTCATCCTTTAATTATGAACATAATAACCACAAACTTAGTATGTTTTCTAAATTGCTGGAAACTATGCTTTCTGGAGATGTATTTTCTGTTATGTGACTGGTAGGAGATAAGATTTCTGGTAGGTTCTGATTGGCAAGTATTTATTTGTATATAATATGTAGTAGGTTGACCTTCACGGTCCATCTATTCACAAATTAGAGAGAGCATGGTAAGAATTCTGTCCACACCTCCACCAAATTCCTGCCCCAAAGATAAAGGAAACTAAGTTGTTTCCATGACCACATCACTGTTAGTGCATCTGTTGACCCTGACAGCAATATTTTCTTTTACCACAGAATCTGTGTGGCTTAGAAAGTAAAGGAGCAGATTAGAGATTGGCCTAGGCTGATCACTTTGTAACTAACCATCACTTATATTTTGCATAAAGCAAGACAGAGCTTTCAAATAAAAAGACATTTGGCTATTGTCTCATTGGTCAGAACTCAAACTAGAACCAATTGACTCTTACATGTCAATATAAATATCACTAAAATCGTATCACAAGCAGTGAGGTTGGATTTCCAAGCTTTCACCTTAACCTTCCCTTTGTTACATCACCAACAGAAATTATTGATGAGAATAAAATTAATAGGTAAACTACAGAATCACGTAGTGATTGGTTGGGACCTCCAAAAATGATCTGGATCAACCTCACTGTTCAACCAGGCCCACCTAGAGCCAATTGCCCAAGACCCTGTCCGAAGGACTTTTGAGCATCTCCAAGGAGAGAGAACACACAATCTCTCTGGGGCAACCTGTGGCGCTGCTCAGTTACCCTCTCAGTGAAAAGTGTCTCCTGATGTTCAGATGGAACCTCCTGTGTTTCAGTTTGTGCCCACTGTCTCTAGGTCTGTCACTGGGCACCGCTGAAAACAGCCTAGGTTAATTTTTCTCAGCATCCACCCTTCAAGTGGCTACATATATATATTGATAAGATCACTCAGACTTTCCTTACCGAGGATGAACAATCACAGGTGTCTCAACTTTTCCTTATAGAAGAGATACATCAGATCCAAATCTGGAATAAAGCAATCCCTGGACTAAAGGCCTGTTTGTTCAGCTATAGTTGTGATTACAGAAGGTGTTGTGTAAATCTATTATATCAGTGACCACACTGCCAGTCTTAATAGTGATTAGCAGCAGCTAGTTTTGTAATTTGGGTTTAATTGCCTTACTTAATGCATGTTTCAGCACACCAAAATTTGTTGTTCTAATTTCAGTGGAGACCAAAAGTAGACTTCTTTTAAGCCTGTGCTATAGATTCAGCTAACAGTGGAAAATTGGCTGCAAGTAGCTCAAAAAATAAATTCTTTAATGTTCAATTGATTATTTAACATTTCTATACAGTGTTTTCTAATTAAAGACTATGGGCCCAGTAGATCTCTTCAGTATTAATAGACCTTGTATGCTCTATGTTTTGCTTTTGTTTTGTATTATATTTCTTCATACAGCCCCAATGAGCACATTTTTTTTGCATTCAGAACAAAAGTGAACAGAATAATATTTTTCCTCTTTTCTACTTCTGCCTCCACGCAAGAACTTCATTTTACAAAATGCATTTTAAGGCAATAATAGAAGAAGTCTATATTTTCCCACAGTTCTTTCTACTTTGCTGCAGATCCAGGGAATTGAACATGACTTCACTGATGTGACAGTTGCTGAACCACTACCCACAGCCTAATGCAAAGCCACATAGCAAGAATAACTGCAGGCAGAAGCAGAAAATCTCTGGCAGGAATAGCTGGTAGTTGGTCTTTCTCAACTATAATCTTACTCTCAACGAGAAATGGAGAGCAGACTACAGCAATTAAATTCTAGACACAGTAAAGGCAGAGTCAGCAAAGGAATTTGAAGAGATGGAGCTTGAAGTTAAACAAAAGCTGCAAGATGAATGTAAAAAAAGACAAAATTTAGGAGAGTATGTATTTATTAACATCTCTAAATGTCAGAAACTAAACATTCCTATTTTTGTATCTTCAAATATGAAATCTATCTGCTAGAGATATTATTAAATGCTATTTACCTTATTTTACTAAAAGAACATAAGTACCTGAAATTCATCAGGTGACTCCATTCTTTCATTTCTAACTTTACATATTGCCCTACAGATGACAACACAGACTGTTCAGAGTCCATAAAGCTGGGAGTATATAAAGTAGTGCCTCATTACCTAATGTGAAATACAGTCAGTATAAGGATACATATCCACAGTCATCTGGTTTCCAGCAATATTTCAGCTTTTAGGAATGGTGTGAAGACATAATTACGCATGCTTGAGTCTCTTCCTGACAGACAATTGCCTTCTGTCTCCATCCCTGACACATCATCAACACTTCTGTAACCTTCTGTTGCCTTTTCTAGATCTGCCTCCGGGAGATCTCATCTCAAATACTCAAAAAATTTGGTTCATCAAAAAAGATTCACAAAAAGTCCCTTTTTTTTTTTTTTTTTCTAATGTTATACATCTTATACAAGCAAGTACATGCCAGTCTGTACAACTTATTTAAGAAAGACAGTAGGTTTGTATCTTACTAAAATTTAATTTAACTCCTTTGAGACTCAAAAGCAAATTTATTACAGAAATAGAAAGTTGATAACCTTCCACTTGCTTGCAAGTTGTAGGTAACTGTCTTGGACACTATGAAGCAGACAATTCAGTCAAACAGCTGTCCATGTTGTGCTCTGCTTAACTAGACTTAATGTGGCACAATTTTAATTATTTAATGCTGAGAAAATGTCAAGTATCACAGAGATGAATGTGGTATATACAGATAAGTACCCATTGGAAAAGGCTTCTGGATATGTGTCTTTAAAGAGCAAATGTGAGCTGACAGCATACCTTCAAATACACCACCACAAACCAAAAACTTTACCCTAGCCATCACATAAAATCTCAGAATTATACAGGCACTTCAGTAGTTGATGTAACTTTTCTCCACCAGGTCAGACATGAGATGATATCTGAATTTCTGCTTCCTTTGACTAATTGTATAAGAAATTATCTCACAATGACCCAGTTTTATTAGTTCATGAGCATGTAATTAACTCAGGTTTTACCACTTACTTAGAGGTCTGTATGGAAGGTTGCTCATCCACATTAAGAGAGTATAGAACATAATTCCTGTAGAATGGGGACACCTCATATGTACAAAAAGCAGGTGGATTAATTCATGGGGCACCTCACATTCCAACTTAAATACTGCAGCTATATGGCAAGAGAAACAGACAAAAACGTGGCACTCCCTTGGCCATACACTGTTTTCTTGGAAGCAAATTGCATCAACATGGCTGAATCTTTTCTAAACTTCGTGGGGTAAACAGAACGGTGAGTGTACCTTGGGTCAGAACTTATGACAGACATGGAGCTCAGCTACAGAAACATTTGCATCAAGCAGTAGCCCACCCATACTTATGACCTATACACCTCCCACAAAAAGCCTTTACTTGATATGGGTGCCCTGAAGGCAAATTACAAAGATGATCTAAGTAAGAAGAGGTATAAATAAGTCACCATCACAGATGTATGATCTGTGTCAAGCTTTCATGCATGTGTGGCACAATTAAATAGCACCCCTTTTCAGTTTTCAGATACTTGTTCTCAAAGACCGTCTCTGTCATTAAGAAAAGATAGAAAATTATGAAAATTGTGTCTTTTAAGTCTGACACACACCACGTGTTCAAACAAACACGCACAAAATGGAAACCAAAACCAGCTTTCTGAGTGAAGCAGTGTTATTCACGAGGAAATCTCATGACTGGGGAGCTGTTCACAAAGAGAGACCTAAGGTCTGTTCTGGACTCCTTTTTTTAACACATTTAAAAACAATACCTTAAAATATATGTCAAAGTTCACTTAGAATATGAATGGGTTTGTTTTCTTGTGGAGCTGTGTAGACTCCAATTAAAGTAGACTAATAAAGGTATAATTATAACAGAGAATAGATGAGGCTAAGTGACCACAATTTGAATTACCTTCAGTGTTCTAATGAAGTGCTTTAAACCTGATAAGAATGGTCAGTCTTAGTGTACAACTTGTTCGACTTGTGCTTATTCTAGTAACAATCTTAATTTTCCTAACAACAACAAACAAAACTTAATTTCTTTCTGTGGTAGTTATTTCCAGTAAACCAATAGAATTACAATCCAAGTTACCCAATACCTTCACTCAGTACTATTCAGCATTTTGTTTTCCAACTAGCTTTGTTTCACTACAGTTTTGACAAACAGACAGTAGACGTAAATGAATTAACTTTGAAGAAGCAGGTTTTGAGTTTTGCTTACTCTCTCCCTTTCTCTGCCCCCTGCCAAACCCCCTCCTTGATATTCCAGGGCTAACATCTATCCTTTCCTGCAGTAGCAAAGAGCTCAGAATATGTACAAAAACATTTTGCAGTGTGAATATCTATAGTAAATTACCATTCATGCATCTAAATGTACAAAAATTATAAGGGAACTATTGAACTAAAGTATGTATTCTTCAGTTTGCTGGACATTATCAAATGCGCATTTACGCCATTAGTTAAGAATATTGAGTAGATCATTTAAACCTTGAAGGATGTCATGACAGTCTGAAAACAGAACACATGTGAGCAGATTGTTTCACCTGGATGAAATACTGATGTGATTTCCCATAGAAAAAAAATCATTGATGTGTCAGAAATACATTTTTAAACACCCAAAAACTTCTGAATGTCTAAAGATATCTTAAGTCTTTTTATCAGCTGTGCTTGGATATACAGGGAGAGAAGCCACCCTAAACAGTATTCAGCTTTTATCTAATACCAGGATATCGTTGTGATCCTTGCAATGTCATTTTAATACACTGTCATATTTGTCTAATTCCACAGCAGCCATTCTGTCCTACTTAAACACTGAATGTTGATGAACCTTAGATGTAAGACAACAAGGGCAATTGAAACTAATGGAAACACAGATACCTAGAAACTGGCTTAAAATAGGCTGAATGGAAGAGCAGAAAACCCTAAAATAAAGGAAACTGAAGGGACAAACCCTTGAGTTTAAAATAACTTGATAAATGCTTAAATATTATGGTATAATATGCTAAAATCTCTAAAAATAATTCAACCATTTACTTAGGAAATAACGTGTAGAAATTCTGACTAATCATCTTGAATTGCACATTATTTTTATCAAATTACCCAAACACTATTTGGAAATATATAATGATTTTTTTTTAAATACATATAAGGCTGCCAGCACTTAACATTTCATACACAGATAATGACGGTCACAGTCAGGCCAAACATGACTACTGTTTATTACAGCATTTTTGTTTTAGAGAACTCATGAAAGCATCAATGCTAAGTAAGGTGATGACTTTTGACCAGAACAATAGTAATCTGTAGGCTGAAAGAAAATATGTATTGCAGTATAAGCCCTAGCGGACAGTAGTGCACATAATAAAACTAACAGACATAAAATGCTAGGAGTATAAAAAATTTTTTAGAAACTCCCTATTGACTAGTTGTTTCACATATGGCCAACAGGAAACATGGAACAAGAATGACACCTAGTGGTTCCATAGCCTTTCCATCAGGGAGGTTTCTAGTTTCTCTTCATTTGCAAATATACAGTCACATATATACACACAAACATACGTGTTGTCTCAGTCTTGTAACTGATCTGACATTTCAGACTTCTAAATTCAGTGATCTTCACCCGCACATTGTCCCTGATTTAGCTTTTAACCTCATGAGACAATCTATAAATACCAGGTAAAGGAGAGATGCCCTTAACTTTGCTCCATTTATATTCCTCAAGCCTGACAGCTGCAGAATGCTGATATGCAGAAGCAAGCATATACACCTTTCTGACTTAACTTCTTTTTGATTGACTAAATGATAATTTTTTATCATCTGACCCCCCTCAGATTTGCTTTCATTAGCTATCAATTTTCTTTGAAGAATTCTTAGAAGAAATACTAAAAAGAGAAGAAAATATTTCTGAACTTTGGCTGAACAGGGATCTATCTTCCACTACGATCAGATCTTTGAAAGAGGCTGAAAGATGGATTAGTGGAGAAACTGACAAATGGAACTAGTAGTTGTATGTAGATGAATGCATTCTATAAAAATTCCAAGGCAAAATTTAAATAAAATACCATTTTTTTAATATATTCCTGACATAAATGCTTTGTAATGCTCAGTTTAATTTAAAAATATCAATGCCATGATCCTTTCTTAATATTTACCTGAGAATAACAAATGCCAAATCTTATAAAATCCATAAACAAGAAGAGAAGATTGGTTTTCCAAAACCATGTGTCTTAAATAAGCTGTAATGCTTTTATTGCTCCCTGAAATATTCTACCCTGTGCTCTTCTCAGAGATACATGAATACTGTTGATTGACAAAAGCCTGCAGAGATACGAATCAGAACATTTTAATGTTAATTTATATGAAGATGTAATGATATTCTACTGCATATTTTTCTGCTTCTGAATCTATTTCTGGACCACTAGGAATAAAAAGGCACTGCTTCTTTCAAAGATCTAATTACAAACCTCTAGAGAAAACAGTGCAATGGAATTTAAACATTGTCACAGTCACTGACCTCGAGCTGAACAGAAAAAGCACATCTGATACAGTCCTTCACTTTACTTTTCAGTAGTGGTAAAAACCCACATCTAATACTGGTTATATTTATTTACACGTCACATTATATTATAGCAACAAGACCTAAGAAAATACCTAGATTAATTCTAGACAGATAAAATGTACTCTGCTTTTCATGAGCTTATCCTTGTGAGTCAGGCTTGAGAAGTGCTATGAGCTTTCCTATAACGTCAGCAAAGATTTTCTTTACAGAGGAAGCACGACGGACTGTGTCATGTGTAACCCCAGACAGTGGCCAGGCACCACACAGCCTCTCACCTACTGCCCCTGCAGTAGGACAGAATGGGGAGGGCAAAAGAGAGAAAAACTCCTGAGATAAACGGTTTAACAGGTGAAGCAAAACTCACACTTGCAAGCAAAGCAAAACAAGGAATTAATTCACCATTTCTCATGGACAGGCAGATGTTCAGCCATCTCCACAAGAGCAGGGCTCCTACAGTTTCCCCTTTTTTCCCCCAGCTTTATATACCAAGCATGACACCATCTGCTGTGGGATATGCCTTGGGTCATTTGGGATCGTTGGTGCCAGCTGTGTCCCCTCCCAGCTCTGTGTACCCCCAGCCTCCTTGCTGGTGAGTTGGGGTGAGATGCACAAAAGGCCTTGGCTCTGGGTGAGCACTGCCCAGCAATAAAGAAAACATCCCTGTATTTTCAGCACTGTGTTTAGAGCAAATCCAATACAGCCCCATACCAGCCCCTGTGAAAAAAAAATTAGCTCTATTACAGCCAAAACCAGCCACAGACTTATAGATAAGTGTCTTAATATGCTGGCCAAGTGTCTTAGTTTGCTGAGGATGAATGCAGATTCCTGAGGAAATACTATTTTTCATGTTACAAAAATTGCAGTCTAATCTAAGTCTTACTTGTGAAAGAAATGCTCTTGAATGCTTTTGGTAGATTTGATCAGGAAGACAGCTTTCAAAAAATTCTAACATAATGGGTGACACATTGAGGTATCTACTATTAAAATCATGCAGGCATGTGGAGGGGAGACTGCTGGGATGTATACATGTTCTGTTAAAAGATTTTTGGGTTTAACATTGCATTATAGCTGTAATTTATTTTATAGCAATGAATTTAGTCAATGGATGTAGCAAGAGTTTCCTCTTTTTCAAGAAAAGTTTGGTCATCTAATTAAGTTGCTTGTGTAGAATGCATAGAACTGAGATTTTTGTTGTTAGGTTTCTGATTTCTGTTTAGATTCAGTCTAAACAGAACTTCCTTGTGACTTAAGTTCTCCACCTGTAAAATGGAGAAAGCAATTTCTGTCTATTCCCTGTTATTCAGCCCTGCCTGTTTAAGTAGTAAAGTATTCAAGATAAAGCATGTCTTGATTTATTTGAATATATAGATTTTAGCAGCAAGACAGCATTCTTGCTCAGGTCACCAGAAGGATCTAGACTGATTAGGATTAAAAAACAATGGCTGTTGCCTTGTCGCCTTTTTCCCAACCTGGAAATGAAACAGGGGCAGTTATGGAAAGATGGCCACAAAAGCCCAGCCCCCCCAGAGGTGAGTACATTTTTATAGATTTTAGGAAATTAGCATAATTGATAAAAAGCACCAATTAGGAGGACAAGTGGTGATGCAATTCACCCCCAGGTCAAGCCTCTTCTCTGAAGTCCCCTCTTCAGCACTAGCTGTACTTTGTCCAGGAGAATGTATCTCAAAGAGTTGTTCTCAGCCTTGGTTCCCAGGAAGAGCCAAGATAGCACGGGGCCTTGTGCCTCCCAGGGCTTGGAGCTCTGGAATTTGTTTTGTCTTTCTGCCTAGGGAAAGGCCATGGAAAAGTACTGGGAAAACTAGACACTATTACAATAGGTTTACAGAACTACAAATATATGTGCAAAGAATACAGAGCGCATATAAAAGGAAAAAAGGCAAAAACCAAACAGCATCAGCCTAACATCTCGGGTCAGAGAAGCCTGACTTGTCTGTTGCCCTGTCCTTCACGTCCTTCATTTGCTGATGTATATTTGAGTCTATCACAGCTCTGTTGTTTCTTTGTTCTTTCTTCTTTCACAAGGAAGGTGGCAAATGTTACAGTCTTTTCTACCATCTCCCTTAGTTGCATCTCTGTTGGTAAATTTGAGAGTTCTAGGGAACATTCCCAGGCATGGAACTCTATTATTTCTATAAAATCTGGGTAGATTGCCAGATTTTCTCACACTGTTCTAAGATAGAAAATTGTCCATTTTTCAAGGAATGCTTGGGCATGATTCCAGTTTCACAGTTTTCTTTATGAAGTCTTCAGTGGAAAATGGTAAGCTATAAAAGAGGTCACAGCAAAATATGTGTGGTATAGTCAATGTTTAAAAAATGTATGGCCACAGTGAATGGTCACCAGCAAACAAAATGGATAATTTCTCATCAGCACTGTAACATCTGGATGCCTCTTTGGAATACATATTTCTGAAGCTACGTGAATTACAAACTCACCACAACATTTTGTAACAAGTATCTCTATGAAGCTTTCCCCAAACTTCTGGCTTATTGATACTCCTTTTATGTTTGTTGCACAGCTATCTTCCTGCATTCTTTTGAGGCAGTAGAGCTCTTCTGGAAGGAAAATTAAAGGAAGAAAGCAAAGAGAAACTGCCTAATTTTTCTCACTTATTAAATCTTAATTTAAATGGTGTCTAAATTAATAATTCATGGCAAATACATTGTGTGATTAATCAAGTCCCCTTTTGTATTAGGGTATTATTTGCATTACAAATATACATTACTTATTTTCTCAGTGTAACTGTTCTTAAAAGTATAGATTAAGAAAAGAGCTGGGGTTTGACTATATCTGGGAGAGTAAGCAGAAAGGCATTATTTTAAATGTGTTTAAAATATTGATTCTCTGTCCTATAAATATTTTTTAAGTTATCATCCCTGAAATAAATTTGCTACCACAGTATTTAGCAGCCAGCTGCAGAGTAGAAATTGAAGACCTTAGTGTAAGTCCTTGTGAATTACTTCAGGGAACTGCATCAGTTTACTTGCAGTTCATACATTCGCACAGGAAGTTCCACCTTATAGAACTTAGATCTTTCTCTAGCTCATTTAATTTCCTCTGTATCAAGCATATTACAAGGGGAAAGTGGACCCTGCCCTTTGCGTCCCAGAATCTCCCATATTTCCTACTTTCTGATTATTTTTGAAAGTGAGAGATATTTTCCCTCCACTCTTTGTGAATAACTCTCAGATTGCCTCTCTTTGTATATTCATACCAGAAAAGCATCCTGCCCTGAATATTCATTTGAAAGGCATCATGAAAAGGAGGCACGCATAGTGAAAAAAGTTCATTTGAACAAAGAGTCACAATAATCCTTTAAACAGCATCTTCAAGTCTAGAATGAAGGTTCAGGTCATTTCTTGTTCTGTCTCCACATCAAATAACGGAAAATTCCAATTTCCTGTTACAGTGTGTGTGTAGAAAATCCACTTTAACAGCTGAAATGGCTAGAATTTGGAGCGTGTGTCCCTAACCTACCCAGGTGAGTCTTCATATGCTTTGCTCGCTCAGGAAAGTGAGGAGACTATTTCATCACAATTAGATTCTGTTGAAGGAATTAAACTGTAAAAGCACAAGGATACCGTCAGAGAGTTTTATTCACTTCAAGGTTTTCTCACTCTCTGTGCAATGAAACTTGCTTGGAAAAACATGGCCTCAGGACCATGTGATTAAAGATTGTTAAATTCTCTGCAAATGGCCACAGCATCAAATGTAAAGCAGTGATGAGAGAACAGAAGGAAATCTTGCATATCAGACCAGCATAAGAGCAAAATGTAATCTCTTACCTATCACATTCACTGTGTAGACAACACAGTGTAAAAATAAAAATTCTTTCTAAAAAATTACTTTTCCAGAAAGTTATCAATAAATGAGAGTTCAGAAGAGAGAAAAATGTACTGATATTCTGAATCTGAATAGTTTGTTGCCTGTATAAGGCTAGCTTTGTTTTCTTTTGCTTTAATTTGTTCTCAGTTTTATTACAACCCCTCAGGCTCTGGAAATGGGTATCTTCAATTACAAGTTATTTAAATCAGTTGTTCCAGAAACGTATTTGCTATTTTGATCAACTTTTGAATGCTAATTAGAATATTCTTCCTACTGCTTTTCTCCTTAGGAGCTAGAAATTCAGCTGTGTAAATCAGCTTTTGATGATGTACACAGTGGTATGTTTGACTCTGAATGTTTAAAGAGAAGGAAATGTTGCAATAGCATATTTACCACAACCATATTTGATTGCTCTTTGTCAACAGTAGCAAAGAATGGCAGAGGAAAAACAGGTTTTATACCTAAGTGGTTAGACTACAGTTCAGGAGGTCAGTTATTTTGAATCAGTTTTTATGAATGAGTTTCTTAAAAGACTAGGTTAGTTATTTTTCCACAACAGTTTTCCTGTCTGAAAATTAATTCCCAGTCCCTTATCTCGAAAATGGGACACAAATTTTCCTACCACACCAAAATGTTTTGAGGCTGTTTCCAAAGCTTTCATCACCCTCCTAAAAAATGATGAGTACTGCATATGACCTGGGGAGTAGCTTTATTTTTTTTTATTTTTAAACAGTTTAATATCTACAGGAAAATGAGCAACATTTTCTTCATCACTCTCCATACTACTTCTTTCCCAAAAGGTATTTTCTTCATAATTAAATTGTGTAGGATGCTAAATAGTAGCCAAACCTAGTGTAGGATCCTGCCAAGTCAGCATGATGTGCCTAGTGAGACAAACATGATTTCTCCTCTCAGTCCATTGAAACAAAATTGCCTGACTCAAGACCCAGAGTGCTCACCTGGTGTCCTAGGCATGAAGGTGCTGCAGTTCCCAGTACCCAGGTCCAGCCTGGGCACTGAGACTGAACACACAAACACACTTTCTGTGTGTTATTTACACTCTCTGAACCAAAGCAATCCCAAGAAGAAAGTAGTGCCTTTAGAGCTGACACCACGAAGAGCAATCACATAAATTTAAACTAGCCTAATCAGGATTGGAACTAAATGAAAGAGGGTCAGATGATCCCATCTTGTTCTTATTTTCCACCAAACCAGACTCAGAGATTGCTAGCAGATCTCATGTCCTCCACACAGGCACCCTTACACAGGGCACTGTGTAGCAGGCCAAGACTTCCCTGCAGCAGGTCCCCAGATCTCATGCCACAGCTCCTGGCTAATCCAGATGGACATGTGCTGCTGTCTCACAGAAACACATCATTCTCTACAGGAGCTGGCCCACGGGGCTGTGTTCTCCTCTGTATGTCCCAGGCTGCCCGAGCTACTTGCCAGTTCATCTGTCTTGAGGCCTGCAAGCTTCTTGTACAGGAATGCACACAGAGCAGAGATCTGTGCATTCCCACAGCAAAATGTCTGGTGAATGCATAATCTAACTGCTTACATGTGTCTGCGCCTTTCATTCCCTTCTCTCCTCTTTCCTATGCTTGTTCCCTCCAGATCCATCATTTCTCTGCCCATGTCTTTTCCCAAATAAACAGCCTGCTTCAAATTACTTTTCCTGCATTCAACCCAGTCTTGGTACATCCACACCCAAGTCTGCTAATTTTGAGGGACTGGGGAAAGGACTACAGGTTTGGTTATGTTTTGTGAAACCTCCTTAAGGGAAGGCTGTCAGTGTTGGTCTGTGGAGTTAATATCTGTGCCTGGATGCTTGTCTGTATCTGTATTCTGTTCTAGAAATTGATCTGGGCAAACTGTGAGGCTTATCTCACTTCTGTGCATAATTCTGAACTAACCAGGTGTTAGATGTCAAGACAACTTAAAAGTATTCAGAATTTACTCAAAGTTTATGATGTCAAGACTAAAGATAGAGGAGAAGGTGGTATCAGACTGACAGCAGTGTTAAGATTTTAAGGTTTATTTCATTAGTTAAGCCTTTTGAATATCAAATATCACAAGATTTTGCAGGCTGGCTCTTCTCTTTGTATGACTGAATATCTTTCAAAGCTAGCATTAACCACAAGCTGATTCTGAATTACAATCAGAACTCTGGCTTCACATGGATAACTGAGACTTGGCTGGATAACACTCCAGGGATCCAAATGGATATCTACAGTTTGTTCTGAGAGAATATAAAATCAGTTTGTTACAGCGGTATAGCTACAGTTTTTGTAATAATTTTGTCCTTGAATTTCAGATTTGAGCACTTCTGAAGTAATCTCAGATGTGTCAGATTCTAGAGTATTCTAAAATTCTTATTATTTCCTGTCTGGACCTGGAAAATAGTGGATTTGTACGTGTGAAGTAGAGAATAAGAAGGCTTTCTAGTCATAAAAAAAATTGTAGGGAGGGAGGTGTATAAGTAGCTCAGAAGTCATCCATATTTGGTGTTTCTGGTTTGGTAGTTGTGTGTCTCACTGTCTGCAGGGGTATGCAGTGCTTCAGATTCAGTGGAAATAAACAAAGGAAAAAGATTTTTTGCCACTGTGTATTTATGAGACTGTTGACAGCAGCTCAGAGGAAAGAGCATAGCAGTACAAAGATTTCCACTTAATGTGATCACTAGCTAATTTGATCCTCCCAGTTATTTGATTTGATCTCCAGGAAATAAATCATTTCCATTGATTCTTACTGTAGATTCTTATTGCTTATTTTGTTCACGTCCACTTCAGCTAATCCTAGATAATTCAATCAACATTTATTGAATCTGTCATGGAAAAGGGGAAGAGTAATCATGTTGTTTACAACATAAAAATAGATTTGTATCATGTGTCTTTTCTATTCGGCTTTTCAGTTTTCCTGCATCAGTAGATTGTGAATTGAAATTGGTAGTTACCTTTGAGAGAAGCTGGAAATTAACATTTTATGGCACCTGCAACATGGCCAAGCACAAGATAAAATTAAAAATGTAAATGCTATCAACATGTTTCTACTTTGATTTGTACTGATATATAAAAGGCTCCACGCTGTTAAAGTCAGGCAAGCTACACTGACAGGAAAGCAATCAAGCCAAGAGATTACATCCTTGGTGTGTTTGATCATTAGGTAATGAACATGCACAAAATGTTGGTTTTAAATTGAAATTTCAATAGGTTTTTGGGTTTTTTTTTCACAGATCATTTTATCAATGTATAATTTAGGTGCTTTCTTAAGTCCACTGGGGATAAATCATCTACTTGCTTAATATGATCCAAGTAAGGTGAAAAGAAATAGCCAGCCCATAATGAGAATTCAGCTGAGTCAGTGGCTGGGAAATATGTGGGCAGTAAAAATTAAGTTAATTATGATGGGAGCATTAATTAGCCTTTTGAACGACTAATGCTAAGGGATTTCATACCAGCTACTACTATTAACATGAAGGGGTGCCATGGAAGTGATTCTCCCCCTCATTGACTAGTGATCATATTTGCTAGGCATTAAGTGTGAAAATACATAATCTTCTTAAGCAGAAATACTTTCAACATCTTTATCTCAAAATATGGGACCCCAAACAAGTTCCCCTATTGAACAATGGATAACTAGGACTGGATTTTAGTTTCATTTTCAGTGTTGTGACTGCCTTTTTTATGAAGACACCAGTATAAAAGCAAGCAGTAACTCAATGGAAACTGGAAATATTTCATATGCCAACAACTGCTTCTAATTGCATCTCTGCTTTAATTTTATCATGATTCATTTTTATGGTCAACCACTCAAAGAGGGTAGATATTTTTGCAGCGTGACTGAGAGGTTTTTGCCATATTTATCAGCAAATAAGTACAATTTTATTATAAGGAGATTGTGTTTATTTTAAATAGTCCATATATATATATATATATACACACACACGTGTATAACATAAGACTGTAGAAAAAATCTAAAGCCCAATGTATTTACATTTTATAACATGATTTTAGTTCAGGGATAGGTATAAAGAAATACCTGAGAATGACCACTGTTTTCAGTTCTTTGTTAAGGACCTACTGAATGTTTAACTCTATAGCAAATGATTGTGCTAAATATTGAGCTAGAGAGGGAAGTTGTCACTTGTCTAAATCATGTCTTTTATTTTGTAACTGAAATTACAGTAAGCATATATTAATGTGAATTAAATTCAGTACTTTTCCTCACATCTCTTTAACATTTTCTAAAATATTTAAAGCTTTGCCTTGTGAAAACTCTTTAAGAATTGTTTTTCATTAATCTATCAAAATTGAGATATATATGCTGTTGTATCACAGGATGATGGTAGTTATTTTACAACTAAATGCATTTATTAGTTGGATGTATAATTCAGCATATAAATTTGTGTATTATATGCAGAGACTGGAAGATACCAGTACTCCAATTTCCAAGAAATCAATGTTCCAGTATCTGGTTCCAAGGCTCATAAACTGACTCCTCTGCAAGGTATATAAGACAACAGCTACAGATTTGATTTTCTCCATGCTGTGTAAGAGAGAAACTTGTGAGAAGCAGGCCATTCTGAGCTGAAAGGAACTGGTCTCCATCCCTAAATCTAGACAAATCCATATTCTTTAAAGTGTAAGCAACAGATAGGTTTTTTAAACAAAGAACTCCTACAACAGCTGAGGGCAATAATCCATTTTGAATAGTTTCACATCTCCAGCTGTGCTCTGTCCCCACTGATTCAGAAGGAATGTGCAAGATAAAACAAATGGCATCAATCTAGCTAATTATTCATCATAAAAACCCATCTTCATGAGGTGTCACACGCCAAAAATTACTATTTCTTCCCATTAAATATAAAGGAAGCCTAAGGTGACGGGCCCAGTTGTAGATAAGTATATTTTGTAGGTGGATGAAGTCTGCCTACCACACCTGTAGAAGTTCAAGAAAATAATGAGCCAAAATCATGTGCTGGTTTGTTTCAAATTTCAATCTCTGTGCAGTGGCTGTTCATTTTCTTGCAGAGAAGATAAAAACACAGACACGATAACTCTAACCCAGACTGACTCCATATCCCTTCTGGAATTAAATGCAGATCTTGGAAGAGCTACAACATCTTCTGGAGAGAGGAGATACTACCTTCTATTGCCTACAAGAATTTAGGGTGACTAAGTCCTTAAAAGTATTTCTTTCTTTTAAATTTATTAACCCCTAGGAGGAAGAAATCTGGGCTTTTGTGTCTCTGTAGAGATGGGTGAACTGTTTTCATGGAAGCTTGGAATAAGAAGAAATGAGTCTTACAAAGTCAGTATGATATTAAATGTCTATTGGGAAAATGTAATAGCAAAGCTGTTTTCCTTGCAGGCAAATTGCAGTAATCTTGCAAGAGTAAACTCTAGAAATTCAAAGACAGCAATAAAGGTATATTTTAATAAACCAGTACTGTTCCAACAATCTGTAAAGGAATACAATAAACCAATGAAAAAATATACGGTCAGTTTAAATGACTAATGACTTGAAGTTGCGTGTAAGATAAAAATACAAATAAAATTTCCTTCTGAAATTAATTGAAAATTCCATTTGGTGTTACTGCAGAAAATCCATTAAGCTCAAGTAGCCTTGCCATGAATTTGTTGATAGGCAGGAAAGATAGGCTGTGTATCTTGTCATTGCAATCAATGGTACTGAACCAGGACCTCTTGCAAAGGCAGAAAAATATTTTGTCTACGTAGTAAAGATCACAGTATCAGATTAATTAAGTTCTCTTCTCAGTATTTGGCAGCTTCTCTTTCAGATTCAGAAAGATTTAGAACTGATTTAGTTTTAGAATAGTTTAGGTTTAGAACTGTTCCCTGAATCTATATGCTACAACTTTAGTACTAACCTTGCTGCAACTACCAGCAGGTTAAGGTACTGCATAACAGCTGCAATCCAATAAAGGCTGACCAAAAGCTAACACAAAACTCAGTATTTTTCACATTTTGGCATTAAAGTGTGAAAATGAAGACCTGGGCTTTAATTTCAAGATGAATATAAAAAGCAACCAATACTAAGGTGCAACACAGTCCTAGTTTTATTGTTGTTGAGAATCCAGCAAAAAAAATTATTTTGATTTAAAACAAATAGTGACTTATATAACACCATGTCCTGGTAGCATCATAAAGATATTTACCTAGAGACATAGGCATCTGATAACTGCATTAAAATGGCTGTTATTTAAAATACAGTGACTACACTGAGTCTTCAAATCTGAAAAAATAAAAAGGATACAAGTCTGTACAATCACAAGTCTAGTGGAAAAAGTGGATACTGTGTGATTTTCTCATTTTAGAGTAAGAACACAGGAAACCAAATGAAGCCATCAGAAAAGTTAAAAAACAGCCAAAGGGGTGATTCTCCAAGGACGTGGAAGTGCTTGCCAAGATGTTTTTTGGATGTGGAAGGTTCACACAGATTCAAAGGAAACTGCACAAATTCAGTACAGTAATCCATTGTGGTTCAATGTGGAAACCAAATTCAACTCTGACAGTCACAAATCTACGGAATCATTGCACCGTTGAGGCTGAATCATGGGGATCACCTCAGCCAATTTTCTGCTAAAAGTGAAGTAATCTTCAAAATTTCTCAGGTCCAAGCATGAAGATCCCACAACCACTCTCACCTAGCTGTTCTGTACTCAACAACTATTTACAGTAAGAATATTTTCCATGCATCTACTTGAAATTTCTCTCACTGCAAGTTCTGATCATTTTTCATTACTTACTACCTATGCATCTCTGAGGACACTGATGTCTTTTTCTAACTCCCCATTAAGTAAAACAATCACATCACACTTTAATGCCCTCTCTTCAACCACAGAACAAAGCCAACAACCTCTCCAACATGTCCATTCACACTGTATGCTATATTTCTCTACCCCTTTTAGTGAGGTAATTTTCTGGGCATCACTTCCTTGAGCAATAAAACACCTGGACACAAGCTCTGCGTGGAAAATTACTACAGACTGAAGATGGGAGATTAGAGTGCAAATTGCAGTCCTTACATCCTTTTCTAGGCACCTGTTTTGGGCAACTATGGAAGAAAGAATACTGAGTTAAAAGCACTTTGAATTTACCCAGCATGTCTGTCTTTACATTCATTATTATGAGCTTATTTTTTTTTTCTTTTTGATCTCCTTTACCTGTTATTTGTATTACCACAGTGCTTTTGATCAGTTATCCTGTTCTAAAGAAAGAGGATCGGGGCCAAGTATCACTTCTTCTGAACATTTTCTACCTATCCTCAGCCAATATCAAGTCTTTCTTTTGTATGTTTTTGTGTCTTATTTCACTTTATTCAAATGAAACCTTGCCTGGCAGTGGTTTAATAATCAAAGACTGTTGGTTTTACTGTATTATCACAGGTTAAATGTCAAAAATACTGCACCTAATAATCTGCTTGAAATATGACTCCAGAGAAATAAAAAAGCCTAAATGGACCATTTCCTGCTAAAATAAAACAGAAAGTATGAATGTCTTAATCCCCTTTTAATATTTTAAATGAATAAAGACATTTTTAAATTTTACTAAATGAATCTATTGTATTAAAACTCCACATTAAATATTCTTTCTGTAATGCTAATCAAAATGGTGATTATCAAACAGTACAGTGTTTGCCTGGGGTAAAATTTATTTTTATAAGAAATGCAATATTTTCTCTTCAAGTATGCCAGCTGTTCAAATTTTCTTCAATAAAATGATATCTAAAAAAGGGATGATGAGCTTTTTTCTAATCTCTGCCTTTCATACTCCCATCCCATAATGAATAAATTCTTTCACTTCCTAAAGTCAAAACTCTAATGAAGCGGGATTCCATAGTGAAGATTTTCCAAGGCTTATGAAAGCAAATAGAGAAAAGAAAAACCAAGACATTAATAGGTCACAGCCTCATTCCTTTTCTTAATCAAAGGAGTAAAGGCAGTATGAGAACCATACATTTTCTCAAAATCTGAATATTTAAAGAGTATAATGTTATCTAGTGACTTGCTGCAATTTGTCTCATGGTGCATGGCTTGCAACAACCACAAGTCTACTGTAACAGTCAGCAGTCAGGAACAAGCCTAGTTTTTTTCCTATTTAAAGAAGGAACAGAAGACAAATGTGATTTGTTTGCCTGAAATCTAAAGAAAGCATTAACAAATATGGGGGGTTTTAAGTTATCAAGCATGACTTCACAGTGCTTCCAACATCATAAGAGTTGAGATCTTCTGTTTTCTCTCAGTTCATATCCACTTTTTTAGCTCTTCACACACCTTTTCTGGTATTTTCAGCCTCCAATACACAAAAACTTGCAAGAAAACTTGTGGCCTGAAAACTGCACCTGCTGTGGAAAACACTCATTCCCCCTCTCTCTAATCAGGTCCTGTCTAATTATCTTCTGTCAGAGAAGAAAGCTCTCTCTCTAACAGAACTCACAGAAAATGGGGTTTGGAGCCCCCAGTCATACATTTTCTCAGACAGCTGTCCTGCTCCTCTTCTAGAAGCTACCAAGTTGCTCAATTCTGCCATGCAATTCTCTTGTACCAGCATTCTCTTCTCCATTTCAGCCAAAGTAAGATGTATTATCAAAAGATGTTTAAACAGCTCGAGGGTAATTTATTCATATTTGCTTAAATTTATGACTTGGAATGTGTCAAGGTCCACCAGTACAGGAAGACAATGTACAGCCCAGTACAGAGTCCCCCTCCTGTGTGGTTTACATATACCTCTAAAGCCTAAGAATTGGCCTTTAGACTGATCTAAGTTCCCCAGTCTACCTTTTCACTGAAATTAGAATTCCTTATTTCTCTGGTACAGAGAGAATTTCTTTGAATATGGTGAATCAACAAATATGCTTTGAAATTATACTTTCTAATTCACCAAATGACTAGGTGACTTTCCTTTTCATTTGAAAACTGTATTGTTCAAGACCTCTCCCAACTAATTCCACCTACAGCAGAAAAATATCTTTCTTATTTCAGCCACATAGAAAGAATAATACAATCCTAAGCCACACCTTTAATCCAAACTGTAGATTTTCCAGGTACTGCAGCTGTAATTCTCTGTGATACCTCTCTTCTCCAGCTCAAGATGTCTCTGCCTGAGACATTTCTATTGCTGGGATTTGTCTCCACTGTTTATAATGTCTAATTCCATCCACTCTCAGAATCTCATCCTAGTCAATACTGCATTCACCCCCTTGTTTTAGTCTTCTACTTCTTGCCATTGAGGTTATCCTTGTATACTGCATTTCTTCTGTTTTAAATACTGGTTGTATAATCTTCCTGATTATCCAATGGCCATTGATTTTGTTTCTCTCATTCAGCTGTGGTCTGTCATATATCCACACTTCATAGTGAGGACACTGCTTTGCATTATCCTGACTAAAAAGCTTTACATGGGTTGATAGTATCTTTCTTCTTATCACAGTTCTAAAAAATAAAGGTCAGCAGTGGTTGGACTAAACTCATCGTCTTACATGAAGATTGCCATTATGTGGAAGGATTTAGGAAGTCAGCTGTAGACATAAAGTACTAAGATGCCATTTAAGAGGTATAAGCCAGCTTGAATGAGATTGAAAACACGTGGCAACATCTATATGAGTAGATCTAGAAATACTTATGGTTTCTCAGGTTCAAGGGTTCATTATGACTTTACTTCTCCACATGATAAAATCCAGGGAAGATTCTTGTCTTCACAAATGCTCTGGATTCTACTGAAAGTCAGACATGTATTTGGTATTTACAGCACACTCTATGGCCCCCTTTCTAAATAAGTTATCAGCATGTCAGGTTTGCAATGGTACAGTGCAATACTTTACAGCCAGTAAGTGGCAACACATCATCTAAAATTTACATGTCCTTGGAACACAGCTGAGAATGCTATGTAATTTTCATCTATGAATGCTATGTAATTTTAAACTGGCATGTCTTCTCAGCACATGCAAGTTTAAAATTACATAGCATTCATAGATGAAAATGCCCATCCTGGAATGTGTAAACAGCTGATAGTGCAAACAGGTTAAAAAACTCTTCTTCAGTCTGGCATATTTTTTCGCTAAAAAGATCTTTGTCTTCTCAGTGAAACTAAATCCAAATATTCAAATCAAAAGTTCAAACTATTGCTCATATCTGAGAATTTTCATGTGTTGCTACCTGCCAATGATGAAAAAGCATATGTATTCTCTCTGTCAATGTCTGTGTAGGATCTATTGCTCCTTCTCATTATTCCAAGAACAATATATCTTGCTGGTGCTATATTATTCCATCCACACTTCCTCCTATGCTGGTTTTGGCTGAGATAGGGTTAATCGTCTTCATAGTACCTAGCAGGGAGTGGGCTATGTTTTGGATTTGTACCAAACACAGCAGGGATGGTCTTGTTATTGCTGAGCAGTACACATAGTCCTTTCTGGCTTTTTCTGCTCCTCACATCACCCAACCAGAGGGGAGGCTGGAAGTGCACGAGAAGTTGAGAGGGATCACAGGACAGCTGACCCCAACTGACCCAAGGGTGCTAGCAAATAAAAGACCTGGGTAATAGAAAGCAGAAAAAGAACAGGTTAAGACAGTAATATGTCATGGGGATGCTTATGCTAGGAGACCTGAGAATTCACTTCACTCCAGGAGCTGGTTGTACACACAGCTGTCTTGACTGTACACAGAGCTTAGTTCTGGAAACACAACTGCTTTTTCACGCTGGAGGCAGATAGCCTGGTATCAAAGGAAGAGAAACCTTTGTTTCTCTACTCCAGTGCAGTACACTCCAGTAACAATTTAAGCAGGCAGATTTTGGCTGTTTGTCCTACAGGAAAGGTAAGTACCCTGAAACACGTCAGGGCGGTCTTCATGCTGCTCTTTTAACAGACCAGAAGCATTACATTGCAACCACACCCCTCTTTTCTTTTGATCACAGTGCAGCCACTGTTACTGAGAACACACTGAACTGTTTACACCCTTCAAACAAAATGAAAGATGGTCCCTCCCCCACAGTATGGCACAACAAGGAGACTTCTGCAAAAATTTCAGAAACAGAAAGGTAAAAGTGGAGCTTTTCTTGACTGTAAATGAGCTAGTTCACACCATACTTATTTCTGGAACAGACACTTTCCTAACAAAAAGATTTCCTGATAGTTTCAAGAAGTGATTGTACAAGATTTCAGAACAAGATTGGTTTGGCCTAATGGGTGCTGAATGCTTAGTGATAAGCCTTAAAAACACCCAAAACAAGTACTGCCATGGCTTTCTCCACAGTGCGCTGTTCTTTTATTCCCTGTTCTTCAAGTCATGTTTGACTCTGGGGAGCAGCTTGCTTGCCAGAGGCTCTTGATCAGGGGCTGTGACTAAAGCACCACGCAGGGAATTCTGTTTTCTTACTAACACACAGCCCAGTGGAGTCTGCCTGAAAAAAAAAAAAAAAAAAGTTTTTGTCTATCCTCTGGTCAAAATACTCAGCAAGGGCTAAATTGGTTACCAATTTTGTTGGGATTTAACTTCTCTCTTTAAAATTTCCTGGGGCTGCTTAGAAATATGTTCTCAGTAACCTTTTCTTTGATAGAAATGTCTTTCTTGCTCTAACCCTTTCATAGAAAATCACTTTCCATTTCAATTCTTACTGTGCTACCTCAAAAAGAAATAACTTTTATAACAATCTTCAAAATATTTTTTGTCTTCTACATTTGTGTCAGAGGCTAAGATTTTTCTCCCTTTCAAAGATTTTTCCTTCACAGATGCTCATGGGCCTAATTAGAGTCCTTGGGTGGATATTTCTAATGAAAGAAAGTTCACATTTAAAAAACTGTAGTATTGGAATGCATCTTGTAAAGGAATCTGGAAATAAGCAGTAACACCTCAACAGTGAATAATGCTGGTTTTGGAAGAGTAAGACCTCTGGGAACTTTTCCCTTAATTGGAGGGCAAAATTATTTGAGGGTTGAAATCATGCCTAAGGCTAAATCTGAGCTGAAAAGCAACAGCTTCCTTTGTCACAGAAGGATCCTTCACAGTCATTCATTTTATCACACACTTTCTTCCCTCTGGGAAGGACACAACATCATCTCATAATGCAGTGAAGTACTTTGTGTGTAAGTGTCTATATCCTGTGGTGACAAAACTGAGATACTGCTGTTCAGCAAACAGACTACTCCTTGTAGCACCTGCGTTCCTGTGTGACACACCATGGTGACTGATGGTGCTCTGCCGCACTGGGCTTTATTTGTTCTGAGGTTAAAGGCATTGCTGTACTGTTCTTTAACAGTCACTGTCCTCCACAACTCTGCTTTAGCAATCTGAGCCCATTAAAGTCTCCCTAAATACATGGATCATTAAGCTTGATGGCATAGGAGCCGAACTTTACAGTCACAAACTTCCCCCAGAATCACAGAATTTATAATCTAGATGAGAAGTGCCCGCTAAGTAAACTGTATGGTCACAACTATTCTGCAGCTAAGATCTCTGGCAGAGATGGATTTCAATGGACTGAAAAATCAGTAATGTCTTTGCAGAGTGTATCTAGTTACAGGACTCTGCAAGTTCCACTCTCAATGGGTACTTTGCACCTCAGAGATAATACCTCTCTGAATGATCTGTGGATCTTGTTCCATGACTTATTTGATGTGACACTGTAATTTTTCGACTTTCCCATATTATTTACCTTAGCAATACTCACAACCTAATTTTTGCATCTCATTTCAGTCATGTTCTGTCTTTATTTGATGAATGTTATACCTTTGTTTCAGGTTTTAGGTTATAAAAGAAAATGTTACCTACCCGTCACTGTCAGGATGATCTAGGGCTTTTAGAGATAACCTCTGATTTTGCAAGTGTTTCTCCTAATTCTCAATTGCTTCATTTGCCTTACCAAACACTAGGGGTGATTGTAATCAAACACTAGGGGTAATTATAATCCTGTGTGTGCTAGTTACTCAGACTCCAATATCTCCCTGAACTTTTATTAGCTGATATTCTCCAGGTGCCTGTTCATTACCTCCCTCTTATCCCATCTTTTTGATAATTTCATTATTCTGTAGCATCAGTACCTCTCCAACCCAGAGGTCCAATGCTACTTTTTCCACTTCGGGCCAACAGACCACCAGATATCATCTTCCTTATCTGTGCTGTACTCTGTAGGAGAGCTTTCTCCTTTTAATGCCTTTATTAAGAAGTCATCTCTCCCAGGAGCGGCTCAGAGAAGGAGGTAAGTGCAGCTCTGTCCACTGGAAGGCAGAGCTGGAGGCGCTAACCTCATGAAAGCAACGCGGTATACCCCACACTCTTCTTACTTAGCCTGCCATCCAGCATCCTGGCTCTGACCGACACCCTCCTAGGTCATGGTGAGGGGCACCAAAGGTCCCCCAGAGTCTCTGCCAGCTCTGGACATTGTCCCTGATATCCAGACATCACCTTGATCTCCTAATTCTGGGTTGGCTCGTCACTTTAGGGGTCTTTTCCTGGATTTGGTGGGGGTCCGGTCTTATTGCATTCTGGATCCGAGGTTATTTTGCATATACTCCTGAGGTTTCCTCCCTTCCCACCGTCTGGGGGGATGCCATCCTCCTGATTGCAGGCAAGGGTGGTACTGAGAAAGGAGAATTCTCAACAATAGATGGTTAACAACTGATACTTAACAGGTGATTACAAAATGTAGCTAACAAAGAACCCTCTTCGGCCACCAATCTGCTCCCAACTTAACTTGTAACTCTGCAACCCTTTTAAAAAAATTAGTGACTCTTTTTTTACTCATAACACTCCCCATAAATGCTTTTGGATAACCAAGGTTTGCCAGTCATAACCTCTGTGTAAAGATTTTGGCAGCCATTTTTTGTGATACAGAAGAGTTAAAATTTTCCAGAAGTTGCTGGCATCTCTGACTATACAAGTTCAGGTGATTTTGACCCTATTTCTGCAATCTTATCTTTAGCTTTGATTAAATATATTAACACGCTGTAAAATATACTGTCAGACTCATAACAAAGAGCAAAACTTAAAGGAAGAACTATGTTTACCTTTTTGAGGCAAGGTTATTCTTCTCAAGTGATAACTGGTCACTGTTACCAGCTTTTAGATGTCTGGGAATCATCTGTTTAACTTCTAATCATTGCATCTGACAACATTTTGATGGTTTTACAAATGAGTTTTTTATTCCTCTCAGATAATTCTGGATATACAGGATGAATCTGTCAGAATTCTTCCTCACATAACCTTTTAACATGCTTTATACCTTCTGTCCAGAAAGTCTCTAGAAAAAACTTATTTTTGCCTTAATTTTTAACTCATAATAATTTTTGAGAAAGGTGTCCTCTGGGAACAAAATGGGAACTGACATCCTCAAAAGACTGAACTATTTAATCACCAATAGTTATTGGTGATAATAGTTATCACCAGTATTATAGAAACTTCTTCAACCCTGCCCACCAGGGATGGAAATTAGAACATAAGCTTAATTTACCTAACTGAATAATGATGACTTAGGGACCTTAGTGATGTGACTCAGACTTCATTGAACTAGGTACAAAAGGTGCAACATAGAACAACTTGCCTAAGTCAGACTTATTCTGCTTCTACTCTTTTGAAAAAGTATTTATTAAGTCGCTTGCTTGCTCAGGAGTTCAACAGACTGAAGTTAAAATGCTGTGTCTTTTTAATGATTTACGACATATCTATGCTTCCCAACTAATTGCAAACTATCTCTGTTCAGACCACAGGTGGTTTTGGAGTGTTGGGGTGTGTGTGAGGGTGTGTGTGTACTTCAGTTCCTTCCACACAAGAGAATTAGCACATTGAAATCATGGAGACTGAAGACTCCCTACAGGTGGCACCACTGAGGACACTGTGATTAAAAATGACTAATGGAGAGTGACAGCAATGAATCCAGCTAAACAGACACTCAATGAGGAACAAATTAATTCCAGTACTCCATATAAAGGCAGTCTGGGTTAGTAGTTTATATGTCAGACCTCCTTTGTTTGTGCATACTATTGTTACTTATTAAAACAAGAGTTTAAATAAGCAACTAGTTGATCCAGTTCAGAAAATCCTCTGGGAACCTAACCAGGAAATTTTGTGCCCTGGTTTTGGGCTTCTTGCTCCCTATTCAGAGTTTCTACATGCACATATGACCGCTGGTAGCATAACATGCCTAGTCTACCAGAGGCAGTCAGGGAAATGATAAAAAATGCCATTGTTAAACCAGGAATCCATTTGATTATTGCAGCTTCAGCTGTATCATATTCAGAGTTTCAATGGATGATCCCATTTTTTAACATTCTTCATATAAATACGTGGCTCCAGCTAAGTTTGAGAAACTTAGTTCTTCAAAATCATTAAATGCTTGAGATTTCCTAATGTAAAACACTCACAGAAGTCCTCTATGTCCCCAAAACATTTGAAAATTTGAAAATATGCATTGATATGTCTATGTAAGTCCTAGTGAGTGATCTATTGCTTGCAATAAAATCCTCAAATAGCTTCCCCTGCAGTTGATGTTAAAGACAATCTTTTCAGAACAGGTAATTTGCTGGTAATTCACTGGAAAAAAAAAATCTCATTATTGTTTACCTACAGAATAAGTTTTCCTTTGAGACTTTTTCCCCAACGATTTGTTCAGCCTGGTGCTAATGTCACTTTCAAACAGCATATGAAGGTCAGTCTTATTAGAAAGATTTTGTTTCATTCTGCTAATTAATGTTTTATAGGCTGACAATCAACTAGCAATCAGTCTATGAGAGACTTTCTTGAGTAATGAAGAATTTCTTAGTGTCAAGGTTCCCAGTTTTAATAAGATAGGCAGATACTTTTCTTTTTATGCTAAAGACCAACCAAACCTGTTACGTTAATCAACCCAGTTTGAAGCTATGAGATTTATCTACCTGATTGATAAAAGGTTTTAAGCTTTCAGAACTACGTTTTTGGAAAAAAAAAATGGAAGAGCTGTATCCATTTACTGGATGATTATCCTGCATCAAAAGCATCTCTGTGTCCGTAGAAAGGGGTCTTTTGCATTCCTGCCTGAAGCTAAACTGAGACTAGGCAATTAATTCAAAGTGCAACAGAATCTCTCTTTAAAACTCCTCAGACTGATTAAACTATAGAGGTTTTAGGGTGGAAGAGACATATTTATTAAAATAATTTCTGTTTCTCAAAGTTCACATTGAGTTTAAAAGTAGTTTGTGAGTAGCAGAGAAACAGTGAGAAGTGGGGATGTTGTCAGGGATTCTGGACAGATGGATGAAACTCCTGTTTTTCCATATCTGACAACTGGAAAGCTTTCATGAGCAATCCCAATATTTCCTGTGTCAAAAGCAGTGAAAGACCCCAGTATTTCCTATGTTAGAAGCAAAGAGAGAAGTAATACCAGTCTATAATCTACTCCCTCCCTGTTATCTCTCTAGGCAGAGGTTCCAATCCAATATTTCCCAGACTCTGCAGAACTCAAAGTAATTCAGAGACTAATATAAGTTTGAAACACTATAATCAGGAGAGAACAACAGTCATCATGATCCTGTTAAAGGGGATGTGAACAATCCTGTACCTGCCTGGAAGGAAGTCAAGGAGGGGCTTAATAGTGCCACAGCTTCCAGAGCTGAAGAAAATCATTAACCACACCAGGGTCCTAGTTTGTCTGACTCCTCAGCATTTCAACAAGACCAATAATTGTTACCCAGGTTGAAACACTACACAGGAATAGATGTGTCCTGTTAGATGTGTAAGTGTATGTGAGAAAAAAATGTTCTTCAGACACACCTATCTGCTGAGATAGCTGCAATATTTGTTACATATTCCAGCTAGTCTTTCTAGTTATATTTTTTAAATTATAAGTATTCAAATGTCCATGAAATGCCTGTTATTGCACCACAGTTAGGAAAGACTGAAGCTGTCCTTATTTCACATACCTGAGTCAGTTTTTTAGGGGTGTGGGGGCTGAAGGGGGTCTCTGTGAGGAAAGGCTGGGACTTCTCTGTGCTGGATGCAGCTGGAGCCAACCTACCTAGTGCAGGGCACAGTTGAATTGCCCCCAAGGCGGGGGCAATTCATGGAAAATACACATAAGAAAGGAATGAGGGGAAACGTCATTGTTGTCATCAGCATTGTCATCATCGTCACAGGAAAGATGTTGCAGCATCAGGAAAGATGCTGCTTTAATATTTGTCTTTTTGTTTCACTCTACTCATGTCACTAATTATATATTTATTTTTATTTGTAATAGATTAAGGTCTTTTTCCCCAGGTAGAATCTGTTATGCCAGTGGTGTTACTCTTAGGAGATCTTCCTGTCTTGCTCTCTACACGGACCTTTCTCTCCATATGGACCTTTCTCATTCCCATTTCCCCTCTATCTCCCCTTTGTCCCACTGAGGCTGTGGGAGAGAGTACATGGGTGGTATTTTGGCTGCTGACTAAGGCTAGTCTGCCACAAATGGCACAGACTCAGGTTATTTTCCAAAATCTAGTCTGGACACATTTCAAAATCTGTTACCACATGCATGTCTGTGCAGGACATTGAAATGTATGCAGTAGATCGATACAAAGCTTGTTCGGTTCTGACTCCCTTTTTTATTCTGAGGTGGGAAAAAGTCACACTATTAAAACACTTCCTGAAGAGTTTTTTCCTGTTTTTCAAGACATTCTGAATTTCTGGTACATTCTGACGTGAATGTCCTTGCCCCTTATCTATCTCAACGACACAGGAGATCTCAGGATCCCCCCGTATTTACCCACCTGCTCTCCATTTTCCCCTCTATCAGAGCTGTGCACCTTGTACTCAACTCAGCCCATTCTCTTGGGAACAGAGCAGTTGTTGGTCGCAAGCTCTATGGAGTACACTCTAAGAGCCCCATGAAGTACACTTTGAATACTGCTTTAGCAAAACCCACATATAGGGAAAAAATCTAAACATTTCCTCAGCAAGGTGTTCATTATGTGTGAAGCTTTCTTTTTCCCCCCCTATGTTTTATCACAATAGAAATAATCATTGTGGTTTTCCTCTTAATAAATGGATTGAATAAAATCCCCCCAGAAGGTTTTACCAAGTTGCAATGCTTGCTCCAAAGCTAGCAGCATCACTTCCAAATGCACAGGTTGTTCCTTTCTTGGATACTTAACTCTATAAATAGGAGGATTAGATTCTGTTTTCTCATTCCTCTGCTCATGCATACGCTTACCTATAATTGAGATCTCTTACTTTACATCTCCTCGCTAAGAAATTAGGTCTGTGAGTATCTGAGAGATAGGATGAGAGAGTTTTAAAGTGCTTGATACTTGTCAAATTCTAGGTGTAAATTAGACTCTATAATTAAAAAAACAAAGTAATTTAAATACCACTGGAATAAAAAGTATTAGCACAATCTAATTTGTATATGCAGCCATGTAAATTCAAATAAAGTAATGAATAACACTTCTGCTTCATCTGAGGTGTTCTCATTTTTTTTCCTTAGAAAATAATCTTAAAGAAGCACAAGGTATTCGATATTCAAAACTTTTGATGAGAAGCAGATTTTAGTAAATAATATAATTTATAGGTGATGATAGCTTTAAAATATGATTTCTTGGGAGGTGTACAATGTTTCTACTTCTTGTTTGATAAATCTAACTGCAACTAAATTACTCTGCAAATTTATATGCAGGAACTGCAATCACTAATTGGAAGCTGAAAGCACCAGACACTCTACTAGCCCTAGCCTATTTCTGTACCAAGTAATAGGATTATTGAAAACTCTGTCCTTATATATTATGTTCAAGGAGAAAAGCAGTGAAAAATTCAAAGGTTTAATTTAGGCACCATTAGAAATATATTGCAATTCATGGACTATTCTGTCCTGATAGGCAAAATGAGCTACTCAGCAGGGAGCAGGAAAGAGTGCACACAGAAAAAAAAAAATTAGAATGGCCTTTGCATTCATCACTGTATGGCATGTACTTCGCATTACTGCTTAAATACATTTTGGTTCATAAAATTCAACAGTACCAAGTGCATATAAAACATGTATAGTGTTTTTAATTCAGATTACTAGAACAGACCTCTTAATGGAAAGGTACTAATATGAGCTATTTCCTTCATGTATGACCCTGAAATAAAATAGTTCATCAATTACTTCCAGCTAAATCTACCAGTTAAGAAACGTAATAGACTCTTAGAGGTCAAAATATTGGTTGTTGTAAATGCCTGGTTCACTTCCTAGCAAGCCAAGTTAAAGTTTCAACAAACTAGAGCATTACTTTCTTTAAATAAGAGATCCTGTGCAGTCATCTATCCCATGACTTTAATTGACAGACATTTACAAAGAAGCCTGTTTGAGCCATAGCTTTTGTATTACTCACTCCTAGCAAAATGTAGGAAGGCATCATCAGTTCTCATATGGAGGAAAAGACATTGTCCTGGTTCAGGGCAAATTTGGGAGAGAACCCCCCTCAAAGGGCTCCTCTAGGAAAGCAGATTTAATCAGCCCC
>JAYDZK010000169.1:92231913-92254263 GCA_034509185.1 Euphonia xanthogaster
AGAGGAAAAGATATTAAGTAGTGCTTTTCTGGGAGTAGAGAGAAATGTTCATTCTGCCACTGAAGATCAGGAATTCTGGAGGTTAGACGTATTCCAGTTTTGAAGACAAGGCAGGAGACCCAAAATTGTCCTCCTCTTGTCCTCATTCCCGTCTTTTACTTTTGCTCTCCTTCCCTAAACATCTTCATCCTTCTGCTTCACAGCATCTGTGTTCTTCCTTTGGCTTGTCCATTCCACAGCTGCTGCCACAAAGGGATGAGGAGAAATATTATATTCTGGCAGCGGGGAAGCAGGAGAACATCCCTCCCTGAAGAACTGGCTGTCATGTCCTCCTCTTTCCACATCACATTTCTACCTTTTAGTTTTAAGAAGGTTCTCTAGAGTTGCTGAAATGAACCCAGCTGATTGCTAGCTGGAAGGTCTTTGGGAATTTTCTCAGTTTTCAAACTGTGTAATAACTTCTCTTGTGGTTCCCCATACAGATCCAGAGGTGAAGGAGTGGCTGTTTTGGGGTCTTACAGAGCTGGAAACATTTTTTTCGTTTGTTGTACAGTAAGGAGACAGACTAGGGTGATAGATTCCAGACAGGACTTTATCAGTTCCTGAATGTCAACAAAATCTGACCTTCTCATACAGCTTGAGTTTAAAGGTCCATGGGTCTCTCTTACTGCAGGCAGTATCTATAATGCAACAATCTGAAAAGAAATTTTTGGGTTTTTAATGAGATTTATTAACAATGGGACCTTTCTGTGTAGCTTACTGATTATAGTATGTTTCATTATCTCTGAGTCCTCATCAAAGATAAGATGAAGGGAGGTGGGAGTTTATCTGAGCTATATAACAAAAAAATATCTTTCCAGGCAAACCAAAGTCAAGGTCTTTTCTCCTCAGTTGCATGTGTTACTTCTCCAGCACAAAACATACTTTCTGTACAGACACAACTGACTTATAGATGTACATCCCAACATTTAAAATAAAGAAAACTAGGAGTCAGGACAAAAATGTGGGAATGACAAGACTCAGATGGTATGGAGATTTTTGCTATCTGCTTCTCAAAAGTGTTAAAAATATCCATTATTTTTCTCTGAATTTTTAAAAATTATTTTCTTAAATATTGAGAGACTCTAAATGGGGAAAATGACTGTCATTATTCGTTAAGCATTTTGTGAGACACACCTAAATGTTTGAATTACATAGTCAAATCTCTATCATTTATATTGTAGGCATGCTTGTCATCAGTATTTATGTTATTACCAGAATATCTTTACCCTTTGTAATCTACAAAGCATTTAACCTTCAAAATTCCTGATGGCAGGGTAGTAGTATTAGTATTCCCTTCATATAGAAGCACCAGCAGGAGTGGTAATAGCTGCACTGTTTCAGTAGTGTTGTATAGTGCAGTAGGAGTCTTGTGTGGCATAGTAGTGGTACTATCATATATGTGACTTGGCAGACGTGGTAAAGACCAATATTTTGTAAATATTGAAGAATATACTGAAGCAACTAGGTGTCTAGAGGGCTTCTCAAATTTCAAATTATTTGAGCTTTTGAGTTTTTTCTTATTTGCATCTTTATCCATCCATATAGTTTTACTGTTCCCACAACAAACAGTCAAAAGGTTTTATTTACATTGCATTCAAATGTTTTGAACTGTTCTAGCAGGTGCATAATTCTTTCTCCACATCCCATATGAAAAAGGAAAACTCATGGTCAAATTTAGCAGAAAATATTGCAGATTGTACAACTCTGCATATGATTTAAATTTCTTAAGTCTGTGGTGTTTGTTGATTCTGACTGTATGCAGTCATGACACCCAAATGCAGTATGGAATTTTCTTTGACTAAATTCAAGATTGAGCTATTGAAACCCACCTGTTCCCTAACTTTGTCCATATTAAAGATGTAATATGGATAATTTTAAATAGGCAATGCCTACAGTATTTTTTGCTAGTTTTACAACATTACACAAAAATAATCTTTGTCCTGCTGTTAAGGGACAAGAGAGGTAACAAACCTGTAGGGGGATAACACCTGTATGTCTGTGGTAAAGTGGTACAACAAAAAGAAAATTCTTAATCTCCACATTTAAGAATGACTGTTCCTTTTCATTAAAATGGTGAAGTAATGTAATAACTCATGTGATTACCCTCTTTCATAATTTCAGAAGTTTTTAGAAATACTACTTAATGAAACATTATAATACACAAAATGACAGGCTATGGTAAGGGGCCGTGATAAGTAGAAATATCACATCAAAATAGTGTATGTAGGATTTTTTTATTATATTTTAAATACACATTTTAAAACTGTCTTCTTTATATCACTCCATCATACATCAAGGTCTATTTTCCTCTAATTATACATAAAGTAATAGTATATTATAATAATTTAAAAATTAGACCTGCTTTACCTCAAAACAAATTTACAGGTGGATGAGAACTGATACACAGTTTCCTTCAAATGACCACCATTAGGTAAAATTATTATTTTTGCAGCTGTCTATACCACTGAGAGCCATAGTAGCAAGCAGGTAGATTAGATAAGAGATTATTTGGTTTTAAGTTTGTCCTATGACAGAAAATCAGCATTATCTAGAGCTTACTGGATGACTTATGGGATAAGAAACTATACCCTGCATCTTTTAGATGGCTAAATGCTTGTTAGACAACCAGGCAGCAAAGTATTCCAGTGTTCCTACATTTCTGGATTAGGATAAAGGTTAGTTCAAGGACTGCTATGGTGATGCTCAGTGTGGTTATGGTGCTTCATCTGAGTCCTTATCTCTCAAATCACTGGATTCTTGTTATTATCTAGAGTCCCAATAACTGTCATTACTGATTTGTACTGAAATAAAACACACTTCTAAATAATATCTCTTAAGCAATTTGCAGCCTTTTAATTAACCTTTTACATATTCTTAGAATTAAAATATCTCAGGCTTCCAGAACTTCCTTGAGCAGGTAGGGTATACCTCAGCCTGTTAGAAAAGAGAACTCAGAATAATTTTTCAATGATTTCTAACAGACAACAGTTTAACAGTTTTTGATTCTAAACTTCTCATTTTAAAAGAACAAAAGCCTAGATTTTACTTAAATTATAATGATGCTTTGAGGTAGAGCCCTCATCTCCCAAAAATGAATGAACATATGAGAGTGTCTAACAGGGACAATATTTGGTGAAAATCAAAACAAGAATACAGGCTAAAAAAAAGTCTTTATCACTTCAACAAGGGCCTGAAAAGAGTGGCTTCTCTTCTCTATGAGAGAAAATCTGGATCAAATGAAGGCCAAGAAACAGGACTAGAGGCATGGTGCCAAGCAGCAGGACAACAGAACAAGAAGCAACGGGCAGAAACTGATGCACAGGAAGTTCCACATGAACATGACACATTTCCCGTGTGGTCAACTGAGCACTTGAACAGACTGCACAGAGAGGCTTTGGAGTCTCCCTCACTGAAGAAATTCCAAAACTGTCTGGATGCAATCCTGTGCACTGTGAAATAAATGGGGCAGGAGATCTTTCTCCTTTTTAATGCCTTTATTAAAAATCAGCTCAGGTGGGAAGAATAGACGGGTTGCGTTCACGCCGCCGCTCCTCCCAGGAGTGGCACGAGGAGGAGGAAAAATGCAGCTTTGTCTGCTGGTCTGCAGGCAGAGGTGGGGGTTCTGTCCTCACCAGAGCACCAGGAGATTCCCACTTTTTTGGTTTGACATTCTGGGTCCTCTTTCTGGCCGATGTCTTTAGGTTAGGGTGAAAGGTAAAAAGGGTCTCAGCAGGCAGTGGATTCTGTTCCTCACATCTAGACATCACTTCGATCTCTTAATTTCGTGTTGGCTTGCTGTTTTTAGGGGTTTTTGTTAGGTGTGGTGAAATATTTCCTCATTTGCATGTTAGTGTTGTCCCCTGTTCTCTCTCCTTCACGGTGGGGGAGATGGGGGGGGGGGGCGGTTTTGCCACCCCCCAGGCAGCAGCAGGGTGGTACAAAAAATGGGAATTCTTAACAGTAGGGAGTTAACGACTATTAACAGGTGATTACAACATGAAACTATCAACAATGAACAGTTAGAACTTCCCCCCTGACAGCAACTGGCCCAACCTGTGAACTTTGCAACCTTTAAAAAAATGGGTAGCTTTCCTACTCATAACAAAATGTGCTCTAGGACAGCCCTGCTTGAGCAGGAGGTTGGATTAGATGACCCACTGGTATTCCTTTCAATCTTACACATTCTGTGATTCTGTGATTCCAAGGTAAATGCCTCCCAAAATGGTGTGCAACACCTACACCCTATCCCTGTCTCCTGCCAAAGGCTAACAGCCTCGAAGCAGAAATGAAATGGAGCTTTTGTTCAGACAGCCACCAGCATGAATCAGCTTCCCAGTCTTCAATAACCTAGGAAAACAGTCTGCCTGGTCTAGATACAAGCATAGCTGCATTTCCTATACAGTCACCTGCTGCACACTTGCCAAGGGGTTTTACAAAGCTCAGTTCAGCTCAAAATGAATATTGATAAATGACTGCAGGAATGGTGGGCTGCCAAAATCAAAAATCTTTGATTTTTACATATATCTTTTCCAGATGGTTGTGATATGTTTTATTTAAATATTATGCCACTGATTAGGTGTGAATAAGTTATTTTCTATTGAAGTGATCTTTTAAAAGAGTTCCCATGTAGTTTCGTAGCTTTTCTACGAACAGTGTTGCTCAGTGCAGGGGAATGAAAGTGGTAGTGAAGGGGAATATTTTTCTCAGCATACTCCAAGTCAGTCTATTCTGACAGGCAGCAAGAGCAGGTAATGATTTGAGACTGAAGTCATATCAGACTTCAGGCTTTAGAGTGTATGAGAAAATGCCTTCTTTGACTCTTATCTCTGTCTATTCATCTGTCTGAGATACTGTGAAAGCAGTTTGTTCTCCTTCTGTGAACTGTATTAAATATATTCTATGGGCTTACTCTGATAGTATATTTATAGAGATGCTCACTGTTTCATTTTAACACTAATCTACTAAGATATTGGTTTTACATGTTTCCTTGAAAAACACGATGGAGTCATGGTCATTATGGAATAATGCACTAGCAAAACTTATCTTCTAAGTAGCTCTTCTTTCTCCTAAAAGAAGGTACTGAACACAGTGCTTATTTTCTTTGACTATACAAACTTCATATCCATAATTCACTGACTTCAAATTTAAGCCACTATTGTTCAAATGTGAAAAAATAAATAACAAGCCCCCCAAATAAATTTTGTAGTTATATTTAGGGGCCAGTAATTGTTTCATAAGATTGATTTGTGTAATTTAACACTACTAATGAAATTTTATTTTAACTGTGATTTTAAAGTTTTGATCAATGTGTAGCAAAGTTTCTATTTTATGCATATAATATGACCAATGAAAATGACTAATTTGTTTCATTCTCAGAATAAGAGTATTTTCATGATATTCAAATTCTCTATGATTGGTGAGTAGTCTTACCAATTTAAAAGATCCAATATTTTCGATCACGTAAGCATAAACTACCAAATTGTTAATACTAATAAGATCTTTTTTAAAAGAAAATTCTGTTGTAGCCATGTGTCTGTCATGGCAGATGAGGTTAAATATCCACAAAATTTCACAGTAACTATAGGTTGATCTTGAAACCATGACAACGGTGTGCCAGAGGAAGTGAAGAGTCCCCTCAAACAGAATACTATAAATGCTTATTTTGTTGACAAAAAATTGTTCTGCATAGATTGAAGCAGAAACTCTAACAGAGAATAAGGTTAAGAAATAACTTGGTGGTACCTGATAGGATGGAAATATAACCTCAAGTTATCTTAGGTAATTATATTGCTAAAAAAGACACCCCCACAGAAATTTGTATATGTAGATGATAGTATAATGAACTGTGGCAAGACCGCCACATGCGCATTAGGAATTTTATTATATAAGTATGAGTGACTAATCACCTGTTTCTGCGTCATTCTTTCTTTGTTATCTCTTTGTACAAAAAACCGTGCTTGTTTCCTAAAAGATATCAGCTATGTTTGGTGCTTGGCACCCTATTCTGCAGAACCGTAATAAAATCAAGTATCTCAGCTCAGTATGTTTATTGGCTCTTGCACACTGGGTAAAAGAACTCATATTTTGGACAACATGTGTAGTATTTGAAATTACTCTGCTGATCTGCAAGGTGTGTGACAATGACTCACATTCACCCACACACTGAAAGGTAAATTCATCATCCTCCCCACCAAACTCCCCCATTTCCTACCATTCCTGTGTGTTCTGCTCAGTGACAAAAGCACTCTTACCCCATTTGCAAAACATGCATGCTTTTTGTTTCCCTTTCCATCCTTCTTTCATTAGTTTGATTACAAATTCTGAGTGGTCATCAGCATTTATCCTTTCAGAAGTTTAAGTTCCTCTCCCAGCTTTCCCACCTTTCCTGACTCTGTATTACTTTGATCCTATTCTGCCATGGTTGGAGGTATCCACATGGTACAACTGCAGCAGCAACCCGTTCTCTCCAGACCTAGTCTGCCAGAGACACAAACAGGAAAAAGAAAGACTGGACAGCAGTCTTTGCTTCTTCCAATACAAAAGTAACATGTAGAGCTACCTCGCACTTGGAAACAACTTGTTGTCCCCTCCTAGGTACACTAAAAGGTATAAATAGGTATATCTACTTTCAGCCCTGTTCTTTTTGGCAGCTTTCATCCACAAAGTTTGGCAGCAAGGGGAGGAAGCCAGAACAGTGGGATAAGACCTCTAGAGCTGAAAGGGACCTGTGCCTGTGCTGCCAGCCAGGACATCTGCATAGGCAGGAGTGAATATGTCCATTGATTCTGAGTGAGTTCTGACTTCTTTTTTAACTACTCAGGTCTTTCTAGAAAGCCAGATCATTTCATGTGGTGAAAAGTTAGTCAGCTAGGTAGCATAAGCATTAAATCAGAGATCAAATTTGTCACATTCAGTTCCATTTAGATGAGTAAGTAAGCATCAAATGTGGATCAAAAAATATTATAAATTATAAAAGCAAAGTAAACACTTTAAATCTCAATTCATTTGGCTGATGAATTAAGGACTCGTTAATGGCAGTGAGTCACTTTTTAATAAAATCTATCAACAGAACATGAAAAAGCCCCTGTGGTTGTCATGGTATTTAATATAAAATGTATGGCAAGATAAATGGCTGAATTTTAATGAATAGCTCACACTCTATAAAGGCAGATATTTAGGCTCTAAAGCCGTGTAGCACACACAGTAAATTGTGTGGATCCCAGGCTTTGCTACTGGAATTATAATTAGTCTGTCTGCAACTCCATGTGTAAAACAATTCTTTTTCAGACCATGTAGAGATTCTGTTGTGGCAGAAAAGAAATTTCATAAATAACAGCAAGAATGACAGCCACAATACGGGGATATCTTTTTAACAAAAAATAAAAAAACAAACAAACAACAACAACAAAAACCCCAACAAACCAAAACAAACAAACAACAAAAAACAAACAACAAACCAACAACAACAGATGCTAATCCTTAAGGAAAATCTTAAAATAGAAACATCTCAAAAGTGACAAAAAACCGAAAACCAATAGATGTTGAGATAGATGATAGATGTTTTCTTAGGCAGGAAAAGGTACCAGGCTCTTCCTAGAAATCCAGTGGAAATTTGTTCCTGACTCACAGGGATTGTATGAGTTTTGTGAGTCGTCTCTGTGACAAGCAGCAAAGAACAGAGTAATTGGCAAGTTATGCTTATTTATTAGTTTTCCATTCTTTCAGTTAGTACTACTAAGAATCTTGCTTAAAACTCTAGAGTTAAGGGGTGTGAAATGTTATCTGTTCACTAAATTATGCTGACTATTTTATTTGCCTCTTCTTTGTGATTATAAATACTACTTTCTATTACCTGAATTACCATATCAGTCATAAAAGAAACTATGATAGCCACACAATATTTTGCAGTGAATCATTCCATCCTGGCACAAAGTAGATATTCCTGAGTTTTGTTAAAAGTGAGCAGACACGAGGATCTCACGAGAATGGAGAGGATCTCACATTGCTAGGACAATGGGGCATACAGGCATGCTTAAGAATAAATGTGTATCTGAACAGGTTTCATTAGAAGTGATGTAACAGGACTAAAACTGGGTCAAGGCCAACTTCCTCATATAATTCTTGGGTGAATAAAGAAGGAAAATGTAAATATTTTTGCCTATAGGAGCAGTGATTCATTAGAATGATAAACAAATTCTGAAAGATCAGTTTTTTAAGCCAGAAAATACATGATTCTGTAGGAAATTTAGGTAAAAACAGAGAACTTGGAAGAGGGTCTGCTCACTGAGGTGTGCATTGTTTTCTGGGCTAGAAATTTATTTTAAACTCAACCTGTGTATCCAAGTTTAGAAATATTTCAGGGGATTCCTGTTGTGTCTGCACAAAGTTTGCCCAGGACTCAAGCTTCGGCCCCAGGACCAGGCAGGTGCATGGGCTTGTTCTCAGCTCTGTTTGCCTGACCAATGATTTATTCTCCCTGTGCACTGGGATGGGACACCAAGATGATAGACTACAAGTAATAGAAATAAAACCAGGAACTGCAACACTGACTTGTTTGGGGATCATTACTTGTAAAATGACTTCGTATAAGTACTAGAATACAAAAGAGGCAGAAAGAAGAAGATTCCAGTCTCTCTTTATCATATTTAAATACAAGTAAAATGGTGTGGCAGTTAATGTGAAGATTATTTTGAAAATTTGTAAAACTAGAAATTACATAATTTGATTAAGTATACTGATTTAATATTAGACTTTAAAAACACAGTGCACATATTGATTTTCAAGATCTGTGCTCAACAAAAAATTCTGGGATGCATAAAGAAGGCTGAAACAGCTCCCCTCCCACTCTGTAGTCTTTTCTCCCCAGAAATCTCATTTTTTCATTTGGATTTCTTTTTCAACCAGGTTCCCTGGGTAACTCTCAGATATCAGGGAAAAATAAATTATATGGGAAGGAATGATACACCCTCTAGCATCTGATTTCACTGTCTGTTTAAGACATTCATCCAAGTGTTCAGAAATACCTTCATATGCACATATTGTATTCAATCATATGGTAAAAGAGGAACAAATCTACTTTGTTGCAGACTCTTTGATCAACTTCTGTCACAGACAAGCCGAAAGGGTCATGCCATTACTTATTTGTCAGGAGTTCTAATATTGCTAAAAAGAGTCAATTCGCAAAAGCAGAGATTCTAACCTATGACTTAGGTTAGATTAAGACATGTCTAGATTTTATGGTTTCCTCTAAAGTCAATCATAAATATTCTAGTGCTGGTTATAGGCAGAAGTTAACAGTTAACTGTTTTGTAACCATCCTAACTTATAGTTCATTCTTTCAGAAGGCAGACTATAAAACCTGTGGTATAATAAAGTTTTGGGCCTACAACATAAAGGTCTGATGTCATAAATAAATATGGACTTAATAATACTGCAAGATAGTTTAAATACACAAGCAGACACACACTTGTAGTTAAAAGCTTACAACAATACTATGTCTTTCCTCTATTGCTTGACAAAAAATGATTAAAATTAAATATCTCTGTAATTTATCCTATTCTGGATAGTCCACTTTGCTGTAATTGGAATACAAACTGAGGACATCATTAGTGAGGGCCTGTTAAATTAGTTAAATTAATATTAACATTAGACTTTGACCAAAAGAACTGCTAGTGACTTGCAATTAGGAAGAAAGAGACTGGACAATAAAAGATTTATTTAGTCTGTCATTTTCTGAAAAAAAGTGTTGTTTCAAAGTAGTCAAACAAAATTTAATGCTTCTCTAAACCGTGTGAGATAAGCACTTCCTGTGCAAACAACTTTAATTTTCCATTACTTTATTACGCTTCCTTTTTTATAATCAGCAACTATAAGAAAAATTAATAAATTAGCAAATATATATACATGCCTAAGCTAAGTTACTATGTTACTCTGTTGCAGTATATAGTAGCCTCACATCTGCTTTCTGTACTCTCAATCTTTTGTAAAGAAGCCATGTGTTTCAGAGCCTTCTTTGAGGCATCCAGCTTATTTTTGGGTGCTGAAATATCAGTTATCACACTTAACACACACAAAATAGGCCTGAACTCTGGTGGTTAAAGTGGTTGTGAATACTAAGAAATTAATTGTTTATGACACACGAAAGAAGATTACAATGTGTAACCTAAAAATGATGTATTAATCTCCTTTCATCACTATATAAAGTTTATGACCAAAACTGTGATGTTTTCCTACCCCAGCGTGTGAGTTTCTTCTTTTAATTCCGTGGCTTATTGTTTGCAACTCAAACCATGGGGATATACATTAGTACTCTGATTTCAGGGAAAGCTTTGGGATAGAGGGGTGGGTCCAGGCTGAGTCTTCCCACTTTTGAGCAAAATTTCCCTCGATCCACGTGCCAGAACAGTTTTCTCTTCCAGACTTTTCATTTTTCAGGTTCTTTTTATTACAGAATCCCAGAATAAGCTGAGTTGGAAGGGACCCACAAGGATCATTGAGTTCAACTTCTGACCCTGCACATTCCCAAGAATCATGCCATTTGCCTGAGTACCCATTTTTCAGCACGTCTTTTACTTCTCTTTGAGGAATTCTATTCCTTTGCTCTATTAGATGGTTTAATTGATGGGTTTTATTTTGTTGCCTTTATTTTTCTTCTTGTTCCTCTTTCCTTACAAGCATTCTCAAGTGCTTTTGATATTGACCACCATTCATTGTTCTATATAAAACCAGAAAGTTATGTTCTGACAGTAAAACTGGCTATCAGTCAAGTCTTCTGTTAATTTTTGTATAATTACACTCTTGAAGAAGCTGCCAGAATATCAGTGAGGTCTGAAAAGCCTTCTGACTGCAGTAGCACAAGTGTGGCACAAAACTGACTCTACTCCTACTCACTTAAAGATCTGTATATCTCTGAATAAGTCCAGAAGAGCTCAACTCCCCACATTTTTATGTTAGGATATGAATAGGGTTTGAAAATCATTTGTCAAGAGTATTGAGTCAACTGGCAGCTATGGTACGCTTTCTCCTTCTTTCTTCTGGCAATTTAAAATGTGGTGTTATGGGTAAATCAAGCTTTTTCATGAAATATCAATCTTTGACACCTAAGCAAAAAAAGAAAATCTAGCATAATAAAATATCATTTGCTGCTAGGTTTAATCATGTGATTATGTCTTTCATTCAGCCTCTAGAAACTTCTCTATGTGTTGCTGGAGGTTTTTTTTTTCCCCAGAATCAATGCATCTAAACACAAGAAACTCCTAGCCTTTTGGCTGAGGCTGTAGTTTTATTTAGCTTTAGTTTGCACAGAAAGAAAGATTTACTAGTGTAGAGACATAAATCTAAAGAATGTGGGACATGACCTATGGGAAACCTACAGGAAGCAGAGATATGGAAGGGTTTCTAAATGATCTAACAGAATGGTTAGACAGGTAAAAAGAGAGACACGGTGAGAGCAGTTGCAGAAGCAAAGGCAGAAAATTATTTCAAGCAAAATAAAAAGCAGTTTAGAGGTCAAAGATGATGAGGAAATATTGTGAAAGTCTGAGGTTTTGCTAAAATGTCACTAAAGATATTAACAAAAATAGTACCCTTCAATGTAAGGGATAAATTGACCATAAATAAATGGGGAAAACCAGTCTGCATTTAATGAGCTTGAAGTAAAAGGGATTAACAAGGTAGGACAACAAATGAGAATAAATTTAAGATAAAGGTGGGATATCTTTCAAAGAGCAAAGGCTGCCCTTTTTACATTGTTAAATAAAAGATCCAGAAAGTACTGAGAAATTATGTGGAAAGAAAATGCAAAGGTAAGAGTTGTGTGGAAGAGTTTCAGAGTCAAAAAGTGGTCACAATAACAAGAGCAAAGTTGAGGGGAGAACTGCTAGAAAGTATGCAGATCAGCAGGGAGAAAGGAGAACTGAATGTCAGGAAGAAGACAAGGAGGCAAAAAAAAGTTGAGAAGAAAGTTGTGCTGCATTTCAATAATATCATCTTGCAAGAAATGGACAGAGTTCTACATGGGGAAGAGGAAAAGAGAGAGGGATGAAGGGAGAGACAGAGAAAGGGAGAGGCAGGGAGGGAAGGAGAAGACGGAGGAAGGTTTGAAGTCTGAGTCAATGGTGGGGAAAAAACAGCTGGAACTAAGGAGTTTTAAAGTGGCTGGGAAATAGTTATTTAGGTAAACAGATGGTAGAACTGAACAGAAAAAGCAGATTTGAAGTGAAAAGAGACAGCCTTCACAAGTACTTAAAAAAATATTCCACTGTGTTGAGGAAAGTGTGAAATATGCAGATTCAATGACACAAGAAAACAGTAGTTAAACGAAGCAGTGGAACGCCAAGGACACACTGATCAGGAGCCAGTGTGAGGATAAAAGAGAAAATGAGAGATGCTAAACTCAAATGCAATCTCAAAGCTCAACAGAGACTGAAGACAAAGAGAGAAGGATATTCCATGAGAGTAAAAAAAGCAATCTTTAAATGAAGAAAAACATTTTTCAGCTACACCTATAAGTCAGTGGTATAGCAGTGTAATGAGACTGGGCACTTTTTGAATTTTAGAACAGGATTTTTAATTCACACCTAGAAATTGTATCCTTTTTAATAAATGAACCTTCTACAGAAATCTATTCAACTTCTAAGTGAAATACATGTGGATCAGGGGGTTTTATGTGTTTTATTTTTCAAAATATCCAGAGAAATTATATAGATCCCTAAAAGAAGTATGAAAATCTGCATGACATTATTCAAAAGGTGGATTTTTTTCCGGTTAACTCTTCAAGCTCATGAAAAAACTCAATATATAACGAAGATGACTGTCTAGATGCTTTTATCTCCTCACTGCTGTAAGCTTTTGTGTCATCATTCTTTCTATGCAGATATGTGTAGCTGAATCCCCCAAGTTATTTTTGCCATGTTTAGCTTACCTTTCGTCCATTTAAACTTCCTGATCAATTTATTAGCTATTCCCAAAAATGGTTAATTCTTTTTAGCATCCCAAAAAGGATGCTGCCATAGCTCTCTAGTTCTCTTTATTCAAATCAGTTCTCAGAAGCACTTATAATTTTCTCTTAATCTCTTTTTAAAATAGGAAGTTAAAAGTCTCACATTATTTTTTGACTCCAAGAGATATTTAGAATATCCACAGGCAAAACTTAGCACCAGCTCTGCTGCCATTTTTCCCCTGAGGAAGCACAAAGCTGGAACATCAGTAAATATTGCCTTTTTGCCTAACCTTTCTCCCCGACCTCATATTGACTTAACAGAATCTTTACCACTGTAAGGGACCAAGAGTTGGTCAGGTCCACAGGAGCAGCAAATGTTTTCCCAATGGTAAAGAGTAGAACAATTCCCATTGCTCTAATATAGTTCATTTCCAAAAAACTTTGTGGTTTTTCATGACATATTCTTTATGCTGTAAAACTGAGCACTAAAAAAGCCACAATACATATAAGATTTAAATGATTGCAACGGCTCAAAATTAGAGGAAATCTGAATATTTGAACTAGAATAGCTATGCTATAAATTACTCACAAAAAAAACTTTCATTTCAACAGTGACCTTGGTCCCAATCAAGAATATAAGAAAAAAAAAATCCCAACACTGGAGAGTTTTTTTAAATGCACACCTCATCAAGTTATCATAATTAAATCATCATTTTCATCAAGCAGTAAAATGTGACCAAAGTACCATGCAAAATTATTAATCACAGCACATATAGAATTTCAATTGCAAACAGTTTAAGATGCATTTATTAAAGTTTTCCTAAGATAACTATGAAATAAAATCATGTTAATGTTTTGTTATTGGAGGAGGAGCTAGAGGTATTTTAGAGAATTTATTATTAAAAATATGAAATACTCAATCCTTAAAATTACTGATATGAATAAGGGATTCATTTTGATATATGTTTCTAGGATTCTTTCATCATCACTTAATAAATTGAAAAAGTTAAACATGTTGTTTATATGCCTATATACACTATAGTTAAAGTCAATGCCAAAGACAGCCAGAAATTCTTACCCACAGATTTAAGCCCTCTCTTTTTTAAATTTTGACATTTTTAAAAAGATTTGCTAACTTTTTTATAGAAATCAGAGGCATATTAATACACATAATCTACATGTGCATGCATAGAATTCCCCCTGGGAAATAATTTGATTCAATTATATGAACATTTAACCTGTTCTAGAAAATGAAACTATGTAACTTAGAGAATATAACTGAGATCACTTTAAGACTCATATTCTGCAACAAGGATCCAGTATGCAAAGCAAAACTTAATCCCTGGTCAGTGATGTTTTGACAAGAAAAAGAAATAGAAATTATAAAATTTCAAATTCATCACTCTAATCTCTATTTTTTCTTTAAACAAACCTCCCATATGACTTGCCAGAATCTGTTGGTATTGTTCACTTCCCTTCACACCAGTTTTTTGCATGGTTTTTATACTGATGTCCTACGTAGTGAGCAACCTTATTTAGAAATTATGCCCTGTTGACTCAGCAATCAAGACCTGACAATTAGATCTACCTTTCTAATGATAATCAGCACTGTTACAAGTTCACATATCCGTATTAATTTCTTGTTTCAAGGTATACAAATATTTTTATCGTAACTCCCCATGATCATTTTTTTTGGTTGTCCTTTCTTCCTACTAATCTCTCTTTGGTTTAGTTACAATCAGTCTGGCAAACACAGAAGAGACAGTGTCCCCTCCATTCTCTCTTCTTCTGTTCTGTTCATTTCTTTTGGAAGGGAAGTTCCAGGGACCTCAGGCTACAGTAAGACCAATTGGGCCACTCAGAGAGAGCTCTACACCCTGATATATCTGCTTATTTGGCCTTTTGTCATTCTTTGCCTTCTTTACAGAGGAAAGGCTTTGCTTCATATGAAGTGTCCTGAACCACTTCTATATTTTCTGAATGTTATTTGATCATCGAGGAGTCTCCTTGCTGGCTGCCTATCCATTAAGTAGATTTGTTTCTTATAAAAATACCGGGGGTAGAAATGTTTCTGATTTCTGAGAATGTTCCTTCTGGCTTGGTCATATCTGGTGTTTTGCTGTTCTAATTTATTCTCAGATCTCTGAACTAAGTTTTCAGTGGTGCATTTATCATATTTATCTGAAAGAAATAGGTGGGACAAAACATCCCACTCCCAGGTGCTATAGCTACATCTACACTGTAATTTTGCTGGGAAGGCACAGATGCTGCCTGAAGGTCAGGACAGCCCAACTCTTTCTACCTTCACTGCATTTGCGAACAGCCCAGGCTTCAGCTTATTCTGTAATAAACAGTGCCAAGGCTATCCTTTCTACTAAAAATCAGCCAAACCTCAGGGAGCTAGGTTGCAAAAGGAAGACAGCAATCCCAAAGCACTTTTCTCCTCCGACACTATGAAACATTAACAAATTCAATAATAAAGTATAAAAATAGGTGTGCTTTACAGATATAAGTATACTTGGAGATAGCTTCCCTAAGAAAGAATACAAACTGGTTCGCCTCAAACTCAGACACAACTGGAGTTCTGAAAAAAACAGAGCTGTTATGGAAATTGCTGAATTGAAAAGGACTAGTTTTATTTTGTTTGGATTTTCTCTTTATTTTAAATAATGCTGCCAACAAAGATAATACAAGGAACTTAATAAACAATGAAGACTGTTATTGGACTTGACAAAAAGATCATCTTTAAAATTGTAGCTTCTATTTAAAAAAAATTCACTTTTTCTTCAATTTAGTGGGCAGCTAAAATACAGTTTGGAGAAATGTCCTCATTCAAAAACAGGGTCAGCCAAAGCAGTTTTCTTGGGTCTATGTGCCATCAAATTGTAACATCTCTAAGGACAAAGAATCCACAATATCTTTCTGGGAAACCTGTGCAGAGTTCAGTTACTTTCAGAGTAAAAATGTTTTGCCATGTATTCAGATTGAACCTCCTGAATTTCAGTTTGTGCTCATTGCCTCTCATCCTGTACTTGGATGTCCCTGAAAAGTGTCTGGTTCTGTCCTCTTTGCATCCTTCCTTCAGGCAATTACAGACATTGCCAAAAAATTCCTTCTCAGGTGAAAGAATTGGTATTCCCTTTTGTCTAGTTTCATGAGGTTCCTATCTGCCCAATTCTTCACCTTACCCAGGTGAAAGGCAGCACATCCACCTAATTTATCAGCCACTCCTCTCAGTTTTGTACCATCTGTGGACTTGATCAGTGTGCACTCAGTTATGTTTCCCATGTCATTAATAAAGATATTAAAGAGAATTTCACCCAGTATTGACCACTGGGGTACCCTACTGGTTATGGCCTCCAACTAGAGTCCAGTCATTCAACCAGCTCTAATTCCACCTCATTGTCTGCTCAGCCAGCTCATACCTCATCAGTTTCTCTATAAGAATCTAGCTCACAGGAGACAGGATTGAAAAAGTTACTGAAATCAAAGTAGACAATATTCACTGCTCACTCCTCAAATAACAAGACACTCATTTCATCATGCAAGGTTATCAGCTTGGTCAAGCATTACTTCTCCTTGAATTCATGCTGACGTCTTGTACCTTGTACTCACCTCCTTGCTTACATGCAAATTCTTAAGGTAAACCTGCTTCAGCTGGGCTTTGTTGTATTTACTTTCCCTTTTTTCACATTGCTCCAGGCTCTTTGGGCATCAAAGGTGTCCTTCACTACCCTCACCAGACTTTCTGGTAACTTAATTTCCTCTGAAATTCCAGCTTAAACCCCTCTTTGCCAGGACAGCCATCCTGCTGGCAAATATACTTTTGCCATGGTTAGTCAGGTGGATCCCATCTCTCCTAAGCAGATTTTGATCTTCAAATAGATCATGGTGATAGAAAACAAAATTCTGCTCCCAGCACCAGCTCTGCAATCAATTCTTGACACATTGAATCACTGCCCTCCTCCTTATACCCTTTGCCCTCACCAGCAGAATTCTGGAGAACACTATCAGTCTTTTATAGACCCAACCACCACCCTCAGACCTCTGTAGTCACTTTCCGTACTCACCAGGCTGCCACTAGTGTTCCCACTGGTGTCCTCACAGAAAAACGGGATTTTCAGATGGGGGTTTGAACAGGGCTCAGCAGCCTCTCCACAACAACCCATAACACACCCAGTGGCAAGCAGCAAACTTTTCTAGACAACAGGCCAGGCTAACACATCCATATTATTCATCAGTGCATTTCTTGAAAGAATTTCCACTAAGGCCAAGATTTCCCCCTTTAAAATGCCCAAGAGTAGTTCAGGCAGAATAGGCACTTCCCAGAAAGCAGTAAAGACAGGGCCATGATGCTTTTTGCCACCTGTTGGGTCAGGGAAGTTTAGCCATATCAATCCATGCTATGTCATGCTGTTCTTCCTGAGGTCAGCATAGGGGACATTAGTCCATTCTGTCTTCTAGAATAAAAGAGGAAATTGAGGACCTGGAATGATGGATCTCTCAGAGGAAAAGCTGGTTTTAGTTTAATGAATGTAGGAGAAGAAGAAAATGTTAGAGTCAAAAAAAAAAAAAAAAAAGAGAGAACATGAGATGGAAAGAGAAATCATCCAGGATGCATTTTATTTATGAATCTTAATACAACGACAGAAAGAAATTTTATATAATTCACAAGGGGTTACTTGGAATTGAATGAGTCATATACTGAAAGAATTTGAACAGAGGATGACTCTTTGTTAGTGGACTGGTTTAAAAAAAAATAAAAAACATTTTCCAAGATGGATACAGCACAAAAAGGCAAACACAGCAGGATAAAGCAAAGGAAGAATACCATAAAGGGGTTGATAGAAATGAAGATAAAACTCAAGTGTGCACTCAACATAGAAATGAGCTAAATAAGAAATTAAATTTGAATTTATGGAGACTAATAGAAATACATATAAGCTCATTAATAGAAGATTAGTAAAGTCCATCCAGTTATTTGTATACAAATAAATATGTGATACAATGAGCCTAACTAGAATTTTTTTGGAAGATAACAATAAAAGTATATTAATATCATGGGATATAAATTGTCTTTAGAATAGACCAAAAGTGCAATGATGCTTGAGCAATTAAGACACAAAAGGAGAATGAGAATTGTGATTTATAGGTAGGAGGATGATTTTGCTAATACGTCTTGTGCATTTTTTGAAGTGATGCAGCTGAACAATTGCCATGTTGGCTGTATTCAGAGAGGGAAAACATGGACTCCTTAGGTAATCACAGGCTCACAGGCCAGATTGTGAACATTTTACGATGGAGTGGAAATAATTAAAGGGCTTATCTCAGCTAGGACGCAACTTGTGCTATCTTATTTTACATATACTAGTGTTTGTATAAGTGGTGGAGGGAATGTTATTCCAACCAAATACTTAGCTGCAGCTGGACATTTTCTCCATAAGACTTTATGTCCTGTGTCCAAAATCCTAGAGGCTGTGATTTAATCCTGCCTTTTTTTTTCCTTTTTTTTTATTTCTGTTCAGACCCTAGCACTCATGTTCCTACTAGAATTACTTTTTTTACTTGTCATTTCCAATTGAAGTTATCTCTCCTGATTCTTAAGGACAAGCAATCTTAGATATTGGTCAGGACTATCAGTACATTTGGTTTGTTCTCCAAGTGCCCAGAGGTTTGCAGGATTCACAAAAATTTCAAAAGAAGGCTGGAACATACAGCTAATCCACGAGAATATCCCTCTGCTTGGAAAGGGTTAATGAAGAATTTAAGAAAGAATTTGACATCATCCAGTTATCAACAATTCAGCATCAAGAATTTAAACCACTTGCTTTCCAAGGGGAAAAGGAAAGGAGAATTCATGGTGATCTTTTCACATATGACCTGAGCACACGAACTTCATTCCTTTTTCCAATCTATTTTAACTACATTTATATGCTCTTTTCCCATCTCTCTTAGTTTGATGTGTTTCTTTCAAAGCTGATGCATATCTCCTTGACAATAATAAAAAGTAGTTAGATGCCTTCATTTGTCTGTGATTCAAGACCTTGGGTCTTTGAACGTAACTGTGGCTTTGCATGCCTTTTCAGAGGAATTTTCAACATCCCTGGCACAATACAATGCACTTGGTTCAGTTTTCATAACACTACTCAGAATCAAAAAGATGAAAAGTTAAAACATGTAATAAGCACAAAAATATCTTTGCTGCAACCATTACTTATTTGTACTCAATATGGCAAGAGATTGCAGACCTGCAGCAGGATTTCACTGGAGCTTTACATTGCTTAAATATGAAAAGAAAGAGGATTCTTTTAGGTCCTTTTAAGAAATCACACTTTAACACTTTTTTTTTCCAAAGAAATTAGAATGTTTTCATTCAGCAAGTGAAGACTGGAATATGGCTACTGTGTTGGAATATGATAGGGGGAGCAAGGAACAAAGGAAGCAAATAAATTCTAACTTTGAAGACTAAAGCAAATTAGTCTGACATAACCATGAATGAATGCTGAAACTCGATGGATTTTTTTTCCCAAGCTATAAGATTAAATTGAAAGATTCTGGAACATCTTTTCTTTAGATACAGAAATGTAAACAGCAGTTTTATGGTGAAGTTTAGTAAGTTTGTAAACTGTTTGGGCTGATAAATTTGCTAGTACTGTTCTTGGGAGACCGTCTGAAATTAATTCATCTGGAGGAAAAGATATAGGGCACATGAATGGAAGCCAGACCATATCATTTGGTCTCAGAAGCAAAGGATGGTCTCTGGCTTGTTATATTGGTAATCTAGCTCGCAAGTCTTCACTCCTTTCTATTGACTTTCTTGTCCCCAGATGCATCTTATTCTAGAGTTCCATATTTTCCTTTCTTTCATAAGCACCATTTCTCCTCACAAATATCCTTATAGCACCTGTACTTTTTTCCCTGAGCTTCCCACTCCTACCATTTCATTTTCCCAGTCTGGGGGCTCTGTGTGACCTGACTTGGCTATGAGAGAAGGTCTGGGTATGCCCATTCTTCTTTCTTCCTTTGACTTTTGTTTACAGATGATCAGAGAAATGCTTTGAGTCAAAAATATTCTAAATGACACCTCTACAGAATAAGTAGGAACAAACTTGCATATCTCCTCCCCTCTAGGGTCAGGCCAAACATCCTTGATTCTGAATTAGACATTAGTTTTGAGAGCTATATTATGCAAACTTTAGTTCGTAGACTTTACGCATTATTTTAAATTAAGGAAAGAGGATTAAGCAGATGTCAATGCCCTTGTGCATGAGTTACAAGAAAGCACAAAATGTAGCATTCCAAAATGATGCTCACTTGTTCATCAATATTTAAAGAGATATTTCTGTCTTATTTCAGGAATGACAGGGGAAAAGATATTATCCTCTGGAATGATTTTAAAGAAAAAAATAAAGAGAACACATAACCAAATGTGAAGTAGGGACAGATAAGAAACAAAATTTGGCTGCACTTCCACTTTTATGATGGGAAGATAGCTTCACTGACTTAACTTTTTGCCAAGAAAAAGTACTTCCACAGTATTCTTCTAGTGGAAGACAGAAATTTGACATAAAGGTACAAAATGGTTGACATCAACTTATAAAATACTTTCAGCATATTATCTGATACTGGAGATTTGTATCCTTCAGTAAAAGTATATTGTCAGTCTGTACATTCCAGTGGGAACTTGGCTAACTCATAGATTATTTTAATGTATATATCTCATAAATCAAAGATTGAGGTTGAATCAAAAAAGAGTGAAAATCTCAAAGAATAGAAGGGACATTTAAAAATCCCAGATATTCCCTTTTTGAAATATGGCCATTATTTATGGGCAGACTTAAAATGAAATTTTAAACAGGCTGTCAAATGCATAATTTAATTTTGACTCAGTAAATTCACTCATATGTTAAACTGGTATCTAGAAGAGAAGCAATTTTGCTAAGATCTGTTTTCAGATGCTCAAGAAATGGTGAAGAAAACTTTAGGCATTGGATAGAAACCCAAGTAAATCAGAAACCAAATTAAACAGAAATATGAATAGAAATTATAGAAACAGAAACAAAAATAGAAATATTGCAAAGAAACTTGAGTAAACCAAAAATATGCCCCATTTCCCAAGTAAGAAATATATTCTTTAAAGAAAATTGAAAAGTTGTTCACAGTAAAACAAACAAACACATGAACAAACAAACACCAGAAACACTGTCTAAAATAGCTGCTAAACGAGCCTGTGTAAGTGGCTGAACTTCTACTTTCAAGAAATTCGATGCAGAAAGAAATTATTTATTCTACTTGTTTCCAAATATTTTGTTTCCAAAAATATTTAATCTACTTGTTTCTCATCATGATTAAACTAGATTTAGTTTATTAAGGCAAAATTTTTCTATCACTTGGAACTCATACACAGCACAGTGAGATCAAGCTAGTATTTATGGTAAGAACACTTTTGTGACAAACAAAAAAAAAAAAATCAAAAGCTCTCCACAAAGATGCATGTAGTTAACTCCTTCCAGCCTCCCTGAACTTCCTTCTCAGCCCCAGGTCCATTGACTACTCAGGCTAGAGCCAAGGAAAGCCCATCATCTCCATGGTGTCAGAGACTGAAATAGTTCATGCCTCAAACATTGCTATAAAAGAGTTTTGCCCACTGTAACGAAAACTGTGTAAAGAATATGCAACCAAAGAAGCCTCCCTGAAAATACCTGACTGGAACTTTGGACTGTGAGTTAAACCACCTAGATAAGATGCTGCTGTCCAATCATTCCAGCCTAGGGAAAAACAAACAAGGCTGAGGCAGAGGAATGCCTTCCCAAGTGGTTTGTTGTGAAAGCCAAATGCAGCAGAGATTCTCCCCTGGCTGAGTTTGGGGGGGAGGGAAGACCACAGCCCACAGATACCAGGTTTACTTCCCCCAAAACGAGGAAGGGGAGGAGGTTTCAGGTGTAACCTCTGGTCAGAGGAAGTGGACACCCATCCTTCCTTACACAAACTGGCCAAGCTGTGGAACCCCCAAGCCCACAGGTCACATCCATGTGACATTCACATGAGAGGCAGCTGAGAAAGTGCCATAATCCAGCAAAGAGCCTCCGCAGTGCCCCCCCAGAGTCATTCCTGAAGCCTTGCACCACAGGACTGCATGTGGTGCAGCAAACCCAGGGCTGTAGGAGACAATGGTAAACTCCCCACGGGGGAGATGCCTGGGTTTTCCTACCTAGCCTGAGCATATATTAACCCATTGAATTCTGTGCTTTTTGGGGGTGGATCTTCACCACCAAGAAGACGAATTGGGAAGAATCAACAGAGCGTTGTTGGGATCCACAGAGTGGTGATTTTCCTTATTCTGTCACCCTCTTTCTGTGTGTTGTTTT
>JAYDZK010000169.1:92256584-92315208 GCA_034509185.1 Euphonia xanthogaster
AAATAAAAGACTATACAATAAAATTGTGCTTTTCTTTTGAGAGAAGCAAGCTATTATATGCTTTTCTAAGTTTCCAGGCCTTAGGCAAGAGAAAGCAATCTATAAGGAACCACATGGACTGCATGATGAAGAAATTATTTGAAAGCCATCTTCTTGTTACGTCATAGCCCACATATTAACGCACCATCTTGTTAAGGAAAATATAAAAAAAAAAAAGATGCTCTGGTCATTGATATAGGTGATATAAGTAAATTCAGAGCAATAAGTCAAAGCAACACCTACTGTTGCTCCAATGTGTTCAAGCTCTTCTCTTCAAGACCAGGTTGGATGGGGCTTTTGAGTAACCTGGTCTAGTGGAAGGTGTCCCTGCTCATTTCAGGGGGCTTGGAACTGGATGATTCTTAAGGTCCTTTCTGACCTGACCCATTCCATGATTCTGTTATCCAGAAACATCTTGACTGATGCCTGAGTAAAAACACAGGAGAAATAATATTTATCAATAAATATTAGACCAACAGCCACATTATAAAAACCATTTCTTTTCCTTCTAAACTTCCTCAAATTCTGGGAAAAGGACATAATGTGCACATATTATACAATAATCTGACTGTTAAAATATCACATGGCTGTTTTAATATGCAAAGTAATTTTTACTTTTAATATGCAAAGTAATTTTTACTTTAAAATGGTCTTTATCTTTTCCTAATAGGAACCTTTTGAGGCAAAATGGATGCAATTATGAAAAATAATATTATATTTTCTCACATATATTAATCTATTTCCTATCACATTAATAGAGATTGTCAGGGCAATCTCTATTAAGGGAATGATCTGGTTACAAAAAATATTAAAATTTGAAAATAGGTTCATTAAGGATTTTAAAAGAAGGGAAACCTTATCAGCATTCATCTTTTGTGTTCTAATTACATGATGATTGATCAGTAGCCACCATTGTCTCCTGTCACATGCACTAATAAAAATCTCTCCCAAGTGTACAATAAAGTGCCAAACATTAACTGAATTACATAGCAAGCAATTTTTGGTTAAAACATTTTTAGTAGTCTTGGTTGCATTGTGAAGAGTTTGCTTTTGATTTTTCTTTAGTTATAGTGATAGGGAGACATTAGAGATTCTTTCCAAAATATATTAAAAAAAAAAGAAGAAAAAAAGGAAAAAAAGAGAAATCCAGCTTATTCATAAATGAGCTTTATTTAATGAGCTTTAATTTAATGAGCTTTAGTTAGTTACTCGACTACTGCAGTAGCTTCAGAATAATCTCCAGCAGAATCCTGCCAATGGGGCCATGGACTGCAATCTATACACTGGCTTGGAGGAAATTTCCACTTCTCTCAGACAGTTCTGACAGGGACTTTAGAACTGAAATGCCATTAAATTAGTAACGTTCCAATTTGTCAAACTTGCACATGATTCATTTTTTTTTCTCTTCTCCCTGTATTGAACAAGTTATACAGACATTATTGATGAAATGGTCATATGCTAGTCCATCATATGGAGCATTCCAGGTCAGTCTGTAATTTATGCTTTTTGTGCAAAGGAGAAAAAAGTCCAAAAACTCCAAGCTATTTTCAGAGTGACAAATGTCAACATTCAGCACCTTGTGATCAATTTTAATTCCTGTATTATGTAAACACATGTGTTAATTTCCTGTCATTACAGTAATTTCAGTAAACATAATTAAAATAAATACGGATCTGCAGTTAATTTACAGTTGTACCTTGAGCTATTACAGCTATTTCTGATTCTAAATGTGTGTACCTAGCTGTAAACAGAATATAGAAATTGCACAGCTAGTTTTTACTGCACTGAAATACAAAACAGTTCTTACAGTTTGGGACTGGAACTGAACTGTCTCCTCTATTTAATGAAAAGATGAAGAGAGGAGAAGGATTTCAGAAGAAAGACATTCTCATGCAAAAAAAAATGGTTTGCATTCTTGGTGTCTGCAGAGACTACCTTTACAAAAGATATTATCCTTAGTAAAGGTTAAAATAAAAGTCAGAAATTGATCGCTAACAGCTATAATTGTATACCAAAATTAGGAAACATAACTTTTAACAAGTACATATAATTTTGAGAAAAGCAGCAAATTAAACTTTTATTTGGGGGAAAAAAAATATAGGCTTCCATTTCTTTTGTTTGAAACACAAAACACAAGGACAAAATTCCCATACAGTTAATAAAATTTTACAAGACTCTGAAAAACAACATGAAACAGTTTTTCTTGCAGACCAGATTAAATTCTTTATTTTTCTTATAATCAGTTTTAGATGCATTTTTAATTTATTTTGTTGGAGGAATGAAAACAGCAGGTTTAAAAGAAAAAAACTTGATGCTTTAGATTCTGAGATTTGGCCTGAGCTGAGAAAAGGCTGTGGCGCAGTGAGATGTAGGCTCTTTCTGGCAAACTCTGCAGCTTTGCAGAAGTGTTTATCAGCCTTGTAGGGTGCACTTGGACTCATAAGAATAGTTTTGGCTGTGCTTCAGGACCTTAATTCCTGACTGCATGGTTCTTGCCTGTTCTCAAGATCAGCACAATAGTGTTTATGCTGCAGAAGAGCCAAACTCAGCAATGCCCAGCTTTAAGCTCGCCTCCCAGCACATTCTCAAGCAGGAAAAGGACTATAGTCATTAAAAGCCAAACATATTCTGTGTCTGTAGATCACACAACAGCATTTGCTTTCCTTCACATAATAAGATGACTAGCCCTCTCATTTACCTAATACATCAAGTTACAACCAAAAGCACCTGAAGTCTTGTCAAAAAGAAAGGCACACAGCTGAGAAAAATGTTCAAAGCTCCTTAAAGTTCAGAGGATTCTCGATAATATCACTGAAGGAAGTCTTACCCTCATTGTCAGGAGTGGAAAGGGCTCCAGGCAGATTGACACCCCAACCAAGCATCCAGAAAGCCTGCTTGATGCTGCAGATTAAATGCCTGCCTCTAGTTTTCTGAGCAAAAGAATTTTTCTAGCATTGCAACTCTTCAATACCACAGGTAGAAAAAAAATGTGAGATCCTAGAGTCCAATTTGACTCACACCACACATGATACCTGACACCTCCTGTGCACATTCCTTTTCCCTCCACACCACAGAGGAGTTGCCATGTGCTCTGCCTTTTGGTATCCACACTGTACATTCATCCACAAATCCAAATCAGATTCTCTTTTTTCAGGCCTTCCCCAGCCTTGACAAGTAGTGCTGGTTATATGGAGAAAGGAGAGACTGTAAGTTCTAAGGGTTGTGGTTTTGGCTTAAGAGCATTTAGAGGAACACAGGGCAGGATCATCTCTTACTCTGAGGAGAAAAAATTACCACAGGTATGCCTCAGTTCTGAATATTGGTAATTTTCCAGTTTCCTGTAGTTTACAGAATCATAGAGTAGTTTGGGCTGGAAGGTTCCTTAAAGACCATCTAGGTCTAATCACCTCACCATAGATGGGAATCTTCAATGAGACCAGGCTACTCAGAGCCGGCCTTATCCAGCCTAGTCTTAACATGTCCAGGGATGGGAGTTCCTACCAGTGTGGGAAAGCTTTTTCCAGTTCTTTACAACCTGCATAGTAAAGAATTTCTTCCTAGTATCTAATCTAAACCTTCCTTCTACCCTCCTTCAGTTGAAGGCTATTCCCCACTGACCTGTCAGTATACACCCTTGTGAAAAATTCCTCTCCAGTTCTCTTGCAGGCCCCCTGTAGGTACAGGCAGGTGCTCTAAGATCTGCACAGAACCTCTTCTTCTCCGTGCTGAACAGCCCTGTCCCTTCCGCCTGTCTTCATAGGAGAGGTTCTCCAGCCCTCTGATCTATTTAGTAGCTCTCCTCTGGATTTGCTCCATCAAAATCATGTCTTTGTTGTGTAGCTATCAGTTTCTTTTTTATGTATAGGTATACATTGTTTGTGAGTTGTGAATTCTATTTTGGCATTCACTGCAACACTAATGTTCTTCCTCATGTTAGGAAGCCTGCACTTAGTAAGCATTATGTGTAAGAAGAGTTGTTTGGGAAGATTCTACTCACAAGTCCTTTAATTCTTCACAGATGATGAACCCAGAGAATACTGACTGAGCTAAATCATTGCCCTCTTCTCTATGCGGGCTGGAGGGAAAAATCAGCAGTGTTAAGCAACACTTTCAAGTTTCAGTAATGTTGAAACATGAGTAATTTTTTTTATTACCTTCTTTTAATAAAATATATTTTTATCCTTTTTTTACCATTTCAGAATTCTAGAATAATTTTTACTGAATTAATTTTAAGAGTGCCTTTGACATTATTAATACTTCTTTACCTTTCCTGGAAAAAAGCTTCACAATGACAATGTCCATGATAACATCTATCGTTTCATAATTAGACCCTGCTGATGGCTTCTAGTCATTCTACTAGCAATGAAAACACCTTCTTCTGTTTGCACTGTCTTAAAACAGATATGAGCCTCTATTGCTTAGGATCCATCTGGGCTAAGATTGCCTTAAAAATAGAAAATATTATCTTTGATAATTTCACCTATTACTGAAACTGCATTATGTAGCAGCCTCATTACCTAAGCCTACATGGGTTTATATTATTTGTTTATACTTACACTCAAATTTACCAAATTTCAGACTTTAAAGTCACTTTTCTGACTCTGCTTTCTGCCCAAGGCATTTTTGTGTGTCACGGGTGAAAACACTTCAACAACTTCTAAGTACAGTGAGCAAAACAAATATTTTGTTACCATTATTTAAACATTTTAGAATGAATTTAATACCTTTGGTTTGCAATAAACCCTTGATATTTGACAAGAAAAGTCTTGGAACAATAAAAGAAAGCCCACATCTATGTGTAAACTAAGCAAAATGATTTTTAAATCCAGATATTCCCAAGTTTTCTTGGTACCAGATGTGCATCTATAAGAAAGAAACTGAAATAAGGAGGAAGCTGTTAAAAAGATCTCAGTGATTATGTTTATAGGATAAAGCAGGAATTTATTTCATTCATCTGATTTGAACAACCAAAAAACCAGCAGAGAGGTAATGAAGGGCTTTGCCTCGCTTCTAGAGGAAGGCAGTGTAAAGACTAGCAGCCAGATTTAGCCTGCTTAGGGGAGTCTGGTTTTGTGTTTGGAGCTTCAAAACAGCTAGTGATTGTTTCTTTGGCTTCTTTTTCACTGAGCAAGAATTTATCTTGGAAGAAGAACATCAGAGCCCCTGGCTGTGAGTGGTCTTTGCAGACAGCAGGGAGAGACCCAGAGAACATTTAAGACCACGACTTTACTAGTACACAGGATGTGCCAGGCAGCAGTCTTCAGAATGACCTGTCTAGGCAAAACACTTTCATATATTCTATTAAATTATTCTCCAATATATAAGATAGCTGAGTGCAAGTTGTCTAGTGAGAGTGGTCCATGGCCCATGCTAATCCTGAGCCATGCCAAAAAATCTTTTAAGAAAGTGTGAGATGAAAAAAAATGTCATGGGCTGCTCTGGCAACTCACAACATGAAGTTCCAGCATGCAGAAATATCCCTTGACATTATCATGTTTACTAGCAGAGTAGCAAAAAGATGTGGCTAAGGTGTACAACTTTTATGCCTTTCAGCAGGATTCATGTTTGTTTAGTTAGCTGTTATTTTCTAATGGTCTCAGAGGAGGATTAAGCATCTCGGGAGGTATCTGACTGTAAGGACACACGGTCAATATGCAGTGAGACATATGGCAGAGATGAGTTTGCTTAAGTGTGTTACCAAAAAGAGATAGGTTTGACAACAATATCAGTAATGTTGGCCTGAACCTCAGACTGGTCCAAGTTTCCTGCTCTGTATCTCATTTCTGAATCTGTTTTTGATGCTATGTAGGGTTAGTATAAAATCCAGGAATAATGCTGTGAGTGCTGAAAAGGACACACACCATACATCTAACAGGAATTTTCTTCCTTACAAAGTCATGCTTATTCTTGTATGGTCTTATTGTCTGGCAAATGTTGTTACCACATTTGCACAGCATTGCAGAAAGTGCAATTCAGTGGAAAGACAGTAATGTTTTCCTACCTAGAAAAGGCCATTTTCTCATGGTTCAAATACTGTCACGTAGAGCATGAGCAAGAACACAGAAACTGAGAAGGGAATTATATTGATTTGGAAGAACTTCAAAAGAAACTGGTAACTGCAGATGGATTGTGTGAGGAGCAAGATACTATTGGTGTGAGTTGAAATATGCTCTGAAAATTCAGCCTGAACCATGTTTGTGTTGGAAAGGACCTAAAAAATCATCTAGCTCCAACCACCCTACCACAGGCAAGGTCACTTTCCACTAGAATGGGTTGCTCATAACCCCTCCAAGCTGACTGTGAACACTTCCAGGAATTAGGCATGCCCAGCTTCTCTGGGCAACCTGTGCAAGTGCCTCATCACTCCCACAGTAAAGAATTTTTTTCCAAACAGCTAATCTAAACCTACCCTCTTTCGGTTTAAAGCCATTCCCCCTTGTCCTGTCACTACATGTGTTTGCAAAAAAGTCCCTCTCCAGCTCTCTTGTAAGTCCCTTTAGGTACTGAATAAGCACTAAAGGCTGCTCTAAGGTCCCCTCAGAACCGTCTCTTCCCCAAGTTAAGCAGCCCACAGCTCTCTCAGCTTGTCCTCATAGAAGGGATTCTCCAGCCCTCTGATCCTATTTGTGCCCTCCTCAGGACCTGCTTTAACAGGTCGGTGCTGTTCTTGTGTTGGGGCCCCAGAGCTGGATACACCACTTCAGGTGGGGTGTCATGAGAGCAGAGCAGAAGGGTAGCATCAAATTCCACTTGTTTTATCTTTCATCTGGTATATTCTTTCATCACACTTTGATACTATAACCTTTCACATGAGAAGGAAAGGAAACAAACAAAATTAATTGATTCTTTTTTCTGATATTCAATTACCAGCCTTATAGATAAATTCACATGCTTTAAAATATCCCTTCCCAAACAGGTCATCTGTAGGCATGGATAAAGATAGGAAGAAAAATAGTATGCTCCACTTACATATTGTATTTTTTGTGTAGCTTTATAATGTGCAAATTATTCAAGAGAAATAGTTTCTTGGATCAAACTGATCTGGAAAAAACATTAGTGATTGCCTAAAGCAACATAAATAAAAGAACAAAGTTATGGCTTTTATTCAGTGTTTGACTTTTGTTCTTGTTTTCTTTTCCATTGCTGAACGACACTTCTCAACAAAAAAAGACCCTGGGTGTTTGCAAGTCTTACATAATTTCACTTGGGGACTGTAAGGTTTAGCTCTCCAAAATCAATGCCAAATACAGTCAAAAACAATAAGAAAAAGATCCAGCACCAAGTAGCACTGGAATGATTCTTATTTTTAATTTTGCTGTAAAGGAAATACACAGTTCAGCATATAGACATAAAGTCTACACCCTTGTAAACAAGTCCTCAAGACAACCCATAGAAGACTGCAATAAGGAAAAAGTAAAATGAGGAAATTCACATGAAAAGGTAGTACTAATGAGAAGAGGACAAGCCCTTAAAACAGGGGACTTCTCAGCTGAGGTCTTTACAAAACAGGTGATGTATGTATCATACAGGTGATGTATGATGCGTGCATACATCACCTGTAGCACTCATGAAACTGAGGGATTTACAAATAATTTACAGGTCATACATCTGAAAATATGGCAGCGATTATCTGTCACAACTTGCCAAGCAACAAACAGTCCATCTTATCAACTTTGATTTCCATTTTCATCAGTGTAACCTTGAGCATGCCCTAGACCTGTATAAACAGACATTCTGTTAAGTATTATAATTCTTATTTAAATGAAGTGAAAAAGTAATAATTCCACATATTGCAAAGCAGTTAGTGATCTCATCGTCCCCTTGTGTTGTATGCATATTTGTTTATCAGCATGAAGCAGCTTCTTATCTCTTTTCAAAGCCCAAGGCAAACAAAGTAAACATTTAATTAGAAACATCAGTTCCTAAAGTTATTGGCATTTTTGACTTACACTGAACTTCCAGCTCATTGACAAACACCCAAACACAACTTTCTCTACAATTGTATCTACTGGTGTGGGAGAAGTCACTATTAATATCACTGATGCTGATTCCTGTTCTTATACAAGCTCCTTTATTCGAATATCATTTGTGGAAACATTAAGCAGACATGGATTGATGGTTTTAACAGATAAACTCGACACTAGTTTTTAATCCCGTGAATATATATGCAAATGGATGATGATGGCTTTAATGGAAATTTTGCCTGCATAACCATTGCCCTCTAATGGGAGAGGAGGAACAAGAGCTACTCAGAATTTATATTTGGATCCCATGAGTCATAACCATTTTAAAGGAATGGGTCTTATTGTGCTTTTATGTAGCGTTTTGATTAACCTTCCATCGCTCCATGGAGTTTGAGGCTTCAGGGATCTACATCCAGACTGATTTCCTGGCTAACACAGACCATTTATTTTCACCCAGCAACCCTTTTATTAGTTAAAAAAAAAAAAAAAAACCAAAATCCCAAATGTTTTATGTTAAAGTATTTCCCTTCATAGGGGCTGAGACTGTTGCATAGCACTGCAATGAAGCAGGGAAGCTCAGTGTCACTTCAGGGCCCCACAGTAGCAGAGAACAAAATAGAGGACATACATATCAATAATCCTGCAGAATACACTTGGCTTCGGGTTGCCAAGGAGGAAAAAAAGAAGGAACTCTGCAGCCCTGTGAATATGAATAGCAAAAATACTTCTTTCCACTTCTAGTCCTGACAGTTGCTCAGCCTGTATTTTTCTTAACAGAAATGATTGTTTTATTCCCCTGCCAAGTGACATGGTTGGCCTCAGGCTACTGCCTTACACTGTCTTGGTCATCTCTGAGGTAAGAGTGAGCAAAACAAAATAAAACTAAAGTTAAAAAAAACCCCCACAAACATAAAAAAAAAACCTCTCCTAAACAGCTAAAATACCACACAAAAGCAAACACAAAAATCCCCCAATCTCAACATACAAAAAAAAAATAAAAAAATGGAAAGCTAAAAGACACAAAACATAAACAAACAAGCAAAAACTTCCTTGATTGTGCCTAGAGGAAAACTTTTCTGCGTATCCTGGAGAAAATATTAGAAGTGGCGTTCTCTAATTCCATGTGTCCTAACGCTGAGTTCCCCTTCTTTGGGCAATAGGAATGCTCTCAAAAGGTGAAGTAAAGCTTTTTTCTTTCTTTTTGTTTTTCTTTTTTTATTCTCCAAACTAATTTATATTTCTCTGAACGATGGTAAGTCCAGCACCTCCCCAATGTTTAATTATCTGCACAGCAAGTAAAATTCATCTTACCTTAAGGCTAATTTTTTCTAACATTAACCACCAGTCACTGAATCCTGTTCTGACTTTTTCTAAGAATGTTATACATTTTCCACCCATCAGATTCACTTATGTGTGAAATGATCTTTCAGGCTGCTTTTCAACAATCTCGAAGCGCTCAACCCCCCAGTCTCGAAGGGTTGAGCGCTGTAAGTCTCACATTGTTTTGCAATTCATAGATCACTTTGAGTGCCTTCCTTCAAGCTGTCTCAATGCACCCTCCTTGAATTACAGAGGCAGATGCAATGGATTATCATTTCAGCCTGTACAGCAGTGCAGCTAGAGGCAAGCTCATGACCCTATATCTACTCTTTACCTATACAAGGATCACATTACTTCTTCTTGCCCCCAGCACTACACTGTGGAAGACACGAGGAGCTGGATATTCTGGGTATCTTAAAGCCTTATTTTCCAAGATTGACATTCTTCCCCTGTAGACTGTCTTAATTTCTTACCTATACTAACTTATTTTTCTGCATTTAAGTGCTTTTTGGGGGGCATCTGAACACTTACCCTAGTATTTCTATTTCTCCATGAGAATATGAAGTCCTCATTGCTTATTCTTCCATCAATGGTTATGTCATGGCTGGATTTGCCTGGTAAATTGCTTCATGATCATAAAGAAAATGCTACATAAATAAATACTAAAATGATAGACCAAGGATAGACTTCTGTTATTTGCAAAAAATAAAAAGTAAATTAAGAGATTTGCAGTAGACAAGGCTTTAATTCATCTGATAGAACTCCTGTTATTTCTAAGGTCAATTTTTTTTATTATTTTGACATTGGTTACCACATTATACCGCACAATATAAATAATAAATAAGTGTAATGCATCCAAAAGAAGTTCTTACTATAGGGTTATAACAATATTTTTAAGCACTAAATTTCTTTATTATGTTCTAAGTCTCAATGAAACAGGAAATCAAGAAAAGACAGCAGATCTGCATGAAATATTGAGATGTTGTCTGATTGAGCAGGGGTGGGAAACAAATAAGAAAGGTATGGACATGATAGACTTAGTACACCTCAGAGTCATGAAGGTGATTAAATGATTGAAGCATCTGTCATACAAGGAGCATCTGACATGTAGGAGAGACTTAAAGATCTGGGAATGTTGAGAGGGATCCCAGAGGAATCTGGGAACTCCAGAGAGATCTTATCATTGCTCATAAATACCTGATGAGAAGGAGCAAAAACTCTTTTCAGTAATTTCCACTGGCAAAAGGAAAAGCAATGGGCAGAAACTGAAACACCTAAGAATACACCCAGGCACAGCAAAACTCCTTTTTACTGCAAGGATGGTCAAACAACAGAAGAGATTGGCCAAGGAAGTTGGAGAGTCTCAATTCTTAAACCCATCTGGACATGGTCCTGGATAACCCGCTTTGGCCCTGCTTGAGCTTGGAGTGGACTATCTCCAGCAGACCTTTTCACCTCAATTGTTCTGTGCTTCTGTGCTTCCATTAATATGCCATGCCATTTTAGTAGTCTTTAGTCTATCAATCTCTAATATTTCCCTGAATCTTTCTCTTTTTAGCCAAAAAGAACAATTATATATAGCTTCTCCACTCTATTTCAGAGAAGATGACAGATTGACTGACTGAATACTGCCAGCAGCAGGGGTTAGAATCCAAGGCTCTGAGGTGATGGAAAGAATATTTTCTTAAAAATCCACATACTTCTAGGTATTTTAAAAAAAAAAGCCACTGATAAAAGCTAGATTGGAAAGACTAGAGGAAGGACTCTGTCAAGAAACAACACAATAAGTAGGAGGCAAATTGCTCAGCATATCTGAATTTTCCCATGTTTAAAACTTACCTTATACCAGAGTTAATACACTTTCAAAACACTGGCTTCAAGCTTGGAACATTGCAATGCCATTTGATAACATTCACTCTGAAGTTCAGCTCTGATCTCAGTGCATTGAGACACACCTTCACCTGCAGCTGCAGTAGAGTGATCTCAAGATGACTGGTAAACACCAAAGCATTCAACTTCTATGCATTTCTATTTTTAAAACTGGGCTAGAAGTTCATTCATACAATACTCAGCTTCTCAGTGTCCTCAGCTGAAATGCAAACAGGAGACTCTCCCACTAACTCTTAAGATAACTTTGTACATATGTGTGTGTATATTGCATGCCCAGGCTGTAGCAGCAGCAGAGGGTGCAGGGGAGTTCTGTGAGGGGAGGCCAGGACTGCCTTAAGTCAGAGACTCCAGCCCATTCCAGCCAGCTCCAACCAACCCATTACAGGACACAGCTAAGCCCCACAGATGGGGCGGGAGCGCTTCTGGCAAAGTGCATGTAAGAAAGGGCAAAACTTACACAAAGGAAGTGAGGATTGAGGGGGGAAGTCAGAGAAACAGCCCTGTGGGATGGGGACAGGAGGAAAAAGAGAGGAGGAGCAGGTATTTCCAAGAGGACTGCAGCCATGGAAGACCTCCAGAAAAGCACAGATTTATCATAAACGCCCAAACTTCTTTAAGTCTTTCTGTAATTTACCAACAAAGTGCTTCAAAGGGCTTTGTCATAAGGCAAAAACACGCAAAAAAAGGTTGAGAAGTATGAAGTGGCAAAAAAGCCCTAAAATATCCAGACTACAGACCATCCTGCAAGCCTTATTCTGTCATGGGAGGAACAGACTGCCTGCTGCAATAACAAAGGGGAGAAGAGGAGGTGTCTTTTGAACCTGGGGAAGGAAGTGTTGTGTGTTTTCTTTCACTGCTTTAATGTTCGCTTTTTTGTCTCATTGCTAATTTTCAATACCCAAATTAATAATTAAGTATTCATATCAATTGGCAACAAATGAAATAAATTTTCCCATGTCAAACTTGTTGTTTTTGTTTTTTTTTTCCCCCCACAAGGTTTTACCAATGTAAATTATGTCCCTATCACTATCTCAACCCATTGATTTTCCCACTCTTCTTTTTATCCATTTACTCCTCTGTCCCATGGAGGAGGGGAGGGAGGGAGAGAGGGGAGTGGCCACACAGGGCCTTGGCTGTCACTGGAGGCCAGTCTGCCACAGACCAGAGGCTCCTGATATGAATCTAGATTCTTGAAACCTCAAATCTCCCAAGTGTGCTACAAAGGCACTTGGTCAGTGATTTGACTGCATGTTCACTACACTTTGTTGGGAAAAGTATCAGTAACACTGTTAGGAGATGCTGCTATTTTTTGCAGAGCTATTTTTAGTTGCCGTCTCAGTATAGGAAATTTGTTCTTAAGAGTGTCTAAAAACTCCAGCTGGTGTTGCCTTTTGATGGCATAGTGCATGTTAGCACACACAACCAACTGGAGAGATCTGGCATGGTAGGTATCTAGCTAATCCTGATGAACTGAAGCAGTAGAGAGAGGTTCAGTGAAGATTCCCTAATTACACCTTAATTTATGTATATATCTTTTCTATAAACATTGGCCCCTTTACTTCCCACAATACCATTCTAAGGATCATCATTCTACTTTTAACCAATCAAATAATCATGGTCCATAAAGGGCAAGAAACCAGGAACAAGAGATCTGCTGTTTGTCACTTAGCCTTGCAGTATTTAGAATGTAAGAAGTGGGGCTGGATGGCTTGGAGGCAAAGGCTTGCTCTCAACCATGGTCTTTGCATCATCTCCCTGAACTGCACGCATCAGAAGCTCAGAAGCTCTTGGAGATTGGCTGTGGGTCAGGGCTTAAAGCTGACCTTTTGTTTGAGTGCAAAAATTAGTGTGCATTGTAGCCTTGGTAATGCTCAGGAACTTTTTTTATTGAAGTACTGTGAATGGAAAAGTTAGCCTTCTTTGTTTTGCAGTGCATTTTCAGGGAAGTCACTGTTGTTATTGTTTGTCACTTGTATTTCATTGGCTTTCAGAAGAAGTACAATACTCTGGTCCTCAAAGTTTGCACAGTATTCCTAAGAGACAGAAATATTGCTGAAAAACAGTGAGGTCTCAAAGGTCCCAAGACCTACTCTCTTCAAAAATGTTAAGACTCCTTCCACAGAAATAACTTTTTTAAGGCTTATTGACAGCTGCTGATTCGGAAATACATTCAATAAAACAGCTAGTCAAATCAAAAAAGTGGCAGTAACAAATAATGAAACTTCATTAGGAATGAGAACATCTGGTCAACCTAAGATGTCGATGTTTAAAAGCTACAGCACTTAAGGCCAAGTTCCCATTGTCTTCTGAATATTTTATTGTAAACATCCAAACTTACTCAGCTCTTTCTCTAATTAATGTCAAATGTCAGCAAAAGTATTTCACAGGGCTTTGTCACAAGGCAAAAAAACAAAAGCAGTTAGGTGCATGAGGAGGGTAATATAAAACTGAAATAATGACTATAAACAAGAAGTGCTGGAGAATAAATAATGCATAACTAGACTTGTCCAACTGTCTTAGTAAAGCTAAAAAGACAGGCATATGTTTATCCAAAAGACTCCTATTAAAAAAAGAAAATACGTTCTACCACAAAAATAACACTAAATCTCAGATGTTGCTTAGAGCAGACAAAATAAACCATGAAAGGTCATCATATATTTAAAAGCATTGTGGAAATACTGTGTAGTTCTGTATTGCAGCTATGAGGTATGGTGACTTGGTTTGCCTGTTTAATTTGATGCTGTGGGATAAGTGAATCTAAATAAATAATTTGTTTCAACAGACTCTGCCTGCAAGTGCCAAACAGCATGCACATGTTTGTTCATCATGTCATCATTTCTGTTTAGACTAAGAAGATTGTGAGGATTTGCACATTTTTCGATATGCCTATCTGTGTAAAACTAGTATGTACAAAATAAGTAATGTCAATACTACTGTTCTTGTCTAAATTTGATTAAAAGATTAAAAAGCAGATGAGCTGTGGTAAAATTAAGCTCACAGATAATCCACAACACATATTGCATCTGTGTACTAACATACTCTCCTTCTCATTTGAGTAAATTAGCCCTCATTTAGTGATGTGTTTTGCTGCCAAACCACTTCCAAGCAGTTTGTTTTGTCTCTACTTAATCTCACAATTTAGACATCCCATAAAAATTACACATGAGTGCAGACTTTGAAACCACAGAATTAGGAAAGGAACTTTAGGAGCCTGCTCTTGTGGCAGAGAGAATTTATTTCTATTATTCATTTAGCTGGGAATGAACAAACACAAGGGGACAAATAGGATGAAAAAGGGGGGTGGGGGGGAGGGGGAGGAGGCACACTGTGAATTTATTACAGAAAAAGAGGGCACATTTAGGAAAAGACACTCCAGAAATACGGAATCCATATTCCAGAGATTATTTCTGAGGGTTGGGTATAACTAGCAATATACAGACATGGTTTACTTTTTTTGTACAGACCTACAGACCATTTATGCCATTAAAATTAAAGAGCAGTTGGCCTGTAAACCGTTCAGCAGCCCTTCTGTTTTGTTTCTGTACTGCAAATTGACCACAAAAAGGTTGGTTTGATGACAGATACCCACAGAGCAGCCAAGGTGGGTACTGGCACCAGGCAAGAGGGCTAGCTGGATCACTAACTAGAGTGCTGAGAAGACCAGATTTGGACCCTACAGAGCATGACAGTGAGACCAAAGAAAGGTAATATTTGGAAACCACTCGTACCACAGGAACCATAACAGTCCCCCACAGAGAGAATCACAGAAGATTTGTACATGCTGAAATTTGGGGCTTGCAACTTTTAAAAAATCTGCCTGGTTGTTTAAAGCATAAGTTGCAGGAACAAGAATGTGCAGTATACATTTGTGTATACAATACACAAATACACAGGAACAAATATTTTTCTGAAATTAAACCCTCAAGAAAATCAGTGATCCTGCCAGGGAATACCTGGCAATCACATGATTTTGGTATGGTGGCATGAAATACTGAGAAGCATGAACAGCATTTTGCTGTTATATCGGTTCACAGTCCTAGAAGAGAGGAAAATATTGGGCTGAGAGTTGAGTTTGCCATGACTCATTGAAGTCAGACTAGAAAATGGCTCAGAAGTCATCCTCATACCTGTGTTATCTTCCTTCAAATATTCTTTAAAGGTTTTCTTCAGCACAATGGCTACAAGAACCTAGAGCACATGACACCTATTGATGTGCAGGGTTAGCTGGGATTGTCTCATAATCTTCTACACTTTCAGCTTTTCCTGTCTCTCTGCTGACTCCAAATTTTCAATTCTGCAGTTTAAGGTTTTCTGTTCTGTGCCCTATTTGCACACAGTGTCCATTTCATGCATTTGATTCCCCTTTAGTACAATATGAATGTATTACAGCAGAAAACCAGTTTTTCTTTATAATATGGCATATTGCAAAGATTTTCTTCTTTCAAGAGATTCATAGAGGGAAAACATTATGGGGTTTCGTTAAATAGGACTGTATTTTCCATACCTCTACAAATCTCCAAATTTACATTTGATACTGTTACAAGTTCTGGTTTATGAACACCTGCTTTTTCTGTGGCCAATTTATGTAGTAGGTTTATGTGGTAAATTTTACTGTGTTTTTTTTACCAGAGTCCAAATCCTTTTAAAACAACTGAGATTAAACTGGGCTTCTTGTTGGTTTATTTTGTCTCCTTTAGTTAGCTCCAGGGGGTATTGTCCCTCAAGCAATTGACATAGATGCAGAGTATCTACCAATCAGTTTAAAAATGAAAACAATTATTCCCCTAACTATACCAACAGAAATATTGCATAATCCAAAAATGCATAATTCAATAAAAAACAGAAGAATTAGGGTTTGGGTTTTTTTTAAAGCAAGGGTTCTCTTTTATTGAACAAATATATCTGAATGGAGCCTTGAAAGAATGTTCATATGCTTTCTTTAATTTCATTTTAGACATGTATAGTGAAGCGAAGAATTCAAATAATTTTAACTATCCTTTAGGAATAAAAAGTCTGAATCTAACTGATAGTAAAATCCATTAACCTTCTAGTACCATTTCAATGTGTTATTAGCTACACAAACAAAAGGCTCAAAAGAAAAAACAAGGTGTAAAAAAGCTGGTTTTATTTTTACCATATTTATGTACATTCACTGCTTGCAACCCAAGGCTTTCTTATACTGTTGGATATTCTTTTACTTTGGCCTTCAGACAGGAAAATATAATTAATTGTAGACATTTGTGTCTACACCTGTGATATAAATGCATGTTGTGATTGCTGTCACTTTAGTCTTAGGAACATTTCTACATCCCTAGCAACAAGAAGACACAAAGGTGGTGGTGTTTTGTTCTGTAAAATGGTGTCACGCATTTGTCCCTGTCATTGAATGCATTATTTACAAACAAAGAATATTTGAGGTTGGAAGAGTCTTTAGAAGGTCACCTAGTGTGCAGGCAGGGTCACCTAGACCTTGTTACCCAGGACCTCTCTGTCTTCTAGGGAGCCAAAAATTTAGTATGATGAGCAAAGCTACTGCAAATACGTTGGAGTTCTGTGTCCAAGGGTCAGTACAGTGCATAACGAAGCCTGAACTTAATTGGTGGGCACCAGGAACACAAGCTATTTTCAATAGAATCCAGTGTAAGGAAAATCAAATCTTGGTCAAGTGTTAAAAATATACCCTTAAAACCAGAGTAAACAAACATAATTCCATTTTTTTGCAGCTTGCTTATGTGTCCTTGGGTAGCAGCTTATTGCTTTCTACTTTGAAAGTAAATACTGTGGTGATTTTCTTGAGCCAATAGCCTGTGAACAGCTTTTTAGTGGAGGAGAGAATGAAGTGGATGGAGGACCACTGCTCCTTTTTCCTTACAGAGAGCAAAGCCCTTCTGCTTTGCAAATAACATCTTGAATAACATCAGCCATGGTTAGGTTTATGTGAGTGGGATGACACACATCACTCTAAGGAAATGAAAGAGAACATCAGCAGGCAGCCTAAATGGCAGTATATTTACTTCTACACTATTCATATATTCATAAATTCACACCAGCTGAGGATCTGGCTCCTGAAGCTCCCTTTCAGTCCAAGAAAGCAAAGTGCCTCATCACAGAGCAACAAACTGCTCACAGTTGGTGCCATTCAAGGTGCAGTTTGCAAAAGCAGAAGTACTTTGGAAATTCTGGAAAAATAGAAAGGACAGTGGTTTCATATCCAGTTCACTGAAATACTCTGTTCCCAGATTCAGGGGAATGACCAGAACAATATAGTATTTACTGCTAGTTTATAAGTCTCTGAGAAAGCAAAAACCTGAATAATTATGTTTGAAAAATAATAATTCGTCTGTTAACATGTACATCATATCATGAATATCATAGATGAGCAGTTTGTGGAGATGAGATTTTTTTCGTTTTCATAATTCAAAAAACTCCATTTCTCAAGCAGGCAAGTCACGCAGTCAAGAAAACATACAAACCTGAAAGAGGCAGATCCCATTAAGATGGATGTTGTTTAACAGTGCAGAAAATATGCTTTGTTGCAGAAAAAATAATTCTCTAGTAAATTATATAAAAAGTGAAGTAATGATATTGGATTTCTACTTCTTTATCAGGAATTGATTTAATTTACAAGGTAGGGCCACAAAATGCTCATGAAAGTAACATTAATCAATTATATACTGCTCAAATTGTCAGTGTATTATTTTTTTCAGGATGAGTTAATTACTTTTGCCTCATTTTCTGTGCTTTCTTAAGCCCATCATCATCCTAGAAAGAATATTTTGACACAGGTTAGATCTTGGAGATAGCATTCAGCAGGAGGTCACTAATTAGTAATAGTGCCTAACAGCAGTTTTGCTGGCTCAAAGAGCAGGGTTTTTTTAGTAACAGCCTACCTTTATACTACCTCTGCATGGCACATACATGTGGAAGAGAAAAATATGCAGAAGAGAGAAGTCTAGCTGAGGTAAGTCGACATCTCAGCAATATTTTCCCTTTGCAGCTGGCCAGTACAGAGGCAGTCAGCGAAGAGCTGCAGTATGTGCTGCTGTGAGCTGTGACAGCAAATATTTCTGAACAGAAGAAATGCAGAGAACCACTGAGGTGGTTGACACAGTGCTTGTAGCAGTCTGCAGTGGACCAGTGTTCTGTGACACTGAGAAACTTGCCTTTGTCTGCATCTCCTCACCTTCTAGCCCTTCCATATATAAGAATTTGCACTTGATCAACTCAGTCCTTGGCAAATACTCTCATCATTTATGCTTTTTTTGTTAGGGGAAAAAAAAAAAAGGGTAAATGTATAAAGGATGCAGAGAGAGACCAAGGCAGAGAGCTCATAAAAAGCAACTGAAAGTGACAGAGGACAGTATGCTAAGATCAGCATTTATTTAATTAGAGAACTTAGTTGTGCATCCTTCTTGGCAGAGATCTTCCCTCTATTCCCTCTATTCAGGTAAGTTTAAGGTAAATTTATACTCACATTAGCAATCTCCTTTTCTAAATCACCACCTCTGAAATGAGGGGCTGAGAGGATGACGAGAAGTAAAATTTTCCCCAAAATGGGGAGACTCGTAACTGGTCTGTTAGAAACAGCGCAAGTAACAACTTTACTGCATTACTTTTTCTGGCACTGCGCCTACCAGTGGCAGGTTGAGCTTTAGGAATGAGCAGTCCAAGACATTGTGAAAAAGTCCATGTTCCTGGACTGCTGAGCTTGACCATTACCCTTCTCTTGCATCATCCTGGATGCCATCTTCAGCAAGGGCTTTTGTTCCACCCATTTCTCTTGGGTCTGCTTTCGTGTAACTCCAGACAAGCTTGTATTGGGCAAGCAATTTCTTGGGCAGAGCACAGGGAACCTTTTCCTATGAGAGAAAGGTTGGAGTACCAAAGCCTTCCCTGGCTGAACTTGTGCCAGGGTCTGCTTGTACATGGGAGTGGAAATTCAATCAGCAGATTTAAAAAAAGGGGAGAAAGCAAGAACTGGGCAGTGGGGGAGGGAGGGGTGCACTGAGTGGGCAGCAGCATGGGACTAGCTGTAGGAAGCTGAGACAAGCTGGATGGTTTTTTTGGAAGGCCATTTTGTATCCAGGCTCTGCATCTTACTGTGAGACTGAATTTTATATGTCTCCATTTTTGTTATATTGTCAGCTCTTCTCTGGAATCACCAGTCTGGATACACTTTCAAAAGCCATCTGTACATGATATAGGTGATCAACATGCTTTCTGCATGGCCAAGATCTGTTCTTTATCAGCTGTAAACAGTGGAAATAAAAATGATTGAATAGCATACACTTATCTCTGCAGCCAAAATACCAGACCATTGCCTGTGCATAGCCCATATATTCACAATTTAAGATACAAGCACAAATATGACAGATTAAAACTTTCTGTGTTCCTTGTTGCCATATGTTCAAAGGATAAAAACCTAGACAGAATCAATCATCTTTTATATAACCCAAGTATTAATTGGAGTGAGACTAATTAGTTGCCTACCTTTGATGAGAAATGAGAAATTAGTTCTCCTCCTCCTCTCTTTTTTAAACTGAAAGATTCACTACTCAATTTTAGTGACATTTTAAACATTTCCTTTTCTTTTAATCTGTGGTACAAATTTAATAGTGATACCTCTGCAGCAGAAAAACTTTCTGCAAACTGGTTCTGATACATAAGGTGAAACAAGACCATTTTTCAATAAATTCTAGGAGTCAGCAGTAAGCTGAATATAGTGCTCTGCTGCTGGTCATAATTAATAAATTTGGACTATGGATTTAAAATGTCAACATCTAATGTAAATGCTAATAAATTATATTATCATTAGTACCTCTGACTATAATATCTCCATTCCAATCTCTCTTAAATGTGAACAAAGTAATATACATGCAATTTGGTGTACTTGTTATCACAGAGTAATGAATAAATGTGTCTAAATAGTTTTGTTGGCTTAAAAGAGCTGTACTATATGTAAACTATGTATTAATGGCAAAGAGCCTTTCTAGTAAAAATTTACTCAGATCTGCTGAATGGAAGAAAAAATATCTATACTTTTCAGTGTCATTTGAGGAATGATACTCTTTATTCTCACTGTTCATGACATGGGTAGTAGTAGTACAGCTACAATATATTGAAATATTAAATACTCATTATGAAAGTATTCTCTGCTAGAAGTTAATGTAAATGAGAAAGCTGAACCTTCTGAAAATTTTTCTATCAAGAAAATAAATGTACAACAGTTTTCCCTCACATCCTAATGGATTTGAGAGGTTCTAACACAGCTAGCAGTCTGTTGGTACATCTATTTTATCAGTTAATGGATGATAAATTCAATAGAAAATGCTTAATGAAAGCTTCATGAACTACCCCAGGTCTCCTGAGGCTTACACAGAACAATTCTAATCTTTCATAGCATGATTTAGTAAACAGCAGAAGTTCCATGCCTTTCTAGCACACACAGATTTAGTGAACAACTTAGAATTGAAACAAGGCATCATTATTTTAAATAAAAACATGATAGATAGAATTTTATAAGCAAAAATTTACCAGAATCCAAATGCATCCTCAGGAACTTCTCTTGAAGACTCATTTTCTATCGGGGAATTCTCTTTCCCACAATAATACATTCAAAGTTCATCAACCCTGTGGACAAAGTTTTCCTTACATAAATATTTACATGGGAGAAAAAATAGTAGCATTTCTAAGACTTTGTTTTTTTACTATTTTCAGCTTAAATCTTGTGTAAAAATTATGTTTGTATAATTATTTAATTAGATAATTTTATATGTTACATATGGGGTGAAAAAACTGCAGTCTAAAAAATGCTTTCAAAATAGAACATTCTTTATGGTGTACAATTGGGTCCGTATGCATATAATTTTTTATTAAGAACTAAAAATGTTGATTTATGAAGTGCAGTTTTGTTCACAATCTATACTGTAATTTCTGAAACACTCTACATAGTGTATATTACTCCTTGAAATGAAATATGATGAACTTCATCAGGGAGTATGTTTTCAATGGAATTGTGTGGGTCTATGTTAGCTCTGGTCCTGGTTCTAGACTGTTTCCACAATGTCTAAGTATCAGATAATTAGTCATCAATGATCTAGCTGCTGCTTAGCCTCCCTGAAATATTTGTGAATGCTTTGCCTTCACAGCATCTATATTCACCTAGTAAAGGTCTGAGTTAGTATCCTAAGCTTTTTACAAAAGAAATTAATTTTTGAGTCTCTGTATGTAGTAACACAACAAAACAGAAATGAGATAAAACTGGACAGTGGCTGTGGTTTAATTCTTCTAGTGTTACTACATCATTCATGTTGGTTCCCAAAATAAATATTTTTTTCCTGTTCAATTTCCCTGTCTCCAAATCAAAGATGATAACAGATCTTGTACAATTTGCAGAAAACTTTCGATTTGCTACTACTTTACACATTCAGTAGCCAAGACAATGTTCAGCATACAGAAACTGCATGGCAGAGAGGACCCATAAATCCTGCACCTATTGGACTGAAAGTCTGTAGTAAGAATTAAATATTGGTTTGCTCTGATAGGATTTTGCAGCTAGAACATACCACCACACTGAGACTGCAAGCAACAATTCTCCTGACAACCACCCTGACCATCTCTGTGGTCAGTTCCATCCTCCCCCTTCTGTGTGACCCAATTTCCTTGCCTGCATTCTTCATTAAGTATCTTTCCTAATGGGAAAAAAATTACTTTGGGGGAAGAAAAGGGAAGCCAGAGGTTACCCCAGCTGCAAAAAAATGGGAAAAAAATTACTTTGGGGGAAGAAAAGGGAAGCCAGAGGTTACCCCAGCTGCAAAGACTGCTCATGGTAGGGAAGTTGAAGACACTGGTACATATTTCCTGGTCCAACCATCAGTCTCTCTCGCCTCTCTGCTTTCATGTATCTCTTCCTGACAGCTGTTCAGTAAAGACATATCCAAATCGACTAAAATGCAAAATATCAAAATATTGAAAGAGGAAATGGAGGGAGGATAAGTCTCCCGTGTGCTTGGAAAACCAAATGGAAAAAGCAGCTTATTGATTGCTAAGAAAAAGAAAGCTTTGCATGATCAGTGATTTACTTGGAAAGAAAAAGTCATTTTGATATACACCTGCAATAAACGGCTAACATAAATTCATCACAAACAAAGATATTTAAAATGTACATTGCACGAAGGTCCAAAAAGCCACAGATTATTACATTGTCAATATCAGATAATCAAATTTTTCAACGTTTTGTTTATGCTTGGATATAGAAGAGATACATGAATGTCAAGAAATTGCCATTTTTCTGAAATCAAAGAGGCAAATAAAAGCCTCAAATAACACAAACCATGAAATTTTCCACCTTCCTCCTCTCTTTTACAAACTATTCATTCCAATGCAAGGGCATACAGACTTACCTTTCCCCCTGCATAACACACTGCATAGTTGAAACTAAAAGCAAATTCTTCTTCTCCTAAGAAAAAAGGGACATAGGTCCAGTAAAGTGACTTGGTCAGTAACTGTTGAAATATTATCCTAAATGACTAGTTAAAGGACCCTTAAATGACTACTGAATGACAGAGTTCTGGATTGTGGTCCTTGCATCCACCCTGAATCCTGTCCTGGAGGAGGACAGCTCTGCTGGGAGTCCATCTAAGGCAGAGTTGGCTGAAAGGTGAGTCAAAGCTAGATTTATGGCTTAATTTAGATGCAATCATTTTAGGAAAGAACAAGCAAATTCTCATCAGTATTAATCAGTCTCAGAGCTCATCAGGTGCTTTTTAAATTTTATCTGGGAGACTGACTGCAGTGAACCAGAGGGCTGTGGTCAAGCAGAGAGATTCAGAGAAAATGTTACACCTGAGTGAGCCTGCTAATACAGGAGAAGCTTGAAGCATTACAGTTGAAAAGAAACCCAGTTTGAAAAAACTCTGATTGGTAGCAGAAATCAAGCAACTTCAATTAGACTTGCCCTTAAGGAGATGTCTGGAGCCGCAATATGGGTACAAATTGCATTGCATTGAGAAAATTCAGAAATGGTCTCTTTCAGAAACACAAAAATCTACTTTGAACAAACAATAGGCCTGCTAACATACCAAGTGGAACAAATTAAAACTGTCAACATCACAGAAACTGTTTAAAATTGGTAACTTAGCATGACCCTAAAGCGGAATAGAAATTAGATGTTCTGATAATGTTCAGAAAAAACGAAGGCAGAGATCAGCAGCCTGCCCTAGGAAACAGCAAAGTTGTAACATGCAGACCCCTTCAATGAAGTGTTGGCTCACCCACACAAAAGACAGCTTTAGAAAATTTCATAGTTTCTACAATAATTTTCTACAGAGTAATCACCCAAGGAAAAGAAGTCATTAGCACTGAGCAATCATCAGATGAGTGATTTATCACTAGTCTTTTAAAAAAACAGTCATGATGGTCATGAAAACATCATTAAAAATGCTATGGAATCAATACATAATCTCTGCTGTAATGTAATGTGTAATCAATAAGCATGTGGAGGGTCTAGTAACATACAACCCTGCTGTGTTCCTAGTGCTGCTGCCTGGTTAAAAAAAAAAAAAATGTATGTGCACAAATATGCAAATTGTAGCAAAGTAAACACCTGTCCCTGGCATGTGTTTTACAAATTCAGTTGACAAATTGACAAATTTGATAAACAGATAAGAAAATTGAGACTTTCCAAGTATTTCCTGTATGCAGAGCAACCAATCCCACAAGAATTTAGGAATCAAACTGTTAAGCAGTGTTGTACCTAGCCTTTAGGCATCCCAATGCAGGACAACTAGACCCACAAAAAACACTATACCAAACACAGAGCAGCCTAAGGGGAAGAGGTCCTGAAGAAAGGGTTTACCCTTAGCAGGTGCCCACTAGTACCAGGCAGCACAGTCTTCCATTTGGGATTTGCAACCTGGAGAGTTCTTAGACGAATTTCCCTCTACTCTCAAAACAAACCAATCAGACAAGTTCTCTCAAGTTACAGCTTTTTGCAGGTGGAATTGTCTGAGATAAGAATCAGCTCTCTGCAAATGCTTTCTGAGCACACAAGAAAAGAGGCAGAGTTTGACAGATGCAAGCTTGGCCCAGGAACTCCTTGTTCCCAGCAGAGCTACAGTGCTACCAGGTAACTGTAGTGTTCTATTCTAGTTATTTAGCAAATGTAAATGGTGAAGATTAGGGAGAAGCTGGATGAGGGTTTGAGGATCATGGGTTTCGTGTTAGGTGTTTCCACTCAGTCTAAATCCCCCATCAGACAACATGGCCTTTTCCTAATCTTTGAATGGACAGCTTTAGGATGGCCTACAAAAGCTGCTTCATTCATTCAAAGTCAAGGAAACAAAGCGTGAGGCTGCAGCACATTTAATGCTGGCCAGATAAATGTAATAATGTGGTATTATGCTGAACTGATATGCTTGGCTGGTTTCTTGCTGACTGGACCACAATATGCTGGAACTGCAGTCTGTGACCTTTCGGGGGTGAAAGTTGTTCCACAGTGCTGACATTTACCCAGGCTTTGTGAGTTTCTGTCTCCTAATATAGTGACTGCTTTATGAGAGGTCTTGTCATATTCCATGGGGGAAAAAAAAAAGAGAAGAGGGCAGTGTAAAAAGGACTTCAGCAACCTAGGTTACCAGGATAAGGAAAGGAGAATGTAAGAAATCTTACATTCATAAGGCACAAAAACTTACTATTATCCCCAGGGAGTGGCAGCTCACCAAAACTCCGTTAATTTTACAGCTGTGGCTTAAAGTAAGTGGGTTTTACTGCACAGATGAACAGTGTCTTGCTAGGTCTGTCCTAGTTTCATATGATTCATTTGCTGCCTCCAAACTTCTGTTTGCCAGTGCTCCTGGCTGCAGATGTTTCTTCCTGTTCTTCCAGTTGAATAATATCTGTTTGCAGCAATTATCTGCAGATGATAAAACCTGAAGATCTTGAGATATATTCAGAAAACTGCAAAATATACAAGGCTTTGACCAAAAGTTCCTGCAACATAATAGATAAAACTTATCACTAAAAAGCAGGCAGCAGAGCAGGCAGGCAGTTTTCCCATGCACTAATAACATCACACTGTGAAAGCTGTAGAGAGGATGCTGTTGCCCTGACAGATAATTTTGTCAATAACATTACTTTTCAGTTACCATTTTTACCCAGTTGAATTGCCATTTGATATTGTTAAAAGCATTTTCTTGGATCCAAGATTTACAATTAAAGCAAAATGAGTGTCCATGCTATTACAATAAAACATAATGTAAAACAGGAAAATATGCAAAGCAAGGGAAAGTGTATTGCCTTGGCTTGACTCATGTTCAAGATGACTTACAGTATTTTACTGAATTATAAGGGCCAGCAGCAATGGAAAGATAATTCAGGGTGGGATAATTCCCTAGTGGGGCAGAAAAAAATGCAGCAGGTCCCAGATTGCCCTCAACCCTACAGCCAGAGTAAGAAAGGAAAATAAAAGAAAAAAGAGGGACTTATGAGTGACAGTGACATTACATCTGCCACAACAGCCACTCAGCATCACTCACAGCAGCAGTTACATTATTGTAACTTATGCCAGCAGTCTGGGCTGATACACAGCTGGCCCAGGGTCATGGTACTGGCATCCAAAGTAATTTACAGCATCTGTGCACCTCCCCCAAGTCCCACTGTGTGCCCCGCAGCTGCAGTGAAGAGTTTGCATCATTAACTTTAGAGGCATTTAACTTATGCTTGCATTATGACTGCTGCCTGATGGCATCCTACTCCTCTGTCTTCTCAGGTTGCCATGACAAACTAAAAATCTTGTTGCAACGACTAGTTAGTAAATCAGATAAGTTCCATGAGAATTTAGAGGATGGTAGCTCTGCCTCCAATATCGTAACAGATAATAATTTTCATCGCCACTTGACAGTGGCAACAGTTATGATTTCCGCACACTGCCTCATTAGCATTTCTAGGATTCAGCATTTTCCAAAGATGCAGCCGTTATTTGATTCATGAACACTGCAGCACTGCACAGAGGATACACATGGCCAAATATTCATTAGCCTGGATTTAGGCATCTGTGTATATGACCTGCATTTTGTCATTTTGGGTAACATTTACCACATCTCTTGGCATCATGAGAGTGTTTCTACTCTTATTCTGATAAGAAAACAGCTCCTTTTTCTCTCTTTTGTCTTCACCCTTAACCTAAAGCATTTGTTTGTTCATGAAGTTATAAATGATCATTTTAGATGTTGGTGAGTTTGGGTCTCTACCTGTGCATGAGTTAAAGTGCTTGATTTATGCATCTTTCTAATGAGCACATGCAGAGCTAGGTACTTCCTAGACCTTAGATTCCCCCTCTAGAAAGTAAATACTAAAGATCAATGTCAATTGAATTCCAGATAATCTTCATTTTTATAAAAGTACCTCAAGAACATTGGTTTTTAATTCAAAAGCTATGAAGAAGAATGGCTTGTATTGCTCTTGTGAAGAGCAGCAGTATTATGTGATAATTATGTTAATAAGCAAATAAAAATTTTCTTTAGAGTAGCAAGCTGCCATTATGAAAAGAACAGCATATTTATTTCTATAAGGAATTTATTTATGAGTTTACAGCTGAGGATAACAGTTCTGTCATATGAATCTTACATTGCATTATTGTATATTGCAGTAAGTAGACTATTGTAAGTAAATAGAACATGACCAAGAAGGCTTCTAGCACAGATAAGGACATTGCTGTACCTGGAAATCAAACTCCCATACAAATTATTGTTTTGGGGTTGGTTTTAAGCAACTCCTTTTCTAAAAGATCTTGATCCTCACACCATTTTAATTTCACGTGACATAAAAGTAATCTTATTGTGTTCATACATTATTAACTATCATTCTTCAGGTTTATGATAAAATTACGATCCAGGGATGCTCACTTCACACCCAGTGGGACTTTCTGCAGACCATCAGAAAGAATCCAGAGTACAGCTACGTTAAGTACCCCTTTCTCTTCAACCATTTCAGCAACAATCAAGAGTACAGGTTAATTCTAATAAATTGATTTGTTTCTGTCATGTCATGAGGCAGTGACCACAAGGGAAAATGGTGGTGAGGAGCAGATTGCAGTTCTAACGAGAACAGTTCCTGTAGCCAGTCTTTCCTGACTCCATGACACCTCCAAAGAAAGGGGCTCCATAGCAGATGGTTTTCCAAGTTGCACAGATAGTTTGCCAAGTTGCTCCAGGGGCAGCAACCAACTCCAGGATGTTCTTCTTTGGGTGCATCTGGGGAGACCACACTTGTGAATGATGTGGTTGAAGTGGACAGAATAAGTCCAGTTCTCTTGAGAAGTGTTAAATGCACTTGACTTCCCTTGGCCCTGAAGGGCAAATTTTTCTATTTGCTGCCTCTTCTAGTTCAGGTTCTTTAGCTTTTCTGCACAACAACCACCAGATTAGAATTGAATTCTTATGTTTTAAATTAAAACTAAGATACTAGCATCAGTCTAGGACTTCCAAGTCTAAATTATGTGGTGATGCAATGGAAATTCCAGCCATTGGCAATCTATGGACGGATATGAGGTTTTTTGTACATCTTCTGGCACCATTCAGCCATGATTTTTAGCAGAAATTTGAATTTTATTATAATAAAAAATAATTAGCATTTGTATTTTTACTATGATTTTTATCCATCATTTATCAGAAACACCACTTGAAAGATAAATCATCCTGCTACTGAAATGCAAAATTATTTAATGAGACACAGTACTGTAAACTCTGTCCTGTTCTCGTCAGCCTTTTTCATTATCAAGGGAGTGCAATATCAAATTAGTTTAACTTCTTGACTCACAAGAGAATGCAAAGAGCTCACGAATTAAGATTCACCTGCAAGAATGTTTCAGCACCAGGATTAAATGTGAATGCCAAGTTGATTGATAAGCAGATTTTAGCACAGGCAAATAAAGTCCTTGGGGACCAAACCTTGCCAGTGCCCGACAACATGTCACTTCATATGACCCCATTTGTTTCAATAATATGACAAGCCTGAGACTCAGAATTTCAGCCTGATGATATACAAAGGGCTGCATCCAGCTCAAGGTCTTTAATGATCCCCATTTCTGAATGCAAATGCAACTGTACTTGTCACATATCTTTTACCATGACAAAAGCTTCATTTTGCCTCCTCAGTAAGGGAAGAGATGCCTCATTGCTGTTGAGTTGTACACCCTTCAAAATGACAGGAGCTCATTCTTTTATACAAGACCTTGTCCCTAAATCCATGATCTGGAGAAAGAATTAAGGTTTCACTTAATGTGGCCAGGCTCCATGGGACTGCTGCAGTAGCCTTGTAGATTTTGACAGCAGGGAAAAAAATCAGTGACCAAGCCTGGACAAAAGAACTGCCAGCCACCCCCTCCCCTCCTAGACAAAAACAAAATAAACAAACAAATAAAAATGTAGTTGACTAGCAAGTATTAAATAACTTGTAAATTAACTAATCTGTGTCTATTCAGAAAGACCCTCATCTCTCAGCTGCTATCAAAGTTATGTCCCACATGTTAATTGAATCTCACTGTTTAAAATTAGCAAGTTATTTCCATTTTGAATTCTGTTGCCCTCAAGGAGTGTTGCTTCCTCATAATACCTGGTGTTAAATGTTTACCCATTAGTCATTTATCAAGCAACAGAAGGATGGCTGGACTTTAGCACTGTGCATATTTTCACATATTGGGTTTTTTACATGCTTTCATGCATAGTACATCATATAACACAAAGAATCATCTGTCTGTAGAAGTGTATGTGCTGTAGCCCCTCTGAAAAACGTATACCTCTGGGGAAGGATATCCCTGACAAAAAATGAGATTTTTATAGTGGATTAGTCACTGCGTAGAAGTACTCAAGTTCTCTTAATTTTTTCATTTTAATTTCTTTAAATTTTGACAGAAGCACAGGATCAGTTAGGTTGGAGGGGACCTTCAAGTCCATTGAGTCCAATTTTTTATCAATCACCACTCTTTAAACTAGACCATGTCACTGAGTGTCATATCCAGCTATTTCTTGAAAGCTTCCAGGTATGGTTACTCCACCATTTCCCTGGTGGAGTCCATTCCAATGCTTTATAACCCTCACCATGAAGAAATTCTTTCTGACATCTAACTTAAGCTTCCCTTGGTTCTGCTTGAAGCAATATTCTCTGGAAGAAGAGGATAATCCCCACCTTGCTTCAACTTCTTTTCAGGTAGTTGTAGGGAGCAGCAGGTGGGACAAGTTACAATACATCTATTTTTTCCAAGCTGTTTTGTCAGAGTTATCTACATACCAACATGCTAATTTTACTCCAGGTCACAACCTCAATTTTTTAAGAGCCTCGGTTGCCCAGGACATTTCTTTCATGACATTTCTTGTGCCTGAAGTGCAGTACCTTCCCCCTGCTATCCTATCCTCCAAATTTTGCTTTTCTGAGAAGAATTTGAACACTGATCTATTAAAGTTTTTTACTATAAAATGCATTTCTAGTAAATGATAGCTAAGGTTTTGCCATTCTGGGTTGAATAGGAATAGTGCAGCAGTTGTTACCAAGTTTCTCCAATATGATTCATACTGCACAAGAGTTTATGCATTAAGTCAAATCCTAGTTAAAAAAAAAGATGGAATAATCATATCCCATTTGAAATTAGCCATCAAAATAAAATAGAATTTATAAAAAGGAAAATAAGAGCTATGTGAAATAGCTTCTCCTTGTCTTTCAAATCAGGTGTAGGTTCATCAACTAATCATTTATTATAACTCAGAAAAGTAAAGAAAACAGAGCAGAGCTTAAAAATCAGGAAATGACAGTTAAAATAGGCACCTTTTTTGTTTGTTTGTTTGTTGTTGGTTGGTTTCAAAGGTGGAGCTGCAACTCCTCACAAAATAACTTATGGCCTCAATGGCAAGGTAATGAAAACAAAAGAGAACTTTGAAAGCAAAGTACTTCTGGAGGTGAGAAAAACATATGCTAGGTTCTTGAGGTTTGTTTTTTACCATGTCAGAAGATCAAGAGAGACATAAACACTGAGGTTATGGCCACAATGAGTCACTGAATTGGGGTACAGAGAACCAGGGACACATCAGTGAAACTGGTAGGTCACAGGATCCCTCATTGTTTTTTCTATTAAAGATTTTGGCTGTATCAAACCAAAGCAAAAAGCTGTATGCAGCTTGGCAGATGAAATCACTGCAGAGAGAATTCTGATAGCTGTGCAGCTCCTGCTCTGCCTTATATGATATCCATCCCACTGCCAGTCAACCAGAAATGAACATTTAATCAGGTTAGGTAGCCCAAACACAATTTTTATTTTGTGGCAGCTTGTTATTGGTATCTGAACAGCTGGTATAGACAAGAAACTCTTCAAACTGAAGAATTCCCAGCTAGCACCACCTCATAGAGAAGAGAATGTCCCACTTTTCACCATGAATAGCATGTTCAGGTCACCCTACGGATTAAGTTTAGCAGGTCCGGTGCTGCTCAGAGAAGGGGACAGCAAGGGTTGGCTAGAGCTTGGTCTGTGATCACAGAACCATCAGGCACTTTTAACACTAGAAAATCTCTACTCACATGCAAACTAAAATTTGCCAGCTTGGCCACATTTACACAGGTTTTGAAGAGGACAGAAAGAGATAACTTTCTTCCTCAGATCCTCTTTCCTGCTCCTCCTCCATTCAATCTGTCATGAATTTAGATCACTTAAAAGAACTGCTGTCAAACTGCTGTATTATCAAAAGCAGTTTTAATATGATTCTGTAAAGCTGTGATGTAACAAAGTTCCATGACAAGGTTCACTTTTTTACTGTAGAGTACAATCATTTGAACTCTGATTCAAAGCTTATCACGACAGAAATCTGAGTTAGAAATTCAAATTAAAGTTACCATATTGCAAGTTTATGCACAATATTGGTTGCTACCAAAGACCAGTCACTGGAAAAAGCTCTCTCTGTCACAAGTAGAAACCTTGAAAAGTTTCCCAGCTCCAGGGGAGATCACCGTCATGTACCCATGTTGCTAAGCAGGGAGAGCTCAAAGAATGCTCATTTGGGCTGTCAGTATTATGTAAGGGTCTCCACACTGTGGGTCAAGCTTGTTACCATGTGAACCAGATTCAGCTTATGCTGCAAATGATTGCTCCTGCAAGAAGGATAAGCAATCCTCCAAAGGTTAGCCCAATCTCTAGGGAATGTGTGCTGGTATTATTCGCAGTTTCATTCCTGAAAAGGAAAAGCACTACGACTCTTGGCTGCATTTTTCTGGATGGACAACCCCTTAGAGGCTCAACCTGTTTAACTAACTTGTTTAACTGTTCAGACTAAAGACAAAGGTCCCTTTGGCCACTCAGAATATCCCTGTCTCTTTAACATCAAAATATGAGATATCTGAAAGAATAAAGACAGATATAAGCAAGCTGCCAACTCTGAAATGCCTGTGGAGCATCTTTAATTACAGTTTGAGGCCTCAGGAGGAGACTTGGGAGCACAGTTACTGTGAAGTCATTAGCCCATGGCATTTTCAATTAAAGCCTGTCAGGCCCAACAAGATGTGCTCTGATGGAAGGGGAATTACTAGCTATGTTCTTTGGAATGGAATAGTCATATATTTTGGACATGAGGCCTGATCAGAGCCCATCAGAGCGTATTGTGCAGACTTGGAAAGTGATGTTTCTGAATCTTACTACTATCCAGTAAGGATACATTTCTGAGGAGGGGAATCATGGCTAATAAATGGGTTACAATACAGGTGATTTGACGTCTCGATTCCAGATGGGATAAAGTTAACTTTCTTCTTAATAGCTTACAAAGTTCTGTGTTTTGGATTTAGTATGAGAATAATCTTGATAACACACTGATGTTTTAGTTGCTCATAGTTACTCTAAATAAAGGCCTTTCAGTGTCTCATGCCCTGCCAGCAGGTGTACAAGAAGCTGGGTGGGAGTGTAGCTAGGAAAGCTAATGTGAGCTGGACAAAAGGGATATTCCACACCAGAGAATGTCATGCTCGGCCTATAAACTGGAGGCAGTTGGCTGGGGGTTGCTGACTGTTGCCCAGGAACATTGGACATTGGTCAGCATGTGGTGAGTAATTGTATTGGGCACCACTTTTTACTCTTGGATTTTATTCCCCTCTCTCGCTCTCACCCCTTTTCATTAAAATTATTATTAGTAGTAGTGGTATTTATTATTTTTAATTATTAAACTGGAATTATCTCAACCCCCAAAGTTTGCCTTTTCTTTCCCATTCTCCTCCCCACCAGGGTGAAGAGCTGGGGGAAGTAAGCAAGCAGCTCCATGGTGCTTAGCTGCCAGTTGGTGCTAAACCATGGCACGTAATTGTGTAGAAGACAGAGAGGTCTGCAAGAGATATTCTCTGATTTGTGGCAGGACACTTCAGGCAGTCACAAAAGGATGGGACACCGACTCACATCATATGAGTAAGCCTGAAGAAATAAGATTCATAGGAATTTATCTGCCTTTCTAATAGGAGAGCAGTGCATGTAAAACATGATTGTGTTTAAAGAGAACACAAAAGCTGATTTAAAACCTCAAGACAAAGTGAAACAGGTTTGCATGTCATGCTTAGAGGAAAAGAGGCATCTGAGAAAAATTGGAATCCCGTTGACGAGTCATAAATGCCAGACTGCAGCAGCAGGGGATATGCACCAAGATAAGCAAAAAGATCACACAAGAGCCCAACCTGTTCCTGAAAGGTCAGAACATAACCTTTAACAGCCAAAGCTGCCACAGGTGTTTACTGTACGTGAGCTGGTAGTCTATCCAAAAGCCAAGAAAATTAGGAAGTTTAAGGTTTAAGCCTGCAAAGTTCTGTTATCTCACAGGTGAGTTCAAGTACAAATGTGCCAATTAATCATATTTCCCCCTAAGTTACCCAAAAATCAGTGGAAAGATAATCATTGGTGAATGATAATAAAAAGGCATCATGAACAGGAAAGGATCAACATCCAGAAATGCTGGGTTCATCTACCAACAGTACAAGACTCACAAGCTACTGAATCAAACATTTCATTTTCATTAGGACAGGCTTGCTCGCTGAAAAGTGGTTATTAGAACAGTAGGCCATGTAGCCCAATTATTTACTTACTAATAAGTCACTAAGTCTTGATGCCACCACAAACACATTTCATATGGCTACTGGCACTTGGACGCCTCAGTTACAACCTCTGAGAAAATTAACTAGCACTAAGGCATCAGCCCTGAACTTAATTAGCTAGTACTTTTATTGTTTGGGCTGGCCTTAGCAAACTTTTGGTGCAGGTCAGCTCACACACTCCTAAACAGCCCTTGATCTGCAGTTAGGGTAGGTAAGTGCTGCCTTCACTAAAGATAACACTGAAGTTTGTGTTGGGCTCTAGAAGAGGTAAATGTGATATGTACAGGCTGTTGGTCTAGGGAATAGAAAAGTAAGCCTTGTAAGCAAGGCTTATTTCTTGGGACAGTTTCTGCCATTAAAGCCGGATTAAATCACAGAGGAAGTTCATACCAAGAATTCGCAAAACCTAGAGAGTAACAGAGCTGAACAGAAAGACAAATGGAGCTAGCCAAACAGAAGACTAGAGCAGGCAGATTCTAGCCCAGAAGCAGGAGTATTCAGAGCTTTTGCCAGTTACTGAGCTGCCTTGGGCAGAGGAACTTGGACTTATCAGAGCCACAGAATGGTGCTTCTCCAGCCAGAGGGGGTGCTTTGCCAGCACAACAGAGAAACTGCACGAGGCACATCTTCTGGGCTTAGCTAAAGGACACAAACAGACCATGAAAGGCTTATGGCATGCATTGGTTGAGAAGTTGCCACAGAGAGGAGAGGGGCAAAAGTAGAAACAATTCCTACACTAACAGCAACATCGTAAACAATCAAAAAGTGGGATGAAGACCTACATATTTCTACATATTTAAAAGGCTTGAAGGCATAATGCAATGTCTCCATAAAGGCCAGGTAATGAGAATCAGCTATGAGTTGGGACCAAGTGATTGATGGAAAACAACAAATGCTTCCACAGAGACTGAAATAAGATGGATATCACAAAGAAGGCAGCAAATTACAAGAGTTCAGTAGAGGAAGATGGACTGTAAAAACACAGAAAAAAAATTTGGTCTTGAGAAAGAAATCTCTAAATAGATTCTTCAACTAAGGACCTAAATTAGAGAAAGATGGTGCAGAATTTATCACACCTGAGTTCAAACATCAGCCAATGCAATGTCTCCCATCCAAGCAGTTTATACAGAACTCCTGTTACAGACAGTGGAAAGAATATATGATTCATGTCACTTATTTGAGACCTTCTTTAGAATGACATGACTTCTGCCCTACTGGTACTTGTTCCTCTCCATTTCCAAGACGGGAGTTTCAGTGATTAGCTCAGATGGAGACATCTGCATGTGGCCTCATAACTCCCAGCCAGGGAGTTGTCTTGTGTTTTACCTCCCATTAAGCACCGTGCAGGAGGTTGATTGCCATTTTCATATGTGGAAGGAAGTTTTTTCCCAGGCAGCTAAAGTGGCACATGTCTATATGGGGCTCTTTTTCACATACTACCTTGCAATCAAGAGGACTGGCGTTGGGTTGATTTACAATTGTTGGACTGGCTTTTAGTGCACTTGTTTATTCAAAATGGTCCAGTGGAGGTCATCCAGCCAGCAGACTAAAATTTTGATCCCCATTTGTACTGTGATTTAAAATGGTAAAGAGTTGCACTGGCTCAGTCTTTAACAGAAGCTGTAGTTCTTTCCATCTGCCTCTCTTCTCCATGCTGTGTGCACCAATGTCATTGGATGGATAATGGCTTCCCACAGAGGCCCTCAGCAGGGCGGAGGGCAGATTCACTCTTGGGATGTGATGGTGCCTAGTGAAATCTGCATTGGGTAGCCTTCCTGGATAATTTAGAATATCATGTGAAAGGCTTTAGCTGCAGCTATTAACTATATCACTTCTAACTGCAGTAGAGTGTCAAAGTCTCTTTTTCCTATCAGACATCAGCTGTACTATATGAATGTAACAGAGGAGAAACAATAACATAAAATGAGGTTACATTAACCTAAAAAATGAAACATGTTTATTACAAGTTAACAGTCCTTTACTGCACCCACAGGAAGTTGAAATGTTCACAGAAAAAATGACATGAAGACAAGCGCACTATTTTTAAAATACAGCAGTCTGATAAACCTTGAGCTACCTGAGGACAAAGCTAGTACTGAGTTACAGACACATTCCAATGAGGAATTAAATATTAATCTAGAAGGCTAGTGGTAGTTTCTTACAGGTCTTGACATCAATGAATTTTGCAGAGGCAGTACTGAGAGCTAGACCTGTGCTCCTTGCTCACACATCTCATGTTAAATGGAATAATCCCTCCATAAAAACTGAATAAAAATTGTAGGACATGGGCCTTACAGTATTGGAAACAGTGTTTTGGAAACCTTTGGAAGATGCTAAGTCTGAGAGGCTTGCATTCAGAGTTGGAACTCAAATCTTCCTTCATAAATATGGTTGATACACTGGGGTTTTCATATCCTAAGGAGAAAACTTGATCTAATATGAGTCTTGCAATATTTTACAAGTCATGCTTAACCTCTTAATGTGTGTCATGAAAAGATTAAGAGGCAGTGTTATTGCTTGCAAAATCACCTGCTATTTCCAGGAAACAGGCATTTGCTGGACCTGTCCTTGTCACTGGCATAAGTATAATGCTTTTAATAATCTCCCATTGCCTAAGTGATGTGTTTGCATCAAAATGATGGATATGATATAGCTGGCAAAAATTTTTAAGATCTACTTATTTCTATCTTGTTCTTCTGCTGCCATCTAGAGGTTTTATTCTTAGATTTACAAAAAAGAGAATAAAGTGCTTTATTATATTTCAAAGTTGCCTTTCAAAATTGTCTGCACCTTAGCATCACTAAAGGTGTTATTATCACTGTACCTCTGTCTCCATACAAGAGCAGATTAACGAAGTGTCTACAAGCTTTTGAGGTGTGGGATGCAAGTGAGCCTTACGGGCTGAAGTAAGGTTTATACTGGAGGCAAACATTGTCATAAAAAAAAAAAAATCTTTTCCTCATATAAAGAACCTGTAAATTTGCCTTTGGAGGAATTTTCATAAAACCTGTTTTCCAGCAAATAAGCAGTAACATATCAAAGCAGCCTCAAAGTAACCAGGTGCTTGGAGAAAAGGCAGCCTTGCCAGCCTTGCAGCAGAATGCCAACACGACAGGCACAGCTACGACTCTGGCCCATCAGCACAACTGGCTGACATCTTCTCTGCCTCCCATGACAAGGCAGTGATGCTCCATTTCACGCTAGCGTTGCCCAGAAAAGCACAACGTGGAACTCAGACAACCCAAAACTCACCAGTGTGACAGAAAATCATTCTAATAGAAACATTTCTTCTTAAAGGAGACAGAAACAGCCTGTTCACCACAATGGGCCCCTGGCTTTGTAAAAATAATAGATTCACATGCAGTATAAATGAGTCCGTCTCCCTTGACCTCAGTGTGAATAGGTTAATTTGGCATCAGACCTTCTCAAGCAAATCTCACCTTCTTGTTTTGCCCCTTCAAATGTTTATTAATTAAACTAATGCTAACACCAGGTCTGTAGAGGGCATGTGCAAATGCTAATATGCCTCACCATGTATTCCATCTGAATAGATTACCAGAGCATCATTTTTGTCCCTCTGATATCCATCCAATTGTATTGCCCCCCCGGCAACCAGGTGCACATTGACTCTGAAAAGATAGTCCCTTTTAAACAGAGGTGAACCAGTTCATTTCCTGGAACTGATAACACAATTTTTAAATGTGTACAAAGGAACCAAATGTACACTGAACACTGAAATATGGGAAAGAGTTTCTAGGAAGTCCTTAGCCTTTAGAATACAATGTTCCTGTGAATGATAATTTCTGTACTTCAGCAGAGGATTAGCTGTCATAATAAATTATTTCTGTTTGCCTGGAAGGAAATAAGTGAAACTTCCTTAACTAAGAAGGCCAGCAAAAGGTACAGCAGAGATGAGACTAACCTTGTCTCCTGTGCCCAAGGATACCTCTGAAAAGCTGCCATAACATGCAGTAATTTGATAGTGTCAGCTAAAATTAACCTGTGTACTGTAGAAGGAGATAAGAATAATATTAAATTCCTGCTGATACTCACTTTGTATGCTACAGAGACTGGCTCTGATGTTTTGTGAGCCTGCCATAATAACATTTTGAAAATCTTAAATACCTTTAATAAGAAATTAGAATAGAAAAGAAGAAGATATGGTTTATTTTGTTGAGACTTGCTGAAGTTCTTATGATGACGGATTCCTATAAAAATATATTTTCTTATTTTGACAGATACTCAGATGGTAAATCCTTACTTTTCTTTGTGTCCTAAAATCTCCTAATTTAACTACTTCATGTTATTACCATGTTCTTCAGTCATTAAACATCTTGGACACTTTCATTCAATGACCAGATGCAGAACGTCGGTACCTAACCACAAGTTTTCACCCCAAAAAAGTATTTTTTATCACCATTCAGTATAATTCCTGGATGTTATACTGTACTTAAATATAAACTCACTGTTCATTTGCTCTGGGTACAAAAATATTTCAAAAAGATTTTTGTTTAAAATCAAGTAATCTTTTAATAAAGTGTGATCAAAGGCTATTTCCTTTCCAGAGCTGGCCTATTGTTTTGTATCATGACTACTTACAGAGATCAGTGAGTTGCAAAGGAGGTTTGCAGTCTTTGGAAAATTTGAAACTACAGCGAATCCATCATCATCATCATTACTTGTTCAAACCATCAAGTTCCTAACTAGTTTACACTACCATGCCCTCAATCCCTCCTTGACTACTGAAAATTAGGATAAAATTCTAGAAAGGGAGAGAACCTCTCAAATCTAGCATTTAACAAGCTCATGTGAGAGGCAGAATGCCTAGGTCTAGTCTCTTTTTCAATCTGTTTACCCAGACAGGTAAAGTCAAAAAAAAAAAAAAAAACCAAAAAAAAAAAAAAAAAACCCATAAATAGAAGCAGCACTTCCAAATACAGACCAAACTCAGCATTAGTGCACTACCCTTGATAGTCAGAAATACTGGTTCAAATATCCATGGATGGGAAGGAGGAGGGAGGGGATTGTTGCTCTTCTGTCTCCCAGATGTGTGCTCAGTGTGCTCAAACCTACTGCATCTGACAGATTGTAAGTTGGTTTCTCATTTCATCTGCTTTTCATCTTTCTCCAAAAAAAACAAAACCATAGTGGTTCAAGTGAATTGGGTTCCAAACAAAGTAATGAAAGGTCTATGTCACTGAAATAAAATTAGAAAAAAAAAATAAACGAAACCCTTAAATTAAATTTGCTCCCAAACTGTCCATTTTCTTGGGGGTTTTTTCAGTTTGTCTTCCACGGGGTGGGGGTGGGGAGAGAAGTCAGAACAATCAGAACAATTGTTTCTATATTTCCCACACTTAAGCTCAGAAGCTGAAACTCAGAGGGAAAGACTGAGCATCAGGTTTCAGCAATGACCCCCAAACACAAATTTCTAGTCTGTTTACTTGTGCCAAACTCTTTCATCCAGTTTGTTCAGTGAAGATTTTGCAGTGCCATTTCTTCATGTGACCCCTTATCCAAGCTCCCGTCTCCCACAATGCTCCCTTTTCAACTCATTTATCCTAGAGACTGGAAGATGTCACAAGAGAGGAGGGCTGCCTTCAATGTCTATCACGAGTGTTACTCACCATTAGAACTCTATGCTGGAAGCTGCATTGCAAGGAGCAAAACAGAATTCTTCTGGGTACATAGATGGTTTTTTATTGAACAGGGAACCTGATTGAAAAAAGCCATCCCTGCAAACACTCAGTTATGTATTGTATGAGAGATATGTGAGCAACTAATGCCCATCCTATATGAATGTTTCACAATAAAAATGTATTGAAAATTTTGTCTAGAAAAGCATCACTTCACCCATGGAAGAGATCCCTTGTTCTTTTCACTGAGAGGAGAATCAAAGACATAATTATTTTAAGTGACTGAATTGTATACATGTCTTCTGGTGCCAGTTTAAGCTTGACCTGTATTGTAAAAAGTAAAATTAATGTTGCAAGTGCCACCCAGTGACTGTGATTAACCATAATTTGCATTCTTTATTGAAAGTCGATAGTCTGCATGCTACCAGCTGTGAAATTCTGCAATAAGCAATAATTAAACAATGAAGAAGAGTAAATAGAACTAGTTAGACATGATTTGGAGTAGTGAGTAGCAAAGGTGACTTTTAAAGTTTTATTAGCACAGAGCAGGAAAAACAAAATGCAACCATGTGATCTATGGTTCAGTGAGTAAAGAGTGAACATTTGTAAATGTCTACTAAAGTCACACTATTGATAGAAGAGTATCACTACTGAAGTAAGACTATTCACTAAACTTACAGGACCAAGGGCTTCAAAGCCAAAAGGACCATCTCTGAATATCTATCTAACTGCAGTTCTCCACCTTTACTGGCAGGACATTTGTTCTCAGAGGCTTGTTGGATTGATTGGACTTTGGGCTTTTTGCAGATGATTGACAAGTGTGAAAATGAAAGTTTACTGTAGGTTTGTAGGTTTTGGAACTTGCCATTTCATATGGGAACCCCTGGCAGGAATTCATCTTTTCACTGTTTGCAAGTCCTGTTCTATTATATGCATTCAAAATGAGATTGTTACAGATGTGTACAGCACCACAGCACAGCTACCTCCCTAAGCAAACTTTAAAACTCAGTTTCCCTTTGGACACTACCAACTAATTTTGTGTGGCAATAGTTCAAATACAGCTCATGTATTCTATTATATTTGTCAAACATAGAGTGAAGCTTCACATGTTACAGAATCTTCATTTGCCCTCAGGTTTGAGGACTTCTTCTGATGGTGGTATTGGCCTAGGTTTAGCAAGTTGGCCAGGCTTAATTTCAGGCATTTTTTCACCATGTCTGTACACACTTACAGTGACATCCACTGTTTCCCCACCATACTTGTTCTTGACATGAATGCTGTATTTGCCTGAATCTTCTGAAGTCACGCCCTTGATGGTTAAACTGGCGTATTTCCCTTGTTCCAGTGAATACGAATAGTGCTCATCAATTTCAAAGGCCTTGTCATTCTTGAACCAAACCACTTCAGGGTCAGGATTTCCAAATACAGTACAGGTCAGATTCAGTGTCTGAGGGAGATAAAGAGAAGTTTGAGATCAGTATTCGTTTAACCTATGTATTTTTAGGCATTTTTTATTCTTAGCTAATTAAACTAAGACATGATATCATATTCTTGAAGACTGAAAAGTTGAGTCCCTAATATTTATTTTTCCCTTGATTCAGACTTTCCACCATCTCACCAGTAACTGTGATACAGTAACAGCCTCAGGGTTGCAGTGTCTGAAGATGGTAAGTTGGACTGTCATTGCAGTCCTGCCTGCAGGAGACTCCTGACAACTCATTAGTCTGACATGAGGTTCAGGCAATGATAGTTTCAAAAACATCCTTGAAGCTTCCCTGTACACAGCAGGGAGGAGAACTGAGCAAATCTTTTCTGACCAAAGCCTCCTGAGGTTATTGCTTGAGATGATTAAAAAAAAAAAAAACACTTAAAAATAGAATGCATAACATGAATCCCTGGACATCGATTCCAGGTGTGGCTGACTGGAAAAGTGGAAATATTTTATGAAGAATAAATAATACATAAATAGTGGTAAAGTGTTCTCAAAATCATAGAATGGTTTGGGTTAGAAGGGACCTTAAATATCATCTGCTTGCCATCCCTCTGCCATGGGGAGGGACATCTTCCACAGGCAGGGACACCTTCCACTAGACAGGGTTGCTCACAGTCCTGTCCAACCTGGCCATGTGTTACATGCATGTGAAGCATATTCAGAAAATAGCTGAAATTATCTACTGGACCATCCTGGCACCTTAGCATTTCTCAATGGCTGAACTGAGACTTAAGGAGCTTGTAAAATTTTCATGAGCAGTCTTCCAAATTTTTATAGTTGTACTGCTGAACCCCATTTTGACCACCCTCTAAGTGTGTGTGTGTAAATGCCATTTAGGTACAGTGATCACAGAAAAAATGAAAGAAACATCTGAGAAGTTGCATTGCTTAGTCTGTTCTTTGTTTACCTTTGCTGAAAACTCACTGCACAAAATTTGGCCCTTGATAAAAGTCACCTTAAGAATTAAACATATGCAGCATTGTGTTAGGAAAGAAAAGGAAAAAGAAAACAGGAAATAATAAAACAAAGAAAAACTCTACTGCTAACAACCCCAAACTGACAATTTCTACCAGAATTCTTCCTTATGTTCTCTCCACATTCCCCTTCAGGGAATGAACATTTTTGAGGAATGTTTTTCTTGATTGACGATGACTGAATAGGTGTGATATAACTCAGAGTAAAAATAAAACAGGAAGAAGCTTTCAGTGATCAAAAGCAGCATATGTTCACAAATAGAAGTGGTCTTGCACAATTCATGCATCCAAAGCCAGAATGCTGAAGGAAGATTTACATACTATGAGTACAATCTAGAGGCAAGCTAAGTCAGTGGGTATTCTTGAAGTGATACTGTGTAGGAGGCAAAGTTAATTAATAGCATACAGGAACTAGACTTACTATAAAATATTTAAAAGACTGATGAGGCAAACACAAAAACAAAATTTTGGGAAAATAATCTTGTGTCTAATAGGGTGAGTTTCATTTTTTTTAAATTCTTTTTTTCCTAAAAATTTTTATTTTGTCCTTTTTGAACATGGGCAACATTTAATTACTATTGCTTTCAAAAGTGACGTTATCTAAAGAGAAATTAATAATTAAATAATAATAATTAATCAAGTCTTAATAAGTTAGCATTAAAAACTTATCAGATATATTCCATAGTCATTTTAGATAATTTGGGTCTATTCTACTCATGAAATTATAGATTTGAACTAAAGATAAAATTATTCTCCTTCTGCTTTCAGTTTTTGTGAAACCATTTTCATTCCCTCACTTTTTGATAACAAAGTAAACTTCTCACTGCTCAGCCTGACAAAAGCTGTCCTTACCTTCCCATCCATTATAGTAACAACATCAGGCAAACCACCAATGACTTTACCACGATCTAGGAGTTAAAAAAAAATATGGTGATCATATGAAGTTTAGACCTCAAAATTACTCAATTCTTAATGGTTTTGGAGTCATGACTCATAGCTTTTTTTTTTAGCTTTTTTTTTAATCTTAAAAAAAAATACAATTTTTGTGATATTTTGGGAGGGGTTTAATGTGTTGTATAGTCCCTTTAGATTTTTTTTGGCCAAGATTGTGCCACAGCATTCTAAACTGATACACATAACAACTTTGAAGGTATACTGCTGAGCTTGACAGTTTATGTTTTGGGCACAGAGCAAAGTAAGGAAGGTGCTTTTAGCACCTTGGTGGTATCCCAAATCTAAGGAAAAAATTGTTCTGCCACGGACTTTGTGGGCAGAAGCATCATGTCATAACCAGGGAATTGATATAATTTCCCGTACTCCTACAGTCCGTAACTGTAATGAGCTTCCCCACAGTCTGGGTCTCAGCAAGCAGTGCAGAACAGGCAGCAGCAGGCAATTCTTTACTTAATAGATAGATCCCAATATTCAGTATTCTCAGCAGCTTTCAGACTCAACACCTTCTTGTATGACACACAATTCTCATTTCACCAAATCTCTGCAGACACAAGAAGGTACAGTGGAAGCTTGCAAAATACGTGAAGCATTTAGTGTGTTTCCATTGCAATTAAAGACAACTAAATCCACAAATTACTATTGTTATTGCAATATTTTGTGCTAACAGAGGATTTCTGTAGCCATAGAGCTAAGTAAGTTATAGCAGCATATCATGATGAATGCTTTAAAAAGAACACTAGATCACATTGTAAAACACCTATGATAAAATGCAAAATAAACTTACTCTTCTCAGCAAAAGCAGCTGCCCTAAAGTTGTTGAGAAAGAAATAAAAACATATAATGTTATTGATGAAATTAATAATAAAATATATTTTGACACTGCTGACACTGTTATGGCATTAAAATACAAAAGATGCAGCACTTACTTGAGTCGCTGGAACTCTTCATATGCCTCATCAAAAGCTGCAACAAAACAATTGAGAAAGTTATTTTCCATGACAACTGCTTGCACTGGGGCTCGATAAACATTTAAACACATACCCATTATAAAAGCTCTTTTAAAACCTGTACAGTGTCACACAGTTGCACAATGAGAAAGCAGACTCCTGAAAACTAATGCAGCTGGTGTTGAAAACAGATACAAGACTAAAAAGATAAGAACAGTTATAAAACTTTCCTATGACTGGTTTTGATCAAAGACTATCTGTTTTTACTGTAATTCCTCTATTTCCAATAAAATCTGCTTAATCTATAAAAAGGCACAATACAAATCTGATCTTATAAAAATACCTTGGCCAGACAGATCAAGTGTGCGTTTGTAGGATTCCTTGCTACCAAAGATTTCAAAGGTGTAGTTCCCCTTATCCTTTTCAGTGGGTTCACTTATCTGCAACCAGGCAACATCTTCTCCACCTCCAATTTTCATCTTTTCACCAGAAGAAATCTTAGATTCCCTAGGGGGAGAAAAAAAAAATCACAGAGATGAGTTTGAACATTCTTTTCCTGTATGTTGTCCACAGGAAATCATCTATAAAAAACTCACAAATGATAACACAGTATTCCCAAGCTATAGATTGCAACTAAAGGGCTCATTTTTCCAGAATACGATTTGCTTCTGGGAGGGAGTATGAAACACTTTGAAAATATTAGCTTGAGTTTTCATTTCTAAGATTTATTTATTCACCCTTTTCTCATTCTCCTACCCTCCTCACACAGAGCTATGCTTACATCTTTATGCACATACATGACTCTCTGTGAAAATGCTTAGGGTTCTGTACACTTCATACACAGTAAAATAGAATACATAGGCGTTGTAAATTATAGGCAAATCACCTTTTTTGATGAAGGAAAGATTTCATTACCTCTAAAAATCAATTAATCAAAGGTTTGTGTAAAACCTTTTGTTAATTGATTTTTAAAGTTAATGAAATCTTTCCTTCCATCAAGTTTAAGTACATTTTTGGGTTTTAAAAAAACAAGAAAAAATTTATTAACTGTAGATAAGTAAGAAAAACACTTTAAAAAACATTGACATTAGTCTGACTTATCATCACTTCCTAGTTAAGAATAAAAGAAATGCTCTGCAGATTCAGATCTGGTGGTCTTCTTGTCCACAGTCTGTCATGAACAGAGGAAATAGAAGAAGCAATTTAATGAGTGCATATAAACCAGACCATTTTCAATGGCTCAAAGAGAACTTTCTTCTTTCACTTATTAACTACAGAAATACTTCTTTCCATTCTTCCTCCTCAAGCATCTTTAGATGGATTTTTTTATAAATGAAGTCAGTTTTAGCTTTTTCTTTATCACTCATTTTATTTGCCTAGACAGAGCTGATTTGACTTCATAGCTAGAATTATTTTGATGGTGAAAAAGTATTTTTACCATTTCCTTTCTTTAAGACAACTTAATTGAGTTCAGCCTACCAAATTAGATTTCTGGATTGAAATGGCTATATATTAGGAAATATCACAGATAATGTTTCTCACTATGCCCTGAGTAGATGATAACTACTAGGTCTAGGACTTGTATTAAATTTCATGCTATGCAAGACAGTGGATAATTAAATGCTAGTGAGAAATTTACATGGTGGGAAAAAAATTAAAATCATGGGTTGTGTAGCATTTCAATTTTTCCGGGAAAAAATATTTGCTATAACCCCATTTAAAGGAGTTAAAGTCGGGGGAGGTTGGTCAGTTGGTTGGTTGGTTTGGTCTATCTTTTACCTTTAACAGCTCTGGTTATAGTCATTGTATTCATAGAAGAATTGAAATTTTATTCATTCAGAATCTCTGTTCAATGATGTAAATGTAAATGTAAATAAATATAAATATGCACACATTTTATCCATGTAACATTCTTTACTTTTATACTTTTATGAAATGGATAGTAGAATAGACTGTCACTTTTAATACTCAAGCAGATACATTAAAAGGCAGAAGAAAATTTTTTCTTCTTTTCCTGGTCATCACACTAGTATCACTATTATAAAAGAACAATAACTTTGTAAATACATAGTCTGAGATATAAAAACAGTTGCACAGCCTTGCAGAAGTGTTCTTGAGCTCCCTGAATGTGATAATTGTTGCTCTGATTGTGTTCCTGTCTTCACAGAAAGCATTGCAAATCTAGGACAACACATTGATAAGCCAGACCATTCCTGTCTGAGTAAGACCAGTTCATGGAGAAATGTGAAAGCTGAAACTTCTTGAAGAGTTTTAAAAACCTTTCAAATATTAACTGCAGTTTCAAACAAGCAAGGGCTTGACATAACCAAACATTTGAACACATATTTAACTGTAAATACATAGATTATTTTACTGTCTCCACAGTCAAAGATTAATGTAACATGAGAGTGCAAAACTATTAGCAACTTTAAAGCTCATTTTCATGAGCCATATTCTCAGCTCTGAGGGTTATTCTCAAGGTATCATGTGCCCCATTGGATATCTTTTCAAAGAAGAGTATCAAAATTAAAATATTTTTCATTACTTAAGACTGTATCAGTTTGGAAAAAAATAATTCTAATACAGGTTTTTATTAAACTGTGAGAGTAGATCCTTGGTATTTACCTAGAACTGGATGAGAGTTTCACGCACTTTAGAAAAAAGGCAGCCCCGAATCAGAAACTTTGCCCAAATATTTTAACCAGTCAGATAATACAATAGAAGACAAACAGCCCAGTGTTGAATAAGAGAACACAATACAGTAGATTCCTTTTTTCTGTCTGTTACAGCCCTCCTGAGGGCGTTGGACAAGCCTCTTAATATTTCTTACACCTTATGTACTTTCCATGTTAAAAGAGAATATATTGTTCTGGAAAGAGAAATTCATTAATTCATTCATATGTTCCAATTTATAAATGAATGTCATGGAATAGTAAATATTAAATTGTAAAGACAGCATTTTTTCTCAAGTAAAATTGAAAAAATATTCTCATCTACCTGTAGCACCAGCTGACTTTCATTTCTTCATTGTAGTATTTCAAGAAACACTGGAGCCTTATTCCTTCCTCAGTGCAAAGAATCTTCAGTGGAGAGGCTGACTTACCTAGATTAAATAGAGCACATGTGGGTCAAATAGGAGAGATAGTGGAATGAACAGGAAATGGAGGAGTGGAGTATTTGAGCTGTCTTGACAAAAGAAAATTCAAGACCAGGGTCATGATTTTCAAGTATCGCAGAGACAATTGTCATACCTCTCAGGGAACATCTGCTGATTTCTATCAGGTGAAACTTCAGTATAAGTTTATTACCTTATTGTCATATACGAGCACCATGACTGGCAAGATCCATTGTGAAACAATAATCTAATCATATAATTGCCATGAAAGAGTAGTATAATGATTCTATTTGCATAAAAAAATTTATTCTTGTGAAAACCCTGTTCTTTAAGGGGAAAGAACAGCTTCTCAGTGGGAACAGATTCAGAACTTCCTTCTCTCTATATCAAGGTTCACTTACTGATGGAAAGTATGAAGAAAATTATTGCTGCAACAGTTTCACAGTATCTAAACCAAACAAGACAGGTGGAATAATACTTTTTTCCCTTTTAAGAGTGACAATTAGCACGTTCAACTGCCTGTTCAGAAAATTAATAATGTCCATAATAATATACCATTGGGACTCTCAGAGATTTCCCACTTAAAATAAAAGCTTTCTGTCTCAGCCTCATGTGACTTCAAAGTAAAAAACTACATGAAAATTCAAGACAGCATTTACTTACCACTCATTCCACTCAGTTCTAGAATTATGTCATCATAAACTGCAGAGAGAAAGGAAAAAAAGGAAGAAAATGTACCATCAAATTTCAATCAGAATATAGCTTTTTTATGTTCAGTTTAATTAAAGCAATATGGGAAATTTTCATATCCTTAAGCAAAGAAAACCATTAAAATTGCAACAGGTGTACAAGAAAAATTGGAAACTGTCTGTGTACAGCATATGAATTCTGTGCTATGTCACTGAGTATCTCAGCCTTTTGTGGAGTCAGCTGTCTGGTGCCAAATCTTTGTCTCTCTCCCTTAGGCCAGCAAAAAGTAAAAAAGGCATTAAAACTGAATAGCTCACATTCAAAGGAAAGTGCAGGTGTAAAAAAAATTATCTCATTCTTGGTGAAAAAAGTTTCACCTTCTCGCTGTAGGGTGGCATTTGACAGAAGTGAAGTCCTTTAACAGCAAGTGAAATAAAGCAGGTATCATATCAAGCTTTTGATATATCACAGAGCTGATGGGTTTGCAGGAAGAGAGAACCCTGGAGACAAGGGCACAAGAGTGAGAGACCCTTTCATAGCAGAAGAATCACATTCAGTGACACTGTGTGAGATGAAAAGAAAGAACCACCATAGTCTAAAGAATGCATAGTCAAGTCTGAAGGATGCTTATTCAAGACTGGTGAATTTTTATGAAAGTAGAAGAGAGAGAAATGTGTGAAGTTCAGAAAATACTACTTATATATTTGTTCTGTATTGATCTGTATGTGCACATTTTTGTCTCAGCTAAAAAATGATATAGGTCCATAATTCTTTGCAATCTCCAGTATGCATCCACTGACACCTTCACATAGAGACATGAATTGCTTATTATATATATCTTACATTACAGATGTCTGAGAAGGTAGGGTTATGTTAACCATACTGTCTAAATGAGGCTGGGAGGGGTTTTTTTTCGGAGAAAATAACGAGCAGAATTTATGCAAAAGAAAAATGCCTGCAAGACTATCAATTGATAATACAGCCTTCTGCAATAAACCACAGCTTCAGACTTCAGCCTGATACTCATCTTTTCTTCTTGTGACAGATACTTCCTCCATTTGCTGAAAAGGAATGTTAAGATTTCTGTTAAACTGAGTTAATTTAACATGTCTTTCCCCTCCTATTAGGAGCCAGGGAAAAAATATTCATTATTTAGGACAAATGTGTACATGTGGTTGGGATGAATCTAGATTCACTTTGGCCTGTTTGGTGTGACCTAAGCAAATATATCCAGGGAAGCACTCTTACCAAATTTAAGTAAAATTCACTCATGTTGGCAACAGATCAGTGTTTTTTATGTACTCAGAATCACAGAATATTGTGAGTTGGAAGGGACCTACAAGAATCTTGAAGCCCAAGTCTTAGATGAATAGCCCATACAGGGATCAAACCCACCACCTTGGCATTATTGGCACTATGCTTTAATCAACTGAACTCATCTCAGGGTCAAAGTAAAGACAGTTTTACATGAAAAATATTAAATGTAAATAGAATTGCTGCATGTCACTGTGATGTCTGGTATTATATGAAACTTTTTCTAAATGTCTATCATGCATCTATTTTAGATTATATTCTCTTATTTGCATTTAACTTCATTTGAATGTCAGTGGATACTGAGCTTGAAGTAACCTGCCCCATAGAATAAGGAGTCTTCCCTGCTCCTGCTTGACTTCTCTTTCTATCCCTTGTTTCAAGACTAACTCCACCATTTAGGAGAGCCATTGTCTGGTTTAATAGTGCAGTTTTTATGGGTTTGCTTGTTGACATTTTCAAAGCCTCGGGACCCACAGAATTAGATACTGTGAATTCTTGAAACAGGCATTTCACTGTACACTTCAAGCTGTACCACACAGTTTGCCATACCTGAAGTATAGTCACTGGAAGCCCTGACCATATGAGGGAGACCTACTGAACCTTTTGCTTATGCCAGTGGTCAGGATACACATACAGAAATCCACAGACTAAGGGAATGATATCTGTATATATCAAAGGGCAGGAAGGGAGGAGGTGATTTAATGAGAACATATTGCAAAGTGTGAGACCCGAGCATGACATAAATGGTACAGAATAAGGGATAGAAATTTTACTGTTTTTGGCTGGAATAGAGTTAATTTTCTTCATAGCAGCTTTACAGTGCTGTGTTTTGGATTTGTGACTAAACCAGTGTTGGTAACACAAGAGGTTTTAGCTGTTCCTGAGAAGTGCTTGTACAATGTGGAAATCTTTTATTTCTTCTCCTCAGACTGCCTCACCAAGAGGAGGCTGGGGCTGCACAAGAAGTTGGGAGGTGACACAGCCAAGACAGTTGACCCCAAGTGACCCAAAAGACACTTCATACCATATGATATCATACCCAGAATATAAAGCTCAGGGAAGAAGGAGGAAGTCAGGAACATTTGAAGTGATGGTCTTTGTCTACCCAAGTCACTGTTACATGTGATGGAACCCAGCTTTACTAGAGATGGCTGAACACCTATCTGCCCATGGGTAACAGCAAATGAATTCTTTGTTTCACTTTGCTTGCATGCACAGCTTTTGCTCTACCTATTAAACCATCTTTAGCTCAACCCAGGATTTTTTCACTTTTCTTCTTCCAATTCTCTCCCCCCATCTCACTGAAAGAGAGTGAGCAAGTGGCTGTGTGGGGCTGAGATGCCAGCTGACACTAACCCACAGAACAGTTTTATGATTTAGAATCAAAAGCACACTCGGTCCCCACTGAGAGTCCCACATGAACATAGCACTTTGTCGCTTTAGGGTTTTTTGTAGATATTAAAGCTTAACAAACCTTAGAGAGTGATCTCCTATAAAATGGAGTTTCTGTCTGGTTAGAAACTTACTTCATCTCCTGCCTGTCAAAATGCTAGAGATTAATCACAAAAATGCCCAGTGTCACCCCTCCTAAAGTGCTGATCTGCAGTTCAGGCCTCTATAACATAAGAGAAATTAAATTCAAAGAATGTTAAAAATATATGCAAATTTGCCATTTGCAAGGATAGATCTTTGACACCTCTGGAGAACATGTGGAGATCATTATTCCATTACAGTAGATTGAATGTTACCTTTTCCTGATAATTCAAGAGAAGATACATCATGACCTCTGTCATCTGATAGTGTCGCCTTATAAACGCCTTCATCTTTGCGAGACAGCTGCAAGGAAAACACAAGATATTTACTGACAATCTTGATAGTACTACGTAGCACTAGATTTGCTCAACAGCTGCACAATTTTCTAAATAAAACAGCATACATTGTACTGTCTTCTGGATAAATAATCTTACCAGAGAGAAGATGGAAGCTTTGAATGGCTGGTTCATGCTTTTTTTAATGGAGATGCATTTAGTTCTTAAACCTAAAACCTATTCTGATTTCAGTTCAACTTCCTTTAGAAACCATGAGGTTTTTTTTTTTTTTAACTTGTTCCAAAAAGACAGGATTGATCTTGGTCTGTAGAAATTACAAGCACTGTAGTAAGATGTAACAAGGTATAACTGCAACTTACACAAACTTTAGAAATCTATTTTTTCTTCAAGAAATATGATTACTTTTTTGAATTATGTAAATCATAACAGCAAATATATATCCTGTAATAACAGCTCCTTCATACTGCTTGCATTCAAGCAGTAACTGTAGTCAGATTATATCTATTCTAAGTAAATAATTAATTCATTACCCTTGGAGAGTTTATATTCTGAAATCTATCACACTGATATTACATTAAAGGCAGTAGGGATTTTTGGGTTTTGTGGGTTTGTTTTAATTTCTTTTAAAACCTGAAGGAAAATATACAAACATTTATATATAGATTTGAGATGACTTAATGATTAGAATTATACAAATCCAGAAGAACATAAACCATAGCAGAAATGTCATAAAATTTAATGACAAGTAACAAGAGCAATCCAAGACAAGCAGAAATCACCCTCCTCAAAAAAGTCTACTCAAAAAAAATGAAGTCAGTATCCTCTTTCAAGGGAAATGAAGGAAGGAAATTAGAAGAATATGAAGCCAATAATAAAAAATTTAGATGTAATGCACATTACTGAAAGCAGAAAATCTCATTCTGGGAGGTTTTGTCACTTCACAAAGGCAGCAACTATGGAAGTTAAGGTTTCAGAGAGAAGTTGGGTTATCCTGTTTGCATAAAGATAAATATTAAGAAGGCATAAACTTCTAACTTATTCATTTCAGGCAATAAAACTGAAACACTGTTAAAAATGAGATGCTTGAAACAGTCAAAAAAATTAAAGAGTAATAATAAAGAATGAGGTACAGGTCACCCAAGGACTCTGAAGCCACTTCAGCATGAACTCTGAGCTGATTAAAAAAACAGATACTTTTTGCTAGCAATAGTTATTCACCAGCTAATTGAAGAGTAGAAAATATGTCATTTTCTTACAACTGTTCATAAAAATCATGATAGCTGGCTTGCTGCTTTGTCTGGCAAACCTATAGTGTGTCAAGCAGGAGCTGTCATTTGTAACCTGCAGGCGATACAGTACCTTGGGAATACTGAGGTGACATTCTTCCTTCTGCAGATCAGGAAGCTCCTCAACATCAACCCCAGAACCATCCTTATACCACTTAAAATCAGTCTCCTTCTTTATGTTTGCAACCTGTACAACAGAAAAGGCACATAAGCCTAGCTATGTCCTGAGGAAATGTATTGCACTGTGGGAAGTCACACAGGTATTTTCAACATATGAAACCACTTTTTTTATAACACATGTCAAATAAAGCTAAGTAAAAAACCAATTTCAACCAGGTCCTACTAAGCAAGTGTTAGTCCTACAGTGTTTCTTTGCAGCACAGTATACAGGTTACAATTTCAGAGCCCTGTAAAACCCTTAAAGAAAATCCCAGCAATCTCTTCCCTTAAATGGTTTTGCACCCTTGCTCTGTGCTTTTGGTTTGTCTAGAGATAGCTGTGGAAGAAGTATCTTTCAAATTAGGGCTTCTGAACTCTCCTTTATCTTTTTGCGTTTTCCCTGTGACTCCAGAGAGTTATAAAACAGAACTTAGGCCCTATCTTAGTCTTTGGCCAATTTGAAGATTTATCCCAGCTACCTAAGCAACGTCTCCCATGGATAAGTTGCAGGAAGCAACTGAAATCACTATTCTGAAAGCATCCAAGACTTCAAAATTGTGAGCTGCACCAAAAATCCTTTTTTATTTTACCTTCTACATTGAGTCTTATGGGACAGACAAAGACCTGAGGAATCCTACAAATTGCAGTCTCCCCCAACAAAAAGGGGCTTAACAGCATAGTGCATATGCAGAGCAGCTGTTTGAAAGCAAGAATTTTGCAGTAGTAGCAGCAATTCATTGAAACAACACTTAAATAGACTACAGCAGTACCTGAAGTACTGTTCTAATTTTGATATAAAAACTGTATATTGGATACACTTGAAGTATTTCTGAATAAATTACCTCAAACTGTGAATTCAAAGAAGCTAAAAGTGCAGGTCTTTTTAGAAGCCTCATATTTTTTTACCCTCACTTTCAAAACCACTGTGGTTTATTTGACATCACTAGCCCTATACCCTTCTAAAAGTCATAGAAATGCAATGGTATTTTCATGTGTAGCCTGAATTCCGTCACTGTGGCTTTGGTAGAAAGACAGAGCTGGCAAGACATTTCTCAGTCCCCAGGCAGTTGTTTTAAAAAGACTCCTTAAAGAAAAGGCAAAAAACAGAACAAATGGCTAGAGGGCAGCCAGGAACCTAACACAAATCTGCAGTAGTTTACAAGTGGCTTGCTTGGAGGAAAAAACATGCACCATTTATTAACCCTTTTACATTAGAGAAGTCATTCCATAGACAAACAGTTCTATGAAAGCTCTCTGTGGAGGTGACAAATAAGAGGGTCTTCTATACTGATTCCTAGACATCTCTATCAAACTTGCTCAAATTAATCACATCTATCCTTGCTTAATAACCAGCATGGTTGCTATGGATCTCTGACAGTATTTGAGATCACCACCTGACTCAAACCAATGACTTGCTGAAGAAAAGTGAGCAGCATTTACCAGTAACTACAAAGTGGCTGCTCCTGTAGTCCTATGACGTGAGTGGCAATTTTATTTGAACAAAGCCTGAAGGAACAAGCCTTTAATGTTTTTCAACAATTTTTCATCAAAGACTGTTAGCACTCAATCTGACAATAAATAGACTGAGTTTCAGACACATGCAATTTGCAGTGCTGAAGTTATTTCATGTTGGCATTTACATATGTTATGTTTTCCACTGTTTGGCCACACAATGAATCTTGCTTTTAACAGACACAGTACAAATAAAGGCCAAAGTTGTGCAAGAGCAAGTAGCTTCTGAATGTTCTGAAATTTAGAATTACTAGAAGCAAAATGACAGTAGTTGCTGGCATGTGAAGAAAAATAAACACAAAACAAAAAGCAAAAAGCAAACACCATCAAATTATCTTTCAAATGGACAACTGTGTTCCACTGACATTGAGGGGCTACAATACAGAGAAAATGGTCATCAATCCCAGCTAATTCAGAATTAAATACTAAGTCAATCAAAATTCAGTCAGGTCCAATCACATAGAAAATAAGGGATATGTGAGGTAATATTTGGCATACTCTTTTATAACACAATCCCTATTTCTACATCATTTCTGTTATGGGGCTGGATCATACAGTCAGTCCTTTGCCCTACACAAGCTTCCAGTTGATGTGATTTCCTGGCTTCCCTGTGCCATGCAATGGCCTTCAAAATAGTCAAGGTAAAATGCTGTCTCTTACAAGTACTTCCTTCACATTATCCCAGGCTCTTAGAAGAGGCAAATACTCCCTTGACAATTTTTTTTCGCAGGGGTGCAGTAAACAGAGCCTGGAAGAGACCATGGTCACTTAATATGATATGGCCTGAGATGGCAGAGGTTATTCCTTGATTGTGTTTATTACCACAGAAACAGCGTGGAGTGGCCACACTTCTGACTTGTTTGTCAGGTATCTGGAGTTTGAAGGACAAACCCAGGCTTTGTTTTTCAAACTCTTCCTATGTATAAATACAAGTTAAACAGCCATAAACAACAGTTCCATGTGAACCTAACAGCCAGTCACGTACTAACAGTAACAAACATTATAAGGTCAATAGCATAGTTAAAATGATGAGTGTGCAAGCAGCCCACATCCTAGATTTCATTTACATAAAATGTTTTGACCTTGTGAACAAAAAGCGCACTGGTGAAAAGCAAATAATCAGATGCTCAGCCTTTCACAGCTTCAGTGCTATAAACAGGCTTGACAGTCAAGGAAAGAAGGATAATTTCAGATTAATTTGTAGAGAATTAACACTAGCATAACTGGTTCAGCAACATTTAATTCCCCATGTGAATGAAAGGATAAGCAGGGTTCATGCCTGAGGCACATGCATGTGGAGATTATAAAGTACTCCAGCAAAGGTACTGTGTTAACTAATGAGTGTTGAGCCCTAAAATGTGAGCACATGGAATGGCAGCTTCAGCACCAGGTCAGTTCTGCTGGGAATAACTTGAGGTTAAGGGTGTCCTAGTTAATGAGTAGGAAAAAAAAAATCCCACAAATGTGCATGCAAATTGCTCATAAAGAATGATTCAAGTTAGTTTAATTATAAGCCAAAAGTTTTTCAGAAGAAGATGGGAAAATTGATACAAAATAATTCATATTAGAGGAAAAGAAAATGAAGAAGAGTTTGAAGCCTGAATTCAATTTACTTAGTTTTTCAGACCTTTAATTAGTTACTCCAGAAGAGCAAAACAAATGAAAATTTATGATTCAGAAAGGCATTTAAAGATGTTAATAGCAGAAGGTACACTGAAATCAATACACATTATCATTACTTAAGATTAAAAAGTCATTAGCAAAAAATAATTTAAAAACCATCTTTTATAGCCTTAACTCTAGAAGTCTTTGTAGCACATTTGATTACAGTTGATTAAATAATAGACTCTTTGTTAGAGAAATAAGAAAACAGTAAAGAAAGATTTTGAACTCTGGCTTGTTTTAGCCATTTTTAAGGAAGAAGAAAAGGGATACATCTTAAGGGATGTATATTTTGTGTAAATTATTCTTATGGCTCACAATTTTTATAAAGAAGTGGATCACCTAATAATACATTTAGAAATTTCCTATTTTTTTTTTGTTTAATTAACACTACTGCTGAAGAATAGTATGTCAGAAATTTTCTTATTCAAATTTTCCAAATAATGAAAAATAGTTTTCATATGAAACTTTTGTTTTTAAAGGTATCTAAGTAATTTTTCACATATTTCTACCTCAATTCTTCATCAACATATTCTAAAAAATAATTTCAAGTATATTTCCTTACCTTACAAGAAAGTAAAACTTCACATTCCTCTGTAACATTCCAATACAGGAACTTTGAGAAGTGAGGACCTAAGAAACAAAACAATCTTAAAGCAATGTTGGAGAATGAAGAGTATCAGAAAAAAAAGTGAAAGAAAGAAAAAAGATGAAAATTTCAACATCCCTACACAAGAACAAGAGGAAAGCTTTTATCATAATTACTCCTGTGTCTACATTACGGCTTAGAAACCTGAATCTCATCTCTGATTCTGTATGAATTAAGTAATTTTCCAAAATATAAAATGATGAGTGAGAAAAATTTTTTTATTGAATATCTTTGTGTCAAATTGCCAACTAAGCAGAGGAAAGAAACAAAGTAGGTACCAACAAGCATTCAAATAATGTATTTAATGTAAAAACAACACAACAAACATTGTTTGCCCAAATAATGAAAAGTTTTTAAAACATGCTAAATATCACAGGCAGAATGGAAAATATTTATTTTCCCATGAAGGTCCCAATCCTACAAAGAAATACATCCTGATGAAAATTTGCTGACATACATGCCTTTTTAAAATGATTTTGTTTACTTATCTCAATAAATGTACATGTCATTGTGTTGGCAGGATCAGGGGCCTTAATTCTGATACCCAAACATGGGAAGTTGCAAAGTCCCAGACTTTGACTTAAATAATTCAGCATTGAAAGATTTTGTCAGTTTATGCTGTAAGTGGTATTATTTCTTTCCTAAATCAATTTTAAACAGCCTTCAAAAAATAGAATTACATTGCTTCTGTACAGAATCTTACCTAAGCTATTAAAGAAAAAAGTTTTAATTATTGTTGTTACTTTCATCTGGAAAGCCATGTCGTTACAAGTGAAATTTACAAACTAGAGCTCAAGTTCAATATTTTAAGGATTTCACAGGGATATAATTCTAAATTAGGCATCCAATTGGAATTTTTTCATTCAGCTGCAAGCAATATTGATAACGAGTATATAACAAACTCTACAACTGTATAGCAACTATGCAGCAAATATACATTTTGTTCCTGGAATTTTGCCTCAATAGAAACCAAAGGGTCAAGCTTTTAATCTTCCTTATCTGGCACTACTTGTCTTGTCTGTCTACTCTTCTGTCAATTATATTGAGCAGATAACTTGTATGCTTAAAACTAAATGCAATTAAATGTTTTGTTGTACTGGAGCCTACAGTAGGCACAATTCTTCAATGAATATTGAGTAAAAACACCCTCTTGTGAGAAGTCCTTTTTTCTCTTCTTAGTGAAGGTTCTGTCACAAATTGACAGTGTTGGAAAATAAGATCCACCAAGGTTTCAAGTGTCTCCCAAGACTGAACAATATCTTCTAATAAAGAATGGAAGATGTAAGTGTTTAGCATTCCCCAGGGATGAACCATTAGCTGCAAACTGGGCCTTAAGTCACCAATCTGCTTCGTCTTACCTTGTTTTCTGAGATATTCCTTTCGCTGGAGCTCAGACTCAGCCAATACTTCCTTGAATGCTAAATTTTAGAAGAGGTGAATGAAATATGAGTTAGTCACAAAATTACTCAAAGAATAATTGAAGTTCACTTCTTCATCAGAGTCAAAGTTTCAGTATTTCAATGTTTCAGTGAACATACCATCTCCAATGAGAACTAATGAGGACTGGTTTTTGGCCTTTCCATCCTGAATCTGTACAGTGTAGGTACCTTCATTGTCAATTGTAAATTTTTCCATCACCATTTCTATAATGCCATTTGAACGGTCACAATTTATTTTATGCCTCTGAAATAAACAAATAAGTACTTTAGTATAGTGTAAATTACTTATGATTCCTATTGAATAAATTATGAGTTATATTCCTTCCCCCATAGTCAACCTTTTTCATGTCCTTTTAATAGTAAACTAAGGGAAGAAAATACTGCTTTTATTTACTCTTGTGCAATAAAATCCCAGTGGTGACAGAAACCTCTGTGTGCAACTGCATTTGGAATCCTCAAGTCATCATAATATAGCTGCTTTGTATTTGAAAACAATTGTTTATGGCACTGTGCCTATTTGAAGAGCCTAACAGCCAGCCTTTAGCTGCATTACAGCTTCTGGTTCAACAAGGGGGTTTGCTAGGTAGAAGGACTAATTCTTGCAGAGTCCAGAAACAACTGGAAATATTAAATACGGTTCTTCAAATAAATCCATCACACCAAATCTAAAAGGTCATCCCTACTAAGTATCTGAGACATATATAGTAGTCAATAGTGGATCTTATTTTCTCATCAGAAGAAATTATTTTCTCATTTAATGATAGGTGTAATTTTCAAAGAACACTTTAAGCAAACGACCATGAGAAAAGTAACTTGTGCAAACAACACAGAGTTTCTGGGACCCAAAAGGGATTGACAAGGTCCAGCAAAAGAGAGGTATAATTCTGTCAGGATATATAGTTACCCATTTAAGTATTCACAAAATACACAAAACACCAAATATTTACTTGAATTCAAAGTTAAAGATGCTTTTCACTGTTTGTGTACTCTATGTGTTTGCTTTTTATTAGATATTTCAGAAAGATAAATTATTGGCAAGCATCATCGTGGAAACAGAAAATGACAAGCTAGTATTGGACAATCTTTGCAGAATATGTGTTTAGAATTTTCAGGTACTGTTTTAGATACAACCATGTTTTACTAATATCCTCTTTTATTCAGTGAGTTACAGCTATGAGGACAATGTCTCCCACTAACAGCGATATTTTTTGAATCTCAACTAACAAATTCCTAAAGTTAAGTAAAGATAACCCATAGAAGTTTCTTGGTGAATACTTTTAGGTAAACAATGTGGCCAAGGACATTACACACTAACTTCCAGTCATGATTGCACAGAATAGTAAATGCCACCATCTAGGAGTTATATGCAGTGAATTACTATAGACCCTGTAACTTTTAAATTTACTATACATACTGTTAAAAGGAGACATGATGTCTTATAAATAGAATGCTTTGATAAACCTGTTTATTGGTCTCCAAAAGTAAAAAATGGTACTAAAGTAACAGATAGATAAAGTTTAAGGAAGAAGAAGAAAGAAGAAACATTTAAAAAGCCAGTAAAAACGCTACTTTACAAGCTCCTTAGAATCTTATTGAAATGGAAGAACCTCTAAGTCCCCTAAGATCCAAAAGTAGTAGAAATGACCCCA